>VXBO01011652.1:266313-339756 GCA_013400135.1 Rhinoptilus africanus
AGTACTTTAAGCACTGTATCAAATATATAGATTTGCAAGGGACGAGGGTGGGGGTTGGGGGGAGATGAGACACAGAGAGAGAGTGAGTTGGGTCCATGAGATAATCAGTACAACGGCAGACTTGAATGTAGTATGGAACCGAGACACACACTGCCTGCTCCAGCAGAATCAAAGAAGTTTTGGCAAACATCTTTACAAGACCATTCTGCTCAGAAGAAGATTTAAGAGACCAGCACACTGAAATAAAACCCGTAAATTAGCTAATTAACTTCAATATAGTACATATCTTAACATTCTTTCAAGAAGCCAAATACTCAGAACTTCTAATTTAATTGGAGTCAACCCACATTAAAAATGATTGCCAGTAATACTGCCAGTAACAATAATCATAAACAAAGCATCAAATATTATAAAATAAATCACAGCTTTTCATGAATTTATGTATTTACAGGCCAGATTACAATATTCTGACTCATCTCCGTGAGCATTTCATTCCAAAACAGCCCATTTTTTTCAGTGATACAGTTCTCAGCATGATTATTGGTATGTGGCCTGTGGGGGAAAGAGAATCCATCCTTCAGAAAATTCTTATGACTTTATACTGTGGACATCTGACAAGTGAGAGAGATGAGAACTAGGCAAAGTCTCCAGACGATGGTTACATCTGACCTTTGGAATCTTACTAGCTTTAACCTTGTCACTGAATGACCTAAAAGCCACATACAAATCTTTTGATGTACAGAGACCTTCAGCTCACATCAGTTACAGTTGCTGGCAAAGACCAAATTTCTAAAATGTGATTCCCAACATTCTTCCCTTTTTTTCCCCCCTCAGACTTACCTGGTTTCATCAATATAAACTGCCTCCAGCACGGATGCTGCATATTCAATGTTCTTTTTTAAATCCACTACATTAATGTCACCCTTCTCCAGCTGCTTCACTAAGCATCTTAATCTGAAAAAGAAAACAAAAACATCAGTGCATTGCTTATGTCAAATTTTAGCGACTGCAATAATTTGAAATAATGGAACCAACACAAGAGCCAATGTAGAGGTAAGAGGCATCACTTGTTTTAAAAAAAACCTGGTTTTACAATAAGCGTAACAATGACCAGTTGTATGTTTTTACAGCTTGCTAATTGTGTAAGATGTATTATGAAAAGACATATACATTCCGGTAAGTCAGAGAGGACTCGGTAACTACCATCAGAGTGTTATCATATTAATTTGTGACATTACTATTATGCATTTAAATAATAAATAAAACTTTGCAAGTTGTCTTAATATAATTCTTCTGTGCTTAGAAGGTTGATTATAAGTATTTAATATCCACTATATACTGAATTTGCTTAATTTAAAGATTTTTAATTTTTAGGCCTCCAGTATGTTTTTGCGGCAGAATTTGTATTTCTTATTAGCGTTAGCTAATGTGGAGCTCCATTGGTTTTACGTTTACAGAAAATTCACCATTACACCAGATGAAAGGTGGTGCCTACGGCATTAGAACTATCCAGATATTTTCCCAAGTGTGCTTTTACTTTTAGTTTTGAGAACATTCTTTTACATTACAAACATGGATACACCCAAAGGGGATTTTGTAATGCATCAACTCATGCCTCTGTAGCAATACACTTACACAGATAAACTACTTGAATATCAGATTTTTTCCTAGACTCTCTAATGACAAGAACACTTCTGACGCTGCTTAACTGAACTATACAGAATAGTCATAGCACTGGAGTGAAATGAAAACCTTATCAGGAACTGTGTAGAGCTGTGACTAAATTGATGCTTAAAGAAGTAAGGGTATTTTCCTTCTTTCTGGGCCATATCTCTGAGTTGAAATAATCTACAGGTTTTTATCATATAAGACAAAGATTTCTGTAATTAAAGATACATCATTATTTTAATATAACTTTCATGACACACTCTTTTTTATGTGTATGAGATATGAAAAAAGTGTGTGAAACAAGCACATAGTTAAAAAGTGGTCTGAACCTGAGTCAGCACAAAGCTGACTTTACTTTCAGAAAAAATTGTATTTATGACATGAAAGAGCATATATAAAAATATATATAATGTTACATAATAATATTTTCTACACTATTTTTTATTGGGCATATATGATATTTGATTTTAGTTAATTAAAAAGTATAAATTTAAAAAATGCTGTGATATTCAAAACAAATCCCTCATAAACTTGGAAAGTACTGTTCTGTCATAAAACCACTTCCATCTTTTTTCTTTATATTTATTTGGACCTAAGTATAATTACCTCCAAGCCTGCAAAGATAATTTTAGCAAACGGAATTTTAAGACCAGCCCTCTCAGTTTTCCCAAGTCTTAATTCAATGCAAATTAGCATAGAACATAAAACAAACAAGGCTCTTAGCAACCATGTTTACTTGGTGTATTACACAGTGCATTGCATATCAATGGAATGGCAAAGTTGGTGTTAAAAAATTTTCCCAGAGAAAATAGGTGTGTGGATGAAATACTGTAGGATGCATTTCACTGCATCACTACACAAAAATAACCATATGTATGGGGAGGCAGTTCCAGTCCATAACTCCTGCCCCTTCAGAGGTACCTATAGACTGAAGAAGCTACTTCATAAACAGAGACTCACCTTGCAGCACCCAGCACACACACGTTAACCCTCCTGGGATGTCTGCTCCTCAGTGATGCACACAAACTCACATACAACCAATGCCAAAATGCCCAGGGTAGACTGGCAGCACCATCGCCTCGACTTGCCAACAGTCGTAGGGTGGTTCTGCCACTTGCACTGTTCCCTCCATGTTTGACTAAGCACATCTCTGAATCACACTTTCCAAAGTGGAAGTTAAAAGTTAAAATGGAAGTCAAGTTAAAAATGCACCACTTCACAGGGAGGGGCCATGGTAGCACAGTATTTGTTCAAAATGGCTTAAAATGCTACAGCTTCTAGTGGTTCTGTGTTTTCTCAGGGTATACACCATATGACAGGTATGTGAAATAATTTTTACACTTTCAGCAGGAAAGGAGTCCCTGGGGGAGCCTTTAAGCCTCAATGATCTTGTGGTATCTCACTGCATAAGTGGCAATCAACTGATGTAACTTGCTCTGTAGTTATAGTTCATATTCTAGGACGAATGCAGAACACAGTAACAGACCAAGTAATTTGAAAAAGCTGCTCAGGCTAAGTTAAAGTGATTCTGAAGAGGTCGTAGAATCACAAAAGGACAAAGTCCATATAAATCAATGATGACCAGTGACCTTCTCATCTCATGCATCCATGCTTTGTGGAGATGTCCTCAAGAGAGTCTGTAGCTGACAGTGCAGATCTACCTTAGATCCACGGTATAATTTTGGTTGGAAGTTCCACCTGGTCCAAGCTCTTGCTCATAGCACAGCCAACCTCAAAGTCAGGTATAACTTCAAAGCTAGATCAAATTTCTCAGAGGCATTTCCACTTGAGTTTTGAATGGAGATTTCACAAACTCTCTGGGCAACCAGTTTCAATGTTTAACCTGCCTCATCGTGGATTTTTTTTTTCCCAGTACCTAACTGCAATGTCCTATGTGCCAACATGAGCCCTGTGGCTCCCAACATTTGCTGTGCAATTCCAAGAAAAATCTGGCTCTACCTACAGTACAACTTCAAACTAGGAAGCTAGACACACAATACCATCCCTCCATAGTGCTGCTGATCCGACACTTGTCAGGTGATAATCATGAGGTCTACCCCAAAAGTTATAAAAATGGACTTCCAACGCAGCAAAATTAAATGGGTTATAACAGTATATGAATGGTCTGTATATACTCAACATAGGACACATTAAAGCAAAACAGCCAGAGTTTAAGAGCTGACTTCTCAGTAATGAAACTAACATTTTAGTAAAGAATAAATATGTCACTTTATAAGACAAACCGACAAATGAGTTAAAATACTCATAGCCCAGCATTCTGCAAGACAAAGAAAATAACAAAAAAAAGCAAGGAAGAGTAACAAAAAAGAATTATTACTCCAGCTGTAATGGGCAGGATTTTCTTTGTTTGTTTGTTTTCTTTTAATTAAGTGTGATAAATTGAAAACAAACATAAGAAATGCCATTAGAAAACCTGAAATGCTACTTAAAATTGGAGCTAATTGTATTACCCTGCCTGTGCACTGTGCTACTAAGAAATAATGACAGTAACACGAAAAAACTGCAGGGGCTATTTTGTGAAATAGAAAAATGAACTTTTTGAACTGTCTTAAGATGCAAAGAGAACTGTATGCGGAGTTAATATGACACAACATCAAAGAAAAGAGAATCATAGAGAAAAAGAAACAGATTATTTTTCTTAAAAACAACTAAAAACTGCATTGTAAAACTAGCAGCCCTGGTTTGTAAGGGAGAAAGAGACATCTGCAACTAATAAAGGGAGTGGGTGGAGAACCATCTTCTGTCATATTGAGTAAACACCATTAACAGCGCTGTGGTATTAAATGCTTTTACGGACAACTCAAAGCACGGTGCTCCTACCTATACTTAACAATGCCGTCCGTGAGGTTTCCAGGACCAGTGTTTCCCTCACCTCCCCGTGCGGCTGATGCCTATGTCCAGCTGTGGGCAATAAACTCTGAGGCCCACCCAGCAACACAGGCAAGAAAGGAATTTTACTAAGAGCCAAAGTGGCATGTTCTTGATTAACAATATCAAAAGCATGATTCAATTGTTCCCTCCTTCCTCATTAAAATTCTCCCATGTTTGAATTAAAGTTTTGATAAATCTACTGTAACTTTCAGGGGTAGTACCAAATTAACTGAGGATGGATTTTAGGTTGTTTGAGAAGGCTTCCTATGGCAGTTTCAGTAACTACAGGGAAAAAAAGGAAGATAAGGAATCGGTGATTAAAAAAGACTTTTTGCAATGTTGTCATGAGGAAATGTTTTCTTCTATGGAATCAAGCAAAGTTCAACAAGACAAATATGTTTGGAAATACTGAATAATTGTCCTAAACACAGATTTAAAATATAATAAAGACAGGTGCCAGGGTTGGGATTACTTAAGAAGGAAGATTGTAACGTAGGGAGGCAGACAAGTTGGACAATTTCAGTTTCAGATTTTAAAGACTGCCTCTTTCTTTTCCAAGGGAAAATAAATTACCAGCGATCGCTGAGAATAAATGAGAGTTAAAGGTTCAGCTTAACAGTCTTCAAGACCCAGAAGAGGAAAATTCAGCCTGAAGTTAACTTCTGAACCTGAGAAAAAGACCCTGTGTCTGCTTTCCCAAAGACTGCCTTTATCTGCCATCTGAGTCTCCCCACCACGGAGCACTGCAAAGAAACAGCTTTCTAACTTACACATCTGGACTTCACTTAAAACTGTTTTGGAAACTTTGTACAAAAAAAAGCTGGCTTTTGCCACAGATTCTATTAAAGGGGAAGTGAAATAAACTGTAAAAAGTAAACTGTAAACTAACCCTGCTTATTACATTTTGAAATTAATGGAAGTCACTGTTGAAGATGGGCAATGAACACACGAGTAATTCTTTGAAAATAATAAACATATGCTAATGCTAATTACAGATAAAAAGTTATCCATGTTAATATTCAACAACCACAATGGCAGTCTAAAAATTATCTGTGGTGGTGAAGTCAACTCCAATTACAAGCTGTAAATCATTATGTTCCCATGAACTAGTTGAGAAAAACCTAGCTGTGTGCCAAACGTATTAATTCCTTGAAAAGATCATGAGCAAATACTGACAAAGTGTTAAAAAGTTTAAGGACAGAACAAAAGATTATTTTCTATAAACAATTGTTTCACGTTTTGTTTGGACTATTTAATATTGAATAAGAAAAATAAGTGGATAATTGTAATCTTTATTATACAAGTGATTTGACCCTCTAAATGAACAGTACGAACTAAAAATGGGCTGATATGTATGTGAAATTAAAAGTAAAGAGGGGGAGAATAACCATTTTCTGATAATATTGTTAGTTACAGTTTAAACACCACTAGTTTTTAAAAACTTTGGGAAAGTGCTAAAACTATTTACTGGAAACCACTTTTGCTACCCATAGTGATTCTTGTAAGAATCAGACGAATAATTTTTACGACCTGTAGAAAGCATTCGTCACCCAGTAGTTCCTCCGCTTTCAAAGGCAGAAATCAAACATGAACACTTTGAAAAAGGGACAATATCCAGCAATTACAAATCATTACGCATGGGAAGTTCAGCTCATCTATTTAAAACAGCCCAATTCCAGAATCCAAGACATTTTACACACCTACATTTTTGACATTCAGGAAAATATCTGAATTAGGAGAAATCCAAAATGGGAATAGCAAAACTTCATCTTGGAAAACTCGCAACAAATACAACGTGCCAGTATTTCACTTGAATTCTAAAATTCCTTACATAAATTGCCCATATTCCAATTATTTTTAATGTGAATTGATATCATCTGAATTTTACACTTTTCTATTAAGAATATGCATGTATAAAATAAACCTTTATCTATATACACCAGTCACTCCAATGAGTACTTTAAAATAACATAGATCAGAGATAAAAACCAAATTATTATAATAACAATCAACCATGTACAAAGTCCATTCTCTCACTTTTTCAAGTAAAAAAATATAATATATGGATTACAAGAAATCTTTTTTTACGACAAAGGATGCAATTCCTTTTTTGCGTTTTCTGCAAGATGGAAGATAAATACTAGCTATGAAAAAGGAAAATCCCAGACACAGTTGTAATATTTGTAATATATGGCTATAAAAGACTAGACCTGGTCATACAAATGTGTGAGAGATACTGGAGAAATATCCAGAATATGGTAATAAAGATTCAGGAGTGACCCCTTTGGGTAACACTCCTGTTTCCCCACTTCTATCTGTGGTTACAAAGTTGACAACTAATATGGCTTCAGTATGGCTAAGCTTCAAGTTTTTTACATCATCATAGGCAAAAAACATGCTGATACAGGGACATTTTGCCAGTCAAGGCAAGGCCAGCATATCAATGGAGAGCAAGGATTAGAACCCACAGGTCTTGACTCAGACCTTGATGTGCGTTTCACTTTCCTGGAATCGTAAAAATGCAGTTTTAAATGCAGTTACCTAATATTTCTTCTAATTAGAGGCACTGTGCCTCAATACATTCTGATTCTGAGAAACACAAGAAAGATATATAACGTTTTCAGTGCTGCAAATGTGTTTTATGAAATTACTTCTCAGTCACCACTGTGTCTGAGCATATGCACAGGAAGCCTTGTGGTTGCTAAGGGTTTCACGAATCACATTCATTTCATGATTATTTTAAGCACTATGAGTGGTACACACTGATCTGTAATTATGATTCAGTCATTAGAAAATAAATATTGAATATGCTGGTAATTCAGCCAAGATTTTGATATACCAAAACTTCAATCCCATATTGAAGAATTAAAATAGAAGTTCTCCAGCTATATAACACACACCGAAATTTACACTTTCTTAATGATAAAACTCTGCATTTTCATGGTGATAGAATTGCCTTGGCTGTTGAAATATTGATCATGTTTATGCAAGATGAAGTGGTTTTCCTTCAGGCAGGCATTCTCTATTAGGCTTCAATTAATTTTACCTTACTCATCCTATAAACTTACTACTTAGCACTCTAATACTGTATAAATATTACACTTTGGGTATCACTTAGTCACAGATTCAAGTGTTTTTAAAGGCTTAATCAAAATTTAGTCAAAACTCCTAAATTTTCTTTAGCACCTAGCTGAAATCACAGCAAGCCAAGGAGTCTTACTTGGTTTGCTCCTGAAACCATAAACTGATCCAAGCTCTCTAAAGCATTTTTCAGTTTTTGCATAATTAGAATCATAGAATCATAGGTTTGGAAGGGACCTCAGGAGATCATCTAGTCCAACCCCCCCTGCCAGAGCAGGGTCACCCAGAGCAGGGGGCACAGGAACCCATCCAGGCGGGTTTTGAATGTCTCCAGAGACGGAGACTCCACCACCTCCCTGGGCAGCCTGTGCCAGGGCTCTGCCACCCTCAAGGTAAAGAAGTTCCTCCTCATGTTTAGGTGGAACTTCCTGTGCTCAAGTTTGTGCCCGTTACCTCTTGTCCTGTCCCTGGGCACCACTGAAAAGAGCCTGGCCCCATCCTCCTGACACCCACCCTTTGAGTATTTATAAGCATTGATAAGGTCCCCCCTCAGCCATCTTTTTTCCAGACTAAAGAGACCCAATTCCCTCAGCCTTTCTTCATGAGAGGTGTTCCAGTCCCCTCATCATCGGTAGCCCTTTGCTGTCCCCTCTCCAGCAGTTCCCTGTCCTTCTTGAGCTGGGGAGCCCAGAACTGGACACAGNAGCACTGTCTTGCAACCAGTTTTGTATCCACCCCTCTGTCCATTCATCTAACCCACTCTTCCTAAGCTTCCCTATGAGGATGCTGTGGGAGACCGTGTTGAACGCCTTGCTGAATTCTCAACAAACATGATCAAGCAAATTGCAAGTATATGAGAAGCCTTAGTGTCTTAACCTGAGTTACTTTAAAGGTCTGCCATTTGCAGCTCTGTAACCTTTCATCATCATTTCCATCATCACCACTGCTGCTCTGGAGAGACACCCCAGCAGAGGAGGCTCATCTGGGATCCTGTTGCTGCTGCTGTTCCCTGCTCTCTCTCTCTCTCGCCTCCCCCAGTTACTCATCTTTCCACAAAAGTAACTTTCACCATTAGAGTCAACATATGTTATCAGCACCAGTTCTCACAAATGTGAATTTGTCTCACCTGCCTTTGCGCACACCCCAAGATCCATAATGAAACCTATTTCAGCCAAGCTTTAAGTGTCTTTCAAACTTTTCTCTCACTTCTGCTAATGAACCATCATCAATGCTAATTTGGTTCCTCTCTTCAATTGCTTTCCAGGTTGAAGCTTAATTAAAAAAATCCTCAAACTTCAAATTACTTACCAAGTACATACATCCAGGTGTTTTATCTGTCTTCTATTAGATTCAACCAACTAGTCTTTCCTTATCCTAAATTCTATGCCTGTTTCTATTACCTCAATGTCTATTTCCATGATTTGATATTCCCGTTTAACAATCAAACCATGAAATCAAAGACAAATAATGCACAATCTGTGTGACTGATTTGCAAACTGTGAATTACCATTCTAATGGCATTTGCTGAATATTTATTTTTGCCTGAAGATTAACATTTGATCTATAAGGTTCCCCTGAATTGTATATACATTATATAGAATATCAGGTAACGCTATTTCATCTTGAAGTTGCCAAATATCTGAACAGTCTGTATGCCTCAAACTCTTCATCATAATCTAGCTAAATTCACTATCAACAACGAGCTGGGAAATGAAATGCAAACTTGTCACCTGCCAAAAATCATGCTTGAAGATGACAGAATACTTTCAGTACTTCCTACCTGCTGGAGCTAATGCAATAAACACACAGAAAACACACATAGCCCTTACTCCCCATAGCTATTTTAAAAGCTTTATTTTTCCTGCAGACAGCAGCTTTGAGCACAGGGATGGAAGAAGCTGCTAAAAGGCAGAAGTTAAGCCTCTAAATCTTCCAAAGCAGTCCCCTCCATTATTTTTAACAAAATATTCCATGGCAGAAGAAGGATATTTCTAAATAGATCACCTCACACTCACATTTGAGTGTTGGCTCTACATTCCAAGAATCTTGTATCCAAGCTTCTGTACCACTGGAAATTATCAAAGGAGTTGCAGGCCTACCACATCTCACTCTCTCTGCTTCAAGGGGAGCTCTCTTGGCCCTACCTGACAGCTCTCAATCATCACAACTGCATCTCCCAGGAAAGATCATGACCTACTTCTGCCTCGGGGATGGCCACAGAGTCATGAGAGATGCTTGCTGTTCTAAAAGAGTTCCTGCCAGAAGGCGTTTCTCCAGACAACGGTATTATGCCACAATCATGGTTACATGATCCAGACTATTTTAATATGACTGTGATGCACTAAATATTTGATCTCATCACACAATCTGGCACATGGAGTCTCTCTTGTCAGCAAGTAGACAAATTTAATGGTCTGAATATGTTTGTCTTCTCCCTCTCATGTTCCTTCTGCTGCCTAGTACTGCTAGAAATTACCTTTTGCATTAGTTTCTCTGGAAACTCATAGATGAGATAGTATCTTCCCAACTTACCAACTTATCAGTTATCACAGAATGACAAGGGTTTGGAAATTACTCTTTCTCATTACTCTTTCTTTTATTCTGCTTCTCCTGTCATTCACCCTGAAGTCATCGTTATACCCATCCATAATCAATATGCTGAATATTTCTTTTATTCCTTGGGACCAGAAAATCTGGGTTGATGAATGTTGGTACTCACACTTTCAAAACAGCATCCAAAAAGGTAGAAAGTCCTTTTAGAACCGTGAAGAACAAGCTATCATACAAAAAGTCAATTGATGTTTTTTCACTTAAGACTGCATTAACCAGAACTGGTAATTTTGTACCGAGAATATTTTCTAGACTACTACTAAGAAAACATGTTGTCACTGTAAAGACTTTAAAAAGCCTTTTTGGTGCAATTTCTGCAATTGTTAAAGGCAGAAGATTGATAAGTGTTAGACACTAAAAATAAAGTCATTGACCAATGATGAGAGAATCTTCACCTATGACGCCATGAGTATCTTTTCCTCCACTTGATAAAGTCACATATAAGCAAACAACCCAGGAAATGTCTTTCAGTAATATTAAAATAATGACACTTTGTTCTGTGATTTCTCTGTGGAATCAAACTACATCAAATACTACATATTCTGTATATTATTAACATTTTTATTTCCCCAAGACAGAAATTAGAACCAGGACAGAATTCCCTTGCTGAACACCACAGGAATACCATATACAAATGTGGTCAAACCTTTACAGCTAACACTTCTGGCAACTTTTAAATTTGTTTCACTAATAGCTACAGATTTTTTGAGACATCAAGCCGTAGAATCTGGGTCCTGGTAAGCAATCTGGGTCCTCTGTGCTTACTTCCAAAGGATTTTATATTTATTTCTGACCTGTTGAGTTCCATGGGCAGAGCATGAAATATAGTACCATTGGTTGCTTAGTATGACATCTTCCATTCCATTTCTCTCAACATACATACAGCTTATCATTCATGTTATATTAAGTCAACAGAGGTTACATAAGGACCTACATAAAAATATAGCACAGAAGAAAACTTTTTTGAAATGGCAGTCGCTTGTATTCAATCTAAGAACGCAGTTAGACACAGTGCATCCCTCTGTGCCCCATTCCGTCCCTTTTTTTCTAGGAATTATTGCCTCTCCACATCTGACAGCACAAGTGCATTTGCAACAATAAATCTTCAACCTGATACTGCCAAAACAATCTGATTCACCTTCAAGATATTTTACAGTACAGGGATTTCTACTGAACTCTTCTCACAGAACAAGATTAGGGGTCACGTGTACGTGCAGTTATGCTACCAGATAAATCAGGGTAGCTGGTTCAGCTGTTCAACACAATAACCAACATAACAACCAATATAATCCTACTTTGATCCAAGCTCTAACTTGTCATTTGGTTTGGAAGTCCTACTTTCCTACTTATAATTAGACACTTGAAGTACCAGAATATAAAAGTTATACTTTTAATATATAATCACACCTTCCAGATGGGATGACAGAGCCAATTTATCTTGAATTCTGTTTTTAAAGTGTATCATGGGTTCTGAGGAACAAAGTACAGATCTCTATTTGTTGGGATAAAATTGTGAAATGTAAAAAATACAAATGTTTGCGCTATGAATGATTACAGACTACTGAATAAAATATTAAAATCATTTAAGAGTTACCTTAGTCTGCCTAAAACATTGTAGAAAAAATACCACCATCTTAATTCAGATGTCTTTTTTACTGAATAATTAGCAGCTTCAACAAATCTATTTTCACTAAAAGAAATTCTCATTCAAAAGAAAGAGCAAGGCATAAACGCTTTAGTACAACAGCTGTAGTAATTACAGTACAATTTTGCTGTAAAATCATTACCATCTCAGTGGTTCTGAAGAAAGGATATAGTACATGTAATGTATATGACAATGTAAAAAATATGAATAGGGCTTTTATATAAAATTGCAATACCGCAATTAAAATGAAGAAAAAAGAAAAAAATCAAGAGATGCTAGAATCCAGCACCCTATGTTATGTGTGAAACTAACTTCAGGCATTTGGAATTGTTAAAAATAAATGTTCTGCTGAAGAATTGCCAAATCAAAGTACTTCAAAGTAGGTCTTGGTAATGAGAAGTAGAACATTAGAAAAGCTTAAACACACTTGAGAGCTGTATAAATGTTTAAAAGAGGGAAGATTCAAGCGGGTGAACTTTTCCCCTATATTCTTTAAGAATGATCATAAATAGGGTGAAATGTAACATTACAATTCTTATATACACGTGTGAGCTTGATTTAGGATTTGTCTACATGAGAAACTAAATTTGAATTAAGGTCAGGTAAGAAACTGAAAATTACTATCTGTCCTTGAACAGCTCCATCTTTGAATGCTTCAGATGAGAACAGAAACAAGACCCTGAAGCTCATCAGGAAGAATATTTCAAAGAAAGTTATTCTTGAACAATATCGCGTTAAACCCATTATCTGGCTATATATACATGTACAGTATATATGTGCTGTGTGCATATTGGTTTTCATTCTGGAAACAGTTGTGACAGGAATTGTAGCAAACCAAATGAAAAATCATTTGTAGTCAATGCCTGGTAAAGAGCTGGCATTTTCCTCAGCCTGTGAAGTGCCTGGCACCTCAGTATACAGCGTTCAGGCTTTGTAGGTCTGGGAAGGTAAAGTGGATTAGCGGCCATTCCTTAGTTGCTGGTGTTTCCTTTGCCTTAATTCATTCTACCCTTAAGGGTCTCCTCTATTCCTTCCACATTTCATAAAAACAGACTAATAGACTGTGAAAGTATAATGCAGAAAGTAGCAAACTGCAGCCTTGCTCTAGAGGATGCCATGATGGGACAGGCCACTGTCCTTACCACACAATTCTCTACTGCACTAAGGATTTCGATGAGGTCGGGTCTTCATTCTTACACATCCCATTAAGTGCTCTAACTCATCTGTCCCGATAAGACGTACTAACCCCAATGGCTGTTCACACTGTCTTGCCTGATTTGGAGATATGCTATTAAACCAACCTGATTATCAGCCCATTCACTAAAAAGTGACAATATTTTTGTACCTTCCAATTTGTTGATGTTCCAGGTTTGAAGTAGAGCATCCCTCAGAAGGTGTCGTCAAAAGTGCTACTTTTGTCTTGTTTTGTTTAAACTAAGAAAATTTAGGAAACATAGACTTAATTTACTTCCAAGATATTATTTTAATCTTTTATTCCTCATTATGAATGTAGCTGACTTTAATTTGCCTGTTTATATACACTTTAAACATATTACAAGCAGACTAGATTGAAAATTCAGAACCTACTGCTCAAACTAATCATGGCAATATTCAGAGAATATTCATTATCAGAATAACACGGGAATTACACTCATTCACCAAGAATTTTGCAGCAGATAACATTTCACTTAATAACTTCTATCTCCAGGTGAAAGAAACATAACACAAAAGATACCTCTCAGCCTGAATGGATTGTAGAAGAATTTTTCAGAATATGCCATATTTCCTACAGAAGAGATGCATTTGCTTTTTTATTTTAGAAAGAATGTTCTTTAATTAATTATCACTCTGTTCTAAGGAGCTACACCATTGTACTACTGGCCCTGCTAACTAGAGCATCAGATCCAGCATCCTATATTAAGTCAAGATACATGGGTTGTGCCTTATAAAGCACCTCTTGTGCTCTTATGGCAAAAAAACACTAAAAATAATTGTTAAATGATGCACTGCTCCATTACTTTCTAAAAAAAGTCTTAAACCAATTTCAAAATGAACCACATAACTACATTCATCCAGGTACCTTTAATTACTTGTGAAGTTGTTCGGAAATGTCCTGGTTTTTATCTACACAAATACCGTACCAGAAAGAGTCTTCAGCTGGAAAATTACTGGGCTTCCAGGCAAGCAGTGGTTTTTAAAGAAATTTTCAAAATCAGCTTTTAATAACATAAAATTCTGTTCTTAATGTCTGTGCCTTTCTAGGACTCAGAAATTAAAATCTGAATTCTTCAAGGGGATGACAGTATAACATCTCTAAATGTACTCCTCTGGGGACGTGAAATCTAACCTGAAAAGTTCAGCTCACTTATGGTCATGACTAACATAATTGCTAAATTGTGCTTCACTTTTCATAGCTCTACTGAATGAATCACTATCCTTCAGTCTCTCTGCAAAGCCTTGACATTCCTTTCAAGTAAGAACCTGGCTACATTTTTATTTCAAAATAGAAAACTAGTAAAGTTCTTGACTCAATGATATAATGTTTGTTTACACACTTACCAATGATTTAGGAAAAGCTTGCACGTATAAAAAATCAAAATAGGCAGTAAAAAAGTCTGCTAGAAAGAGTAACTACACACTGTGATTTGCCTGTCATATTCTCAAATACATTCTTTTGTTTTCCATTGCTTTTCAAATTCTCCTAATGCAGTTTATTGGAATCCTCAGTTTTGAAATCAAAGTATTCGCTTTAATCTAACACAGCATTACTCAGAGAAGTAAGCCAGTAGTTTGCCCAAGAAAATCAAGCAACTTTAATGCATTAGTGATCAACTGAGATATTGATGAGGAGGGAGCGCTTACCTGAATAAGGACCCTAGAGGAATACTAAAGTACACAGGAGTATTAATTAATGCAAATGAGCCTTGTTCAGTAGTCTCCTATCAATATATTGCTTTCACCTGCAGATACCTACATGCTATCGTGAGTATGCAATGCAGAACATTCTTGAACGGATATTGGTAAAAGGAAAACTAAGGGCAACGCTAATTACCAGTTCAGTTCTGGTGAACGTGGTTTTGCTTGTGTACCTTCATCAAGCAAATCACAAAAATAAGAGCTCAGGCTTAACTGAGAGTGTTTACAGCCTGTTTGATTGAGATCATTGGTATGAAAAGCCTCTGAGATTTTATTGCCATTACAGATTGAAAACTGTCATGTTACAGTGCAATTTCATCCTGGAAAGGTAATGTGAAAATGACAGCGAATCAGATGGCTATCACCTTTTTGGGAGACCACCATCCTTTCGTAGGTCAGCAAATGACAGTAACTGCTAAAGACTGTGTGCTTATATGGCTTGAAAACCAGGGCCAGGACCCTGGTTGGCATTCTGCTATGCAATGTTCAATAACACTATATTTGACCATACTAGGAAGTGAGAATTCTACGCTATTTTATGTCTACCTCAGCTTTTTATTTCTGTGGGGTTCTGTGTTTTCTTAATGCCGTATTTTATTATTATTGATTACTAGAAATTCAATTATAAGGAACACTAAAGGCACTAGTGGAGTCTAAGCAATTTTTAGGTTGATTCAAGGGTTCAAGGATGTAACTCTGAAAGATGTGTGAGAGATTTTACTGTTAACATTGGCCAGAGATTTCCATTTCATGCAGTGATACACACATAAAGCAAGAGAGACTAAAAACAAACTATATTTCTTACCATAGTGAGGATACACCTCAAAAAAAAATTATGGAAAAGCAAAAGGACTGCAAAACACACAACTGGAAGGTAAATATATAGCTGGAAACTTTACTCCAGCTGATTAAAAACTTTGTAGTGACAAAGTTGTTAGAAGTATTCCCATATATAAATAAATTAAATACACACTGAAGTAGAAAAGGTGCACTAACCATGGATCCCCATAGGGGATCCAACCAAACAATCTTTTAACATTTTTAACTTTTAAGGCAAATGGAACAGTTGTTAAAAGATGGATTTGGTTCCTTTTTAGGAAACCTGTGTTGAAACATCTGATTGATTAACTGAGAGTATGCAAGAAAGTCAGGTTAAAGCCCTCCTCTACCACAGTCCGCCAGGGAATATAAATGAAATGTGAACAACTCAGAGCAGAGACACTGACATTTAATACAGTAAATAAACTAGCAAAAATGTTTATGTATTTTTATGAAGAAGCTTGCTGAAGGCTCAATAACGTGAAATTGAAGTGAGATACGAGGGAACAGTTAACAGTTACGAAAAAGCAGGTATATGTGCACCCAAAATAAAAATATATGATCCATGGCATAACTGTTTGGAGAATAAAGGACTAAAGTATTTTGTATCATTTTTCTATTATCTTTGGGTTTTATTATCTTTGAAATTTGCTGTCTCACAAATGTGATCCTAACTTTGCATAGATCAGAATACATGTTAAAATAATGCTAATATTCTACTCTTGGATTCATGTTAATGCATTTTACATGAAGAAGAACTGTAAGTAAAATCAATGTAATAATTTTCCTCCTGTAGATCCTGGATCAGGTATTAAAGAAAGGCATTTGTATTACAGGGAATCGGATTTAATCTGAAGTTAATCCAGGGAGTAATTTAAAGTATGCTTTGCCAGAAAATAACTGTTTTCTACTCTTGTTTTCAAAATGTACTAGTACATAAATACTTGTTTAAGCTTTTCATTCACCATGATTATTATTTTGAGGTCATGCCAGCTGCATTTAGTTTAAATTTTAATCCAGAATAGTTAATCTTGGACTCTTTTCTGGAATACTCTTACTAAAGTTCAAACGGGAGCACCATTAAATGAACAAACACAAAACAGTGGAGTAAGTTATTCTTACAGTACAAAGAAATAAGCCTTTTCAAAATTGACCTTAGAAAACGGCAACAATAACTCTCAAAGAGGATTAATCAAAAGATCTAATCATTTTGTGCTAATAGAGTTGGAGGTGCTTATTCAACCACAGCTATTCTGCTAGATTCTGCTATGTTGGAGAAAGAGATCTTGGCACCCTAACCACAAACACAAATACAGAAATGACATAAAAACTTACTAAACTTTCATGACTTCATTTATACTACCTAGTTGTCTGACATGGATTCAATTATTTTTGCAGTAGGAGGAATTTATTAATTCCACTCAGAGGCAGAATAGCTTGACATGCAGATACATATTTGATCATAGATTGACATGAGCCCCCAAATCTGACAACAAATAATTTAATCATGGGAATAATTCCTTTCTAAGGCAGATTTCTGCGGTTTACCTCTTTGGCTTATCGCCTCTGGTTACAATCAGACTGCCCTAACATTTTAAGGCTGAAAATCCAGGCTGCAATTCTTTCATTAATTGCATTAACCTCACAAGTCTAACTGCATTTTGCACTTACAGGCCCTTTTCTTTCAGAATTAAGTAAAGCAGAGTAAAGTAAAGCTGAGTAAAGTGATTCAAATCTTTTTAAACACCAGTACTCATTGTTCAATTTATCCCAAAGATACATAAATAGCAGCGCGAAGATTACAGCAATAAAACCTGAATCTTTTCCTCTGCTTTGCCATTCATCTTTCCATTCATTACAAGTTGCCTCCACCTTTGACCGAACACAGGCATTTTCCTGCTGTCTCCGTGTATTCCTGCCGGGACTCATGGATGCCTGCTGCTCACTTTCATGTTCTAGTCGAGATCCTTAACCCCTTTAGCGTTCTCTCTAACCTTGGGGCCAGGCATATGAAAGACAAAGTTTGCCCCTATAGACCTTCCCTCACTTAAGTCCCTCAACACTTTTGCTCTAAACTGAGCCTGGTCCTTTCCAGTTTTGCTTCTTGGGTTTTGGTGGTTTTTTCCTGCCATTCAACTCCCTGCACTCAAATACACATGCCAAAGAGGTGAACTGAAGAGTACTGGCATTAAGAGGGCATATTCCCTCCCCTTATATTTCATCTACAAAATACACTACACATAACCGTGTAGCTCACATAGTGAGGAATTTTGTTAATACACAGCTACAGTTTAAGTTTACATACATGAGTTGATCAATTTTTTTCAAATGTTTATCTACAATGATTTGAAACTAACACAGTTCCAAGAATGCAACAGCTGAGTCACTAGGCAAGGCAGCTTCCTATAGATTTCTCTTGTGAGTCCTGTTCTAATGAGGAAGCAGGTATTTATTTTCAATATTTAATTGATGCAAAGCAAGTAAATATGAAACATCGTATGTTCTCTAAGACTAAAGGCAACTGTTTCGTAGATCTTCATCACCCCGCAGTACAATGCTAATGTCAGTAATAGTGTTAGTCATCACAGGTCAGAATTTTAGTTGGCACGAATCTCACAGAACAGAGGGGAGTTGTACCAGTTTACATGAGCACATGTGTTCTCCGGTGCAATTTGGTATAATGGCATGAAGAAACAAAATCAGTGCTTTCTAGGTGACAACAATCTGCGCTGATTTTTTTTTTTTTTTAGTTCAGCATATATGCAAAGTTTCATTACAAAGCCATTGAGCAATTTCAATTATGAAGACAGATAAGAAGAGTTGTTTAGAAATACATTAATAGCTCATGCCTATAATAAATACATACGGATTAACAGTTCATAAAAGATATTTTACTGCTGTCACCAGTGAAGCACAACTTGTGCTTCAGATGCACTTAATTCATTTGCAATGCTCTCCAGCAACGTTTCAGTCCTGAAAACACATAAAATCACAGAATATATCGGTTTGAGATAGTAAATCCTGTAGCGTATCGTCTTTTCACTACAGGCCTAGCTGACAAAGAATTCAAGACGGACTCCTTTGAAAACCCCCAGCAGGAGCAGAGCTGGTGTCCCAAAGAGCCAAAGAAGGAGGCAGCTGAGCCAAGAGGCTGGTGTCACTAAGGTGGGACTCTGGGACTCGTGAGACAGAACAGCTCTCCCACGCACAGCAGAAGGATTCATGATATAAGTATTTCTCAAACAACACAAGTACCATGCTGCCTTTTACTATAACCATTACATATAACCATTTACATATAACCATTTCCAGATTGGAAACTGTGATTTAGCACTGAACTTCATTGAGAACAACCTTTTATTTCCTCACCGCTGGTCTTGTTACACACCAAGAACTGACTTGACCAGCTGATTTCTGTTGCAATGCTGGGGGGTTTTTTCAGCAATGAAGCCTCTTCCAGCCTCCAGGTTATAAACTGGGTACGTGGCAGAATAATTTTGAAATGGCATGAAAGATTCTAAGGGGGAAACATCTCCTTTAACAAAACAATTATTTGATTTTGCAGTCCTTTTATGCACACTTCATTTAACTCTACCAGATTTCTACTAGCAGAAGGCTTAAAAATTGTGTCTTAACTACCAGTTTAGGTGTCTTACAAAGCAATACAAATTTTCCTTTCTTTAATGGTGGTGGAATAAATGCATCATTGTGTTTTTCAGTAATGTCCTTTATAACACTGTAAATTTAATACATGTAAGGCCTAGGTTTGCTTTGGAAATTATAATTACTTTTTCTTAAGACTTGCTCCAATGTTTGCTTGTGATGTATAAGGCAGTTTTTGAGTTGCCTTTCTGAATCTTGTCAGCACTTCTCAATCCCACATTTGTAAAACTGTGGCAGTTTTCCAAAGCATATTGTTTCATAAATCTTATTTAAACAGAAAAATCTTTAAACAGTATTTCACGGACCTACATCAGTGAATGAACATGGAAACTTTTCTTTTATAAATAGGATTATAGGAACCCCATAAAAGTCAGTTAAGATGTTTTTCAGACCTTTTAGAGATTTTGATTTTTAAAAAGAAACAAAGATAAATATAGCATGATAATCCTATTCAAAACGCCTATAGAATCTCTGTTTATTAGACCTGTCACTGCATTTAACTAGCTGCTCATAATTATTAAAAACATAAACATGCTTGTAAGCTGTATTCATGGTACTGCATTTTCTCTATTAATAAAAAAATGTCCCTGCAGGTCCTCTGCTCTTGGATTAGACAGCATAATTATGTGATCTGCTAGACTGTTTGCCAGCATCTTCCTATAGAACTGGACTGGTTTTATATAGCAGCCAGTATAGCTATCATTCTGAAATTCAAAATGAGAATGTCTAATTTTGTAGTGATCACAGTAAACCAATATGTTACAGTGGTTCTCCTAAAGTCACATATTCCACATTCAGATTTGACATAATCTCAATATTTGAGATCTAATGCTATAGGCATTCATTTCGCTTAACACAGTAAACAAAACCACAAGAACTTCCTCAGACCTTTCAATATATCCCAGAAAGAAAACAAAAAAGCTGTTCCCAAATAATGTGGAGTTTATCAAGTAGGCTATGAGTACGGATCTTTTTCTCTATCAAAATGTCACTGAAAATTATACAGTATCAGAAAAGCTTTTGGGTTTGAATAATTAGCATTTTCTTATGAAAAGCAGCCTGCATTTTGTCAAAAACCTCTTATCACTACAGCACAGAACAGTGGAAGCATTTTGCAGTCACTTTGCTTTTTTTCTAAATGTTGACAGTGGTCCATGACAGGACAGCTTTATGTCTTTGGCAGCTCATTCTCACATGCATCAGCCTCTGGGCCATCTGATAAGGATTGTTCTGCTCCTCTAAATCAGCAAGTACATTAGACCTCTGCTTAGCTGACGTAAGTATGTATCAGCCAATTCCCGAATGTCTGTTTTATCAGGGGAACTTTCAGCAGCCCAACAAAAAACAACAGCCTGGCCCTAGTTCCTAGTCTCAGTGATTTTATAATCCAGTTTACTCATGGCCACTCAGACAAGGACACCAGGATGCAATAAGAACCAGGATGTCCAGCTATGAAAATAAGCACATTAACTCATGATTCTGTCATTTCTTCTTGTGCATACTTAAGGAAATTGACTCATCTTTACAGAGAGGAGCAGGTAGTAAAGCACTGACAGAGAAGGAGGAAAAAAATCATATACGTAAAAATTCATAAGGAGAATAAATGAACCTATTAAGATGGTATTCATGTTCATTTTAACAAAATTAAATTTTGTCTGATAGCCAATCAATAAATTATTATCATAATTATTTTAAGACACTGTGGACATGTTTTCAGCTCCAACGAAGGGTGAAAAATAATACATTTTAAGCTCAGACCACCTAGTAAGAGCTATTTGCACATAAATATGCATATTATAACTATAATACCTAAGCTAGCTCCACTTCCAACAGAACAGGAATAATTATCCACTTACATCAATAGATTCAAAGTTTCATCTAGTGATCTAATTGACTCTGTGGAGCCAGCTAGACTGGACACATAATTGTCATCTCTCTAGAACAGGAGAGATGTCTTGTGCAGAAGACTTTTGTCTTGTGCAAAAGTACTTGATCTAAACATCCGCTCATCTCAACAGATTTGGGATTTCTGCATTCCATGCCTTTTGCCAGGAACTGCAATAAACATTAACTATGATATTTAGCAGGTTTTGATCCCGTACTACCAATGTATGTTTAGAAGACAAATTTTCTAGACTGGATTGTTCGATGGATAAAAAAAAGAAAAAGACAAATTTTCTGGAGAACTGCAGCATATTATAACTACTACACAGAAATTTTAAAAATTCCTGAAGGCAGAATGCAGATTTTTGCTCCTGTTCGGCTCAATCATTCTTGACAGAATGATAGAAAATTTCAGCTTCAGTTCTTTGTCTCGAGAGAGACACACGTCAACTGAAAATATCTACAAATGTCACAAAGAAACACTGTATTAAATTGCTTGAAGAATCATAACTGGCATAATGCCAAAAGAAAGATCCCTTGAACTTTAAGCTGCCTATCAATAGAGAGCTGCCCATCAGTATCAGCTGGAGAGGTCATGTAGCTGAAAATGCCTGGGATCTGTCCAAGCAAAAAAAATGAAGGAAAACAGTAAATGAATAATTTTCTTTCCATCCCTTTTCTTTGAGATGTTTTTCTACCTATCACTGTAAAAGAAGCACTTCCAAGGAACTGCATATACCTGATGTACTGGAGGAATTGGCTTCCTCCCATGACCCAACAAACAGTGCCAGAAGTCACTTTGCTGCCTGCATGCTTTCTCAAGCTAGGTCAAAGGAAAGGAGCCAACCTACAGAGCGATCCAGTCTGTCTTCAGGTTTGAGGTCTGGCATGAGTTTCAGCTCTGATATCATGTTAAAATTTCAATTATTAAGAAAACCTTAAATCACATTTGAAAAAGTTTTTTAAAAAAATAGTAATCAACCTTAGATATGGAAAAGGGGAACAAAAAAAAGCAGCATTCATAATAGAACTATAATATACCACAACTGCTACCAATACCCATTTCAAGCAAGGAAATGTTTAAGTAACAACAGAAAGGTCCCTCTTATAGAGGTTTTGCTCTAAATCCTCTGCTTTTAAAGCCATGCAGCCAGTTCGCTCTGCAGCATTTGCGTGTTGAGAGGCATATCACTGGGAATGCCTGTTTTTCTGTCTTGTTCTCTGAAATAGAAGGAAAAGCAGTATAGGCACGTAACTATGGAGAGGATTAAAAGCCAGTTAAATGCACACAGAATACACCAAAAGAGACAGATTTTCCATTTCCATCAGCCAAAAAAACATATCAACCTCTTTAAAAAGCCAGTGCATATAAATAATGTAGCTGCTTAGGTCATCTGCAAAGCTTTCTATATAGTAAAGAATTGAATTATGGTTTCCTGTTCCGTTACTTGTTGTCTTTGGTCAGTACCCAGGTGCATGGAAAAGTTTTCAAAGTAATGTTTATCACTAAAAAAAGAAAATTCTTGAGAGCTACAAACTGGCTAGCTTCTTTAGCAGGAAGAAGAGGATTTGCTTAATGTCGCTCTGGCACACAAAACATAAATCTGGTCTCAGAGAGGGATGCTATATAATCAAGTCTTTTGCTTCTTTCACAAATTGTACACTGCCAGAAGTGACAGAAGATTTTACAAGCCCTAAAGTGCAAAGCCTTCTGTGTAAATATACATGTTCATTTTTAGTTATTAGCTCTAAAATTTGTGTGGCTTTGCTCCTTTAATATTGTGAATAAAACAAATTTTGAATGGTCTGTCATTTATCAAAGTTCCCGTCAAGAAGAGCTGCTGCAGAGCCAGAACTGGAGACAGGAGAGCTCAGTCATGTACATTTTACCCACAACAGTAGCAATTACGTGTATAAGCAGTTCCATTAGCATCAAGAGGGAGACGATGCAACTACAGATTTGTACAGCTTGGCCTCAGAAGAAAACAAAAACAAAACCAGGAATTTAATTTCTCATTAGTCATCTTATACATTAAATATACATTATGCCCAGAAACAGGAGGCTCAAATCAGTTATCTAATACAGATCTTGCGCCATTGGAGATGCCCTGGAGTATCTCACCTGGTCCCCAGCTGCTGCTCCAGAAGAGCGCAGGTGTCCTGCAGGTCCTGTGTCATATCTGCCAGCCCTGGGTGGATGTCTCGGCCACCCTGAGGTGTCTCAAATGGCACTAGAAGCCTGTATTTGAGCGACTGACTCAAGCCTAGGCTGTCATTTCTTTACAGGTTGAGCAGATATACGCTCCTTCAGACAGAAGATACTCAGTTCAGAAATCACTGAAATCTACTTGAAGATAAACGAGAGAAGGGTTACATTTCTTCAGAGACAGAGAGTGTGTGGGATGGTGCTACTGCTGCAGTATGACATAAAAAGCCTGGTCTCGTACATGTGTTGTGAGGAGAACAGAAAAAAAGGGAGAGAAAGCCAGAGAGACGGAGACAGAGAGAGCACATATTGCAGTCTTCTGAGGTGCCGGGAGCACAACCATCCCTTGTTCTTTATGATTTTTCACCTTTTGCAATTGATTATAACCTGGTTTAACAAAGGAGGCCTCGTCATTTACTACTGAGCCCAGGTTTTACCGTGCTTCTCAGCCAAGCATGATGCCTGATTAACATGCATAGGAAAACAACATACACCATAATCTTTTTACATCACCAGCATGGTATTAAAGGAGTACAGATGAAATCCGCCTTCATTGCTGGGCAAATAATGCCCTGGCCATAAGGTAAATGGGAACCAAACACATCAGATAAAATATATGCTGATTTTTTTGTTGTTGTTGTTGTTCTCTTTTGAGATCAACTCTGTAGTCCTTGCTTGAACTCTGTGCTCCCAATCCAATTTATTAGTCGCTAGATCTGACTGCCCAGCTACCCCGGGGAACATGTGAGTTGCCCCAGTGTAAGGATCTCCTGTCTCCCAGTACTAAATCTTTCCAGTCCCCTCCTCGCCCCTCCGAGCCCAGGACACAGGCTGTGGTTCCCAGGGGAGAGACTGGCCAGGAATATTTTTTCCATCAGTTGTGTGAGACGGTACCTGCCCCTGAGGAACGGGACTGACATCACCGCTCGTCACAACCGAAGCTGGAATCTAGGCTCTCACCTGTCCTTCTCATGGCATCTGCTTATTTAACCTTAAATTCCCTCCAAATCACATCCAGATAATTTTATATGAGGATGGGAAAGGAACTAAAGGACAAAGTTGTTTAAAAGCGATGATTATCTTAAAGACAATTTTCAGAAATGAGCTAATAATAAAAGGCTACATAAAATGATAGTATCTTTAAATATAGCTTATCAGTTTAGCTTGGTTTTTTTTTAACAAAACACAGTAATTAAAAAATTCAGTTTATCATGTTCAATGATGTTTTTACGCTTTACGATTGAATGTGAGGTCCAAAACTCTTATGTAATTTACAAAACAAGAATATTTTTAGAGAGTTCAAATTGTATGTGTAAGATGGATACTAAGGTAACGCTTAAAGTTGGAGAAAAGGAATCAGCAGCTGACAAAAACCAACTGAATGATCGTCTAAGCAGATAATGACCAGAACGTCCTGGCTGGATTAATTGAATCTGTACCTTATGCATTCCCACTGTAACTAGGACCACAGGGAGTTCAAAAAGTTAACCTGACCGGAGGTACCTGTCTTAGTTCCCTTTTGCTCTACTGTTTCATTTATACAAGATTATGGACTATAATCTTTGCACAATAGTTTATACCACAGGCCAATAAGATTGAATTTATTAAACCAATCAAAGTAACTTTTCCAGGCAGTTTCTGTTTGCAGAATTTACAGACAACAGTCTCTCACATTTTGCAATGATCACAGCACAAATATCATCCTGAAAGGATGATCGATAATACTTACGGCATTTCCATTTCATGAGGTTTTGAAAATCATTCAAAATGTGTGATACACTCATGCAGGTATGAATGGATTCATGGCCACTGTACACAACATCCTGATAAGTAAACTTCTTCTATATTTTTCTTTTTTTAAAGAAAGCAACATTTGTTAATACAATGCCATTTTATCTATGACAAACCAGAAAATTAATGTGTTCAGACAGCGGAAAACATCTGTGGTATGGATGAAAGTAATTAACATAGTGGTCTTACATGTCCAAATTAAGACATTATTCTGTTTTTGAGATTCTCACTGAAGAAGACAGCAGTTCTGTTCTTTTACCACTATTCACTCAACACTGTAAAAAGTGGGAGGCAACCATCTTACGCCGCTGTAGAGAGCTTCCAGCTACTAGAAGTTATTTGACTTTGCTTCTGGCCTATGGCACTACTATTGCTACATACAAGAAGTTTTCTCTGAAAAAGTCATTACAGAAGTAATACAAATAAACACATCCTTCTATCTTTATGCACAATCTATCCAACTAAAATTGGACTGTTTGCTTTATTTGTTAGGAAACCACCAAAACATATAAGGAAACCACCAAAACATATAAAGCGCCTATAAGACAGAGCAAAATATTGACCTGGCAATAATTCAGGCACCTGTTTCAGTTCTTTTAAAATCCCAGTGACCCTCTCATACTCCTATCTCTCTTAAAGACGTCAGAAAAGCCGCCGGCCCCACGCAGCTCAGAGCCCGGGGTAGCTGCATAGTGGAGACCTGAACGACTGTCTGGTCGTGGACACGACCGTCCCAACACTGAGGCAGAATTAAGTTTAGCCTGCATTTCTGAGAACACTTGAATTGGCTCTGCTGCAAATCTATAATTGTAATATTTACAGTTTTCCAAAGGAAAGAAGTACTATTTGTTAAATCAGAAAGCCTCGTTTGTGAACAATGGAAAATACTACTAAACTGTACTTTTCAAAGTGCCAGCTATTTTGCTGCAGAATTGCACAGCATACCATATCACGTCACTGGAGACTAAAATAAAACCTTCCCAGAAACCCAAGTGCCCTATAAGACTAATTTTAAGAGGTTCCACAGTTATTCCAAGCAAACTGTTTGATCTAAATTTGGCTATTAATTCCTATAGTCAAACTGATTTTGAAAAAGACTGTATGTGTGGGGTAAACATAAGAAGCAACATGGAACAATATGTTTTCTCTGTGCACCACATGAACTGCATCTCACTGAATGTCAGCTGAAAAGTAGAGCTAAAGGTTAACGGATATTCTTTTCTTCACTTGTGATTCTCCCTTGGCACCAAACTCTCAAGAATTATACAAAGGCTTCTTAGCCACTCTGTGACCTCCAAAGAAGATCCTCCATAGCAATATGTCTCTGAATAAGTTTCTAGATGTTAGAAAGTCATTTGAGAGCTAGAAGACCATACCTTCAGTGGTACAAAATACTTCAGACTTCTCTTTGGTCAAAAAGCCCCAAATAAGATCAAAGGCTTCCACCCTTTTTATGTCAGGGCCCATGCATCAGTCTGGCATACTCATTTTATTTAAGTTTTCTTTATACTTTTGATGGTACAGGCATTACTGAAATTTTGTCATAATAACAGGTTCCAAAAGAAAATTGAAGCAAAAGTTAGAAAAAGAATGGTACATGAGCAGAGGAGTGTAATAGCAGCAAAATTGTATGAAAGTTCCCCGCTCCATGAAATTTCCTGCTTTCAATGGAAAACCTGAAAAGATCACAGTCTTATCCTGCTGTTTCCCAAGACAGGAGTAACTGCTGCCGTTTAATTAATAGTTAAGTGTCCGGCCACTTTTTATGTACTTTCTGCTGAGAGATGCATTCATTCATATCCTGTGATGGAGGCTGCTGGATTGCCTGGAAAACAGTTCAGTTCAGAGTACGCTGGGACAGGGCAGCTGCAGAGGCTTGAAAGTGCTGGTCTCATGAGTCCTAACAGAGGAATTCCCTTCAAGGTCAGGGACACTCATGCCCTACACATTCCCCAGCCAAAAGAATTTCTTCACAGGAAGGTAAAATACAAAAAATTATGTTGGGAATAAGAGAAAAAAAAATTACTGTTCATAACTTGTAGTAACTAAGAGGGGGAATTAAGTGCAAGGGAAACTTTCTCATCTTCACATCATGGGATATTTATTAACTCACTTACTCTTCTTTTAAGATCAGAGATACACTATGTCCAGATGCCAATAGTTTAAATTACGCCTTAATCTGAAATTTAAAGTATAAAATAAAACCTCATCCTGTAATTTTTATCCTTTTCAACAAGGACTGGTCATGCCATTAAAGACATAAATCTGACCCAGTGATTTTCAAATAAAAAGATATAAACCTGTTTTGTGCTTGGTTTTAACTTTAGAAAGTATTTATGTAAATGAAAACATAATAAAGAAAAACATTTGTATTGGTAAAAATATGGTAATTTTAGAATACTTAGCGCTTTTAGAAATAGTCTAGAATTTTATAGAGAATGTCAAGTCTGATTTCTGAATTTTCCAAAATCAAAAATAAGTTCTGACTTCAAATATGTTTTTTTTTTAAAAAAAGGCACACACTCACATAGAAGACATATGTTATGTGAAAGTAACCATTTTGCGGAAATCTTTCATAAAAATAGAAATCTAGCCATCATTAAATAGCTTGAAAGAAATACTTTCATAAGAAACCTGCAGGCAATTTGTCACATTTGCTCATTTAGAATTACAAGTAAAAGGCCCTACAGAATCAGCAATGAGCTATTTCATCTCCCTTTATAACCTGCATGTTCTTCTCTGCCATCACCCTAACTATGCCACTTTGGAAAGTGTTGCTCTATTGTCAATAAAATCTAAAATGCTGTTCCAAGTTAGTCACATCTCAATTAAAAGTTTACTAAAAATTCTACAGAATCCTACCAATTTCTTCTTCCTGGTTAAAGACCGAGGCTTTGTTAACTTCTCAATATTTAAATGTTGCATATTCACTTGGTTTCTACATAAAGTCTTGAGCAAAAATCAGCATTTCATATAGATGGAGTAATGACTGGTTCTTCACACTTTCTAATGAATACATGATTAAGAGTTTCTATGCTGTACAGAGGTAACCAGCAGGTTCTCTAAATTTCCTAATTTATTTTCCTTTTAATTGTTGGAAATCTAAAAAAAGAAAAACTAAACGTATTTGAATCTCAAGCCATCTTGTTTGGAAACTAACCTAGGAGTAAATTATATATAAACTTGTTTGCCAAAGAGCTGTATGCATTTCTATCATTGTGACAACGTACTTAATTTATTTCTTGGGAGTTAACTTCTTCATTTTTGTGAAGATGCTTTATTTGCATAGAAATTAGCTGTGCTAAAACATTAAGATACAGAGTAGAAGAGATTGCTAGTGTGGGGTTGTTTTTGGTAGAATAGATTATATTTTCATACCACTTTCTATCCAAGGATATCGTGACATTTTATAAGCGAGTTGAGACTTACACACCAAACTTTATCTTTGTTCTACAAATAGGGATACTGAGGAATAGGAGAAGATAGGTGCCAGGGGTCATGGGAAATAGACACTAGTCTCTTGGCTCACAGGCTTATTTTTGCCACTCTGTGCCCTGTGTTTCTCCCACATGCTGAAAAACCAGCAAGGATTCAGCTGTGCTGCCCAAAACTACAGCCTCAGGACACCACAGTGACTGACTACTGAAAACTACCTGCCTGGCGAAACCTAACTTTTAAATGAAGTTCAAAATGTTTCCTATAAGCTCCGGTCCTGATGTTTGCATTTCACTCTTTAAATCACCTTTCTGCTGTACTTTCTGATAAGTTATCTCTAATTTGCTTACCATGGTCAAACTACTCTCTTGCTTAAAAAAACCCAAACCATAGTGGTTTCAGAGGAGTTGATTGTGCCAAACCTATCAGATGGTTAAATCTGAACGAAGAGCTAACTTAAAATGACACATTTCATTGCAAAATTTAAATAAAATTCAGTTACATCATTTACATATTTTCTTTCCTTAATGATAGCACAGGCAAATGACAAAAAACAGATTATGTTGTAACTGCTACAATAGAGTGGATCCATAACCAACATATTTTTTGAAGAAACTATAATACTAATGCTAATTATGAAAAATTGAAAAAAAAAGTTGAAATTTTGAGTAAGATACTTGATTATAATAATCATTTCACTCCAAAGGGAGTTATTTAATGCAGATGTCTCATAACTAAATCAAGGATCAATGAACACAGAAAGTGCATCAACTTGCAAATAAAAAAATTGTCTTTTTTTTCTTTGACTTTCCTCATTAGTGTTCTACCTTTTGTTTAAAATGCATCAGCTCAAGCGGTCCAAGAAAGGCAAATTTATTACTCAATGCAAAGGAATTTGAAGGGTATCAAATGTACATGGCAATAATCCTATGGGAAGCTATGGTATAGGTAAACCTCACATAACCATTGATCCATCATAAATCTGTGAAGTCAATCTTCACTACAAGAAAATTACCCTCATTATCTTTCCTAATTCTTAAATTGAAGACAGATTATTCTAGAGTGCCAGAAACCATAATCAGTCTGACAAAAAGGTTATGATTTTCAGTTGCATCATGTTCAAAAGGATCATGGTATGGTACTTCAGTTCTCAACAAATTCATGGAACTAATGACACCTCCCCAATATTGCAAAATACAAATTATATTCATGAAAGCTAGGGTCATTTGAATATATGTGCCCATACAGAGCTAGTAACTGGAGACCATCCTTGTTTCCAAGTGACATTGAGCTATGTAACTCAGTGCTACTTTTGTTACCAAGATTACTTTTTTTGCTAGTAAAATAAGCAAGCATAACAGGATTTTTTTTTTTCATTTACAAATCATTTTATACGTGGTATGCTCAAAAACACAATAATGCTTAATGTTTCATTTTTCTCAAACCACATGAGAATAATTGTCTGATGTTTTCAAAGTTCTTCCACAGGATGAGATAAATACTTCAGGATCATTAAATGACACATATCCTAATTTTGTTTAATCTCCCTTTCTAAATTTGCCTCTGTTACACAATGATTGAATTCCCATCACCAGCTGTATTGCTTCTTAGCAAACAGCAACATTAAGGCACAGCTACTGCCTTTTATTTATTAAGGACTTAAACAGGTTGCTATATTTTAGGTTAGATGTTCAGAGAGGTATCGATGCCAAGATTTGCTTTCATAAGGTAAGAAGCAATTTTTTAATGCAGAAGTAAAACTGGGGGCCACTGGGAGAGAGGCCACATGTAATATGACAAAACTTCTGTCAAAGAAAGAGCCTGCTGCTGTCAAACAGGACAAACAGCCCTACAGCAGACAATGAATGCATGGCGTTTCCCAAGTGCAATATTTACAGTATTGACCATTATATACTTCCAACCTCGGGAGCATTTTCAAGACATGCTTTTAAGAACATTTACTTTTCTTTTAGTATTTATGTGCCAATGATAGGAACCCCACTGAAATGTACTGATGAAGAGACTCTGATCATTTAGTTACATTTCTCTTTTGAAAAGTCTCCACAATTTATTGCTCTCAAATCTTGTCCCCATCTATAAATAAACTCCACAGAACCAGAAATATGTATCTTATGTCACCATGATCTTGAAAAGTTTTTGTACCTAAAATATGATATTTTTCAGCTCAGCTAAGAACTCCTGTGATGACTGCTTGTCCCAAATCTTCATCTGCCATGCAGATGGGGGAAACTCCACCCACAAGCGATGGTAAAGGCAGATGAAGCCACTATCGGAAGAAGTTTCCTGAAACTATCAGAAAGCCCCCACATGCCTAAGCCCCACATGCCTAAGGAGGAACAGACGAAGTACTTACAAGCAGATGCCTCTTGCCTTATATTCTCTAATTCAGTCCACCCAGATGCTAAGCACATTTTTCCTGCTATGTCAGAGACGCGTACTGTTTGACAGAGGAGTTCAAATGTTTGATTACCAAATCTACAATTTAAATTCATAACTGATTTTTCTGACGTGTAAATCGTATCAGTCAGCAAACAAAAGACAGGATTAGTCCTTCAATCAGCAGGCTATTTAAGCATGCGTGTAACTCGAAGATCATGACCAGCCCATTTAAGTCAACAGCCTACTTCCATGTTTAAACGTCACAGATTTGAGCGTCAGAACAGATAGCTGACCTCACCTATTCTGATGACTTGCATAAAATTTTGCAGCTGCTCTTGCTCTTCCTAAACAGTGATCATCCTCCCCCAACGATACTTTTCAAGCAGAGAAATCCCGTGGATTTTCTTGGTTACTTTCTGCAGATGCCTGGGAGGCAGAGCACAGAACCTCACCAGCTACGGACCACAGGCTGCAACGCGTGTGCTGCCACACAGACGTACCTGGTGGCATGTCAGGAGATCTTTACAAAAAAACTTGTCTGCTTGCCAATTCCTTTGCATATTAAAGTATACCTCAGTGCCCTCTCTCTATATCCCCAAATAAAAGGATATACATAACCACGTAGCTTGACAAGAGGGCCTTAATTTTGAGAGCTACCCACTAAAAATCCATGGTGATTGTTACTTTAAATCCCTTTCTGAACTTTAAAAATATCATGCTGTAACCACACTAAATGACACTATTATCTCCACCCTTAGACTCCAAGGATGGATCCTCTTCTTCCAAACTCAAATGAGCAATATCCTGCAAAAATCTCATCAAAGTGGGCTGTGCATTGGGGGTGGGGGTAGAGAGACCTCTAGAGGTCCCTTCCAAACTGAATTATTCTACAGTTCTATGATCTGCAACCCAGTAAAGGCCATTTGAAAACTCTTTCGTCATGACTATCAGATCAGTTGCTAAATTTTCCTTTCTCACACTGTGAAGTGACCTTTACTGAGGGAAAACCACTACAATAAGCTATAATAACCAGAATAAACTCGGGATCTGGAAAAAGAAGATATGAAACAGCCACTTATCTACTCAATTGAATTAAGTGAAAGTAGTCTTTGTTGATGATAACTAAGAATCTGAGTTAATTTCGAATTATTAAACACAGTGGACTTCCTTTAATGACCCTGTGGTTCTTACTGACTTCTGCAGACTTCAAACAAAGAGGAATGAATTTTGCCCATCTGATTACGCTGCTGGTTAAATGCCTTGGATTTTTATTAGTTCGAGATGTTAAATCAAACATATCTTCCTAACTCAAGCAGCGTTGGTCTCTTCCTTTCGTTTTTCCTTTCCTCAGCCTTTCTAGTGAAATCTTATTAGTTTATGAGCTTGTTGTGGTTTAACCTCAGCTAGCAGCTGCTCACTCAATTCTCCCAGAAGGGCAAGGAGAAGAGGGAGAAAAGGAGGGGAAAGGGAAAGGAAAAAGCCCTCATGTGTTGAGATGAAGACAGTTTAATAGAAAGAACAACCAAAAAGGAACTACAACTAATAATAATAACAACAACAAAAATAATAATAATGACACAAATCACTCTCACTGTCTGGTGAATTGGTACCTTCCTGAGCAGTGACAGTGCACTCCCCCCCTCCTACGGCCAACCCCCATTTATATACTGAGCATGAAGTCTATGGTACAGAATATTCCATTGGCCATTCTATCTGTGCTCCTTCTCAGCTTCTATGGGAAGCTGGAAAAAAGTCATTGACTAGTACAAACATCACTTAGCAACAACTAAAACAATATGCATTATTGACATTCCTGTCATAGCAATCACCAGAAAGAAAATTGCCTCTTTCCCAGATGAAACTAGGACAGAGCTTTTCAGCAAAACCCGACATTATATAGTTCTATTTTTCTCTTGGTAACGTAAGCACATCTACACTGGGTCACAATAAAAGTCCATCTAGCTCAGTATGCAGTTTTGAAAATGGCCAAAAGCAGATGTCCAGGGAAGAGAAAAAGAACATAAGTAGTATACAGTGATACTCGATACACTCCCAACCCTCAGTCACGTGGGGATCAAGGACTCCCTGACACAGAGATGGTTTCCATATATCTAGGAATACATTACTCTTCTACCAAGTTGTTCAGTCTCCTTCTGCACCCACATAAACTTCCGGTATCCACAATGTCCTTTGGCAAGGGATCCCTCAGTATAACACTATGTTGTGTAAAGAACCATTTATCATTTATTTATAACATATTATGATGATTTCTTTTTTGTTTCTTGCTCATTTTATTTCTTGCTCCTAGTCATTCTTAACATATTCATAATTCACAATTTGAAACCCTGTTGGCACTATATATAGGAAAAATACTTGTCCTTTTTAACCCACAGTCAATTCAAGGCAAATCATCAAAAGGTTTCACCTACAGACTACAGAACTGTGTCAATACATTTAAGAATTTTTTATATTTTTTTTAAACACTTAGCTTTCAGGGAAGGGTATAAAGCTCACTGTACTATTCTGCAAACGGGATTCCTGCTAGAAAATTGTATGTTCCTTTCCATTTTAAGAAGTGAGTCAGGATACCCTTAAAAACCAAAGCTTTTATCTTTGTCTATCTTGCATGTGTCAGGAACACTTCTTCCATAAAGACGTAGGTGGTCCTATAAGTTTGCCTTTCATTTACCTACTTCCTTTAATAGTTCCCAAAATAGTTCCCTGACTATTACTTTCAGATGCCATCTTCTCAAAGAAACTACTTTGTTGTCCATACAAGCACTCTAGTGGCTGCTACAGCCAGTCCCCTGCTGAGGGAACCCCTCAGTGCCACAGGTTTTGATCAGGTTAAGAATTAAGAATCTATTCAGAGGGTACTTCTTCTGCCTCCAAGGAAGTATTGACTGAGGAGTGAGATAAAGGTATGCACATCTAATAAGAACTGGTCAAATACTTCAGACAGTGATTTGCATAAAACCCTTAGTTAGCTGCATAAGCTCAGAAGGTCCAAGAACTACGGAGACAATGAATGCCAGAGCACAGCTGCTTGAATTACTCCAGTATTGGGATAATTAATTGCTCTGTGTGCTCTGAAGGTAAGATTTACAAAGTTTCTTCTAGGCATTGAGGTGGTCTAAATGTAGCTGCTAAAGGCATGGTCTTAAACCAGCTGATTACCATGAATCTGCCAGGATCCAAACAGATGTATCCAAATAGTCCCTTAAGTCCACCACTACTTCTATACTGTGCTCATGACTGAAGTCACACTCCTGTAAGCACTTCCTATAAGCAAGGTCTTCAGATTTTCTTTCTTGTAAAACACAATAATCATCACGAGCACATTTACATAGGAAAGAATTTCGTATGAATCAACAAGTGCTCCAAATATGCCTATCCAGAAGGTATTAGCAAAAAAAACCCAAAACCCCAAAAAGCCCGTATACTGAAGTAATTTTAAGCTAAAACTGGAGACCTATGAAAAGTAAATGTTAGAACTGAAGGAAGTAAACTGTGATGCTGGCAGCTATGAAGAAGTCATTTGAATTTGTAGCTCCCTGGTAATTTGGAACATACATTAAGAGAATAGCACAGTGATTACCTGGGGAATTATGGAATCGCAAACAATTTAGCTTTTTGGGTTTTATAAAGACTGAACCAAGTAATCTCAAGTGCCTTCTTGATGGAGTAGTAAAACAAGTAGATGAATCAGGTAGAGTAGAAATTGTATCACCGGATTTCCAGAAAGATTTGGACACTGGAACACCTGGAAATATAATTCAAATGGGCTCACAAAGGAAGGCAGTTTTGAAAACTGAAAATTGACATGAAAATCATAAACAGTGTTACATCAAGACAAGATGCTGTATCTCATTAGATGAGATTGCTAATATCCAGGATTAAAACTTTTCTTTTTTACTTATTATTTAATAATGGAAGAACATTAATGAAATTTTCAGATTTCACGACAGGTGAGAACAAAGAGGATTTCAAAGGTATTGCAAATGCACAGAAAACAACATCATGAAAACAATCCCACATGCTTGGAAGCTAAGCAAAATGTAAGAGAACATATTTCAATATGCATTTCAAGGGGAGAGAGAGCTGAAAATGAGCACTACTGAGAGAGACTCCAGGGGAACAAACATTCATGCTAGCATGTCACTAAAAAGAATCCTGTAGTTTGGAGATGTTTAACTACATCTTGCAAAAGAAAGAGAGCATTACTTTTCATATGACTTTGGTATAAGAAAAAATGGAATTAAGTTTTCCTGTAACCAAGCAAATCCATGGAAAGTAGAAATTGCTCAAAGAGGGCATTAACTGGGAGCTTAAAAGTCTCAATTAAAGAGTTCAAAACAATTAAGTATACATTGGTTCATATTTGACTAGACTGACAGCATCTACAAATATTTTGAGTTCATAAACAAAAAGTAGAATAGTTACTCAGTATGAGACTCTTATATTAATAGCCTGAAATTAAACATGGAAAAATTGAGGCTGAATATCAGGAAAGCTTCCTGGCAGTGAAACAAACTGGGCTCCCAAGGGAAACAATGGAATCTACATAGCTTTAGACTTTGAAAACTAGACTAGACAATAACACTCAGTGTAGTTTGGGGAATATTTTTGCATTGGCAAAAGATATGGCTGCATGACTTTATACTGGTAGGTCATTGCCATCTCTGCTTTCCATAATTCTGCGAACAAATACACACCCCCACACCCACCACCCCGCCAGCTGCAAAGTCAAGAAAGTTATCTGCCTCTATTTTCACAAGCGTTAGCAAAAATTGTGGGCAAACACAGTTCCCCCAAAAGAGACCTGTCCTTAAAAAAACAGGTTTTAGTTATTCAAGCAAAATTCACAAAAATTATTCAATACATAAGGCAGGATGTTTCTTGTGTGCTAAGATTTGCTCATGTATTAAGATAGAATAAAAATATATGACTTTAGGTGAAGGTTAGCCTATGTTCTGCTGATTTGATCTACTAGCTTGTAAGTTAACTATGCAGCCAAGTAAAACTGTTACGTGTTTTGTGCATTGTTGTCATGGTGACTACAGTTGGTCTATAGGTGTCTTTTTCTCATTTAAAATCTAAAGAGATATTTTTAATAAAGTCCACGGGAAAATATTTGTAGTTTAAAGTTTAACCATCCTGTTAAATATTTCCTCTTAATAATACGCCAAAACCTTCTAAACCCTCGTGATACTCATTCCTTTCTGCACACATTGTTTTCTTTACAAACAGAACATTTTATGTTTAAGTGCCAATTACTGGTCTTGCTTAACTTCCATATAAACCCAACTGACGTCAGCAAGAACGCACAGGTGTAACTGTCAACAGAGCAGCAACTTGAAGTTAGCTGTAGTGAATTAAGCAGCACACTACGTACTAATATGCCATTAAACATCGTGAGTATTCCAATTCAAAATGTTTTAACAAGTTGTACAGTTTATTGATATGTCTTTGCAGATACTTACTTTCCTGATTTAAGCCTTTGAATTAACTGCTAAGAAAAAAGCCTACCTTGTGTGCCCTAAATGAGGGGAAAAAATATTAATAAAATTGCCCGGAGCAAAGTTGTTCTGCTTGTTATTTATGTCACAAAGAAACAAAAGTTAATATTCATTTACTGGCTAATCTTTGTAGCATGGAAACATTTTGCTTTCCAAAATTAGGTGGTTGATTCAGGGTTAGTTATAAAAACCTCCTGTTTGTTTGAGAAACAAATCTGAACTGGCAAAATATTTGAAGCGTTGTTCAGTAACTATCATGAAACAGGATTACAGAGAAAACAAATCACGTAACAGGAATATTTATGCCTTAAATGAAAAAAAGACATTTAATAAGAAAGAGCTCTTCATTCTGATGAAAACTGGGAGGCAGAGCGTTGTTGCAATACAGTAATTTTGTACCTTTTAAACCTGTTGCAATGAATTCTGACATACTAAGATAGTATTACTGATGGAAAAAGTAACAGTGATAAAGTGCTAATAAATCCAAGGAAAACATGATACTTATTTGTGAAACAGAAGGTTTGATGGCACTGTAGTTATGGACGCCTTGTGGCTTTTAGAGTTCTGTTTATATTTCCAACACACTATGCAAAGTTTCTTCAGCTAAAAAAACATGCAGTAATGGAACCAAGGGGGAATAGGCTACACTGTGAACAACTATTCTGTGACACTGCCATTACAGGGTCACATCCCCTGAACGGCTAAGAAATGTGCAGTCCACCTTCGGGATTTCTTTTGCTGTACAAGGGATATACACACCCCACAGAAGGCAACATAAACTTAGACTGTCCTTTAGGACTAGTGGCCCTGATTTCACTACAAATTGGGATTATATTCAGAGATGTCAGCATAATTAAATACACAAGGGGAATTAAATTACTGATGCAAAAGGGATCCTTGAGATCAGTATTTCATAGAATCATAGAACAGTTTGGGTTGGAAGGGACCTTTACAGGTCATCTAGTCCAACCCCCTGCAATGAGCAGGGACATCTGCAACTAGATCAGGTTGCTCACAGCCCCGTCCAAGCTGACCTTGAATGTTTCCAGGGATGGGGCTTCTGCCACCTCTCTGGGCAACCTGTGCCGGTGTTTCACCACCCTCAGTGTAAAAAATTTCTTCAAATTTCTTCACAGCCTTTACTATTAAAAATACTGTGTATCTATGTGAATTATGGACTCTAATGGTGAATATGGTATACCAAGGTGAAATTTTGCACCAGTGTTTTACATAGAATAGCTGTCTATCCATTCTGCCAGACCTAACTTCATAGGCCACCAAATGGAGGTAACGGTGATGGATATCCAGTACTGTGATCAGACTCTGTTCTCCCCTCTCATCCACATGCTGCTTCCAGTTTCTACAGAAGGGTCCAGGTAGGGTGGTCACAAGGTGAGCCAGTTCAGCAACGTGAGCTGAAGCAAATGAAAGCACTTTCTGCAGCCCAGGTAAAAAAAAGAGGGAACGGGGCTTCCCCCAGCTCACCTGCCTAAACTGACTCATCCCTTGGCTACTGCCGCATCCTGCTGTGACAGGGAGGAGAAGGGAACATGAAGCCAAGAGAACTTCAGTGTAGTGTAGGTGTAGTGTGAAACTTTGCTCCTAATAACACTGCAGGGAGTTATTCCAGTCTCAGTGGAACATAAAATAGGCTGTATCTTACCAACGCTAACCCTACAACAGCATACAGATAGGATGTGTTTTTCTGAGCGCAGCGTGATCCCTGGCTACGTGGCAGTTAAGAAGCTCACTTGGCAGCCTAGGAGTTATCCTGTGTGTGTACAACGAAGGTCCCATGGTCGTTGGGCCAAATAATTCTTTTCTTTCGGGGAATTATGTTCCTTTTAAATTCATATGACATTACAAACCAACACTAAGAAGCTGGGGCATGTTTCTGGCTTATGGGCCACCCAGCTTTATACCTAATCATCTTCACCTTTAGCCATCACAGCAACTTTGTGTATACCCCCATAAGCCTCTCAACTTCCAGCAACAGGTTCAAATTACTGTGGTTTTTCTGCTCAGTTCCTCCTTACACAAAGACTCAGAGTGAAGATGCCAACAAGTTTAGATGCAGTCAGAAACTATCTTGAAAGGAAACACACTTTTTGCAAAGGCCTATTGCACAAGGTCATACCTAACATCAGAATGAGAAAACACTGCATTAGCTGAGTAATCCTTGTGATCTCAGTAAGAGGAAAACCTTGCCAGTGAATGTTTTCAATGCCAGTCTTGACATATTTCTTTTCCGTATCTATATTTGTAGAAAGATTGTTTAACTAAACATTAGAGCCCTGAGATGTGCTCACACGTGAGATGGTCTCTGTGTATGCTGTAGGTTGGATTAGCTATTAAGCTACTTCTGTCTGTAAAAAAAAGTAACACTGAGAAATATAGTAGCTAGACAAAGCTGTGGAAAAAGAGAAGCTGGTAAATAGCTGTACTATAAGGAAGAAACTCAATGTTAACAGAGTGTACAAAACTTCAATTAAGCAGAGCAATAAGGAATTAAAAGATAAAATGGAAAGCTGATTGCAATCAATGAGATCAAAGGGACACTTTCAGCAAAGTAGTTAATATGAATTATGGAAGAAACAGCAGAAGCAGCTTGTAGTACTCATTTTCCCATAAGAAGTCTATTTTAGTACGCGCAGTATCCTAACAAGAGGCATGAGTGGAGGGTGTTTTGAAGTGTTAGTAAATCTACAAGTAAATCTGCTTTTTTATCTATTTTGCACCTTTCTCCCCTATCCTGGGAAAATTTCAAAACTGCTGACAGGCCCAGCATGGAAAATCATTACTTAGTACAGTTTCCCATGCAACTGTTTTATTACCTGGGCACGCACTAATGATCAAGCAGAGTTCTTGCCCACGTTTCTTTGAAGAGGGTTGCATAGCACTACAAGCGACTCGGTAATGTTATACGAACTATGTGCAATCTTTCACCCTTCCATGAGAAAATGTTAGTTTAAAAACAGACAAAAAAAAAAGGTAGAATGCCACTCTTCAGAAAATATTTATGTCAGAAAATACCTACTTTTTACATTGTTTATTATAATTTTGTTGCCCTTGTAGCCCTTCTATCTAAAAGCACATCTGGGGACCAATCAATGCTTGCAGGGAAGACTGCAATGACAAACTGACCGCTGGACATGAACATCCATGTTTCACAAAGATTAAGAAGCAAAGAATAGAGTTTCAGGCAATTTTTCAGAATATTCAATTTTTAGATCACAACCTGAACACATACAGATACGACTTAGAGACAGTGATCAGCTCACACTCCATGGCTGTTCATTCACTATTTTCTGAGTATTCCTTGAAGGGGACCTGAGCAATCAGCAGCTTTAAATGAAATTGTAATTCTATTAAAGTGCTATTTGGAATCCACAAAACCAATGTTTTGCCCCCATTTTTCAGAACATATCAGAATCCTAAAATACCCTAGGCACACTCAAATCTGAATAATAAACACAATATAAAGTCAGTGAGGAACAGCCCAGGCTACAAAAACTTTGCGATTTCTCTTTAAAATTCACAGTTTCACAGAATGATATGCATCAGTCTGTCAAACCCTTTTTATAAGATGTGGTTTAAGACTACTTTATTGGGAAGAAGGAAAATTAATTTTTTTTTTCATCAAAATGTAACATGTTCTAAACAAATTGTAGACTGATCACCAGTTCTGTGTCAGACAGAAACGAATTCCCAGATTCCAGGGCTAAAATGTCTTAAGTTCGTATCCCTTTTCTATTATTAAGGTTTTTTAAAAAGAAATCCAAGTTCCCTTTTTTCATCAATCAGAAACTGTACTGAAGTAATTTTATGAATAATTCAACTCTCACACCAAAGCAGCAACTAAGTAATTAACAGTTGTACTGCAGCAGACACATTTTACACAGATGAGAAGAGAGAACTAACAGTCAAGAAAAATAACAGAGAGAAGGTTACAAAAGGAATTTTCCCATGAGCTTTTTGCTCCCTACATGCTATAAACCTTCTCATCTGAGAAAACTCAGATGGTCACATCATACCAAAAATTACCAAGTGAAGTGGGGGTAGGATAGTAAGTGACTTTGCCAAGCAATGACACTGTGTATGCACTCTTGTTCCCTTGATAACGGTACTGCATTCTCATCCTAGAACAGATTTTAGAAGTTTTCCTTGCAGTAACTATCAAAAGAGAGAAGAAAGAGCTTTATGAACTAGTGCAGAGAGAAGCATAACTAAAGCAAATGCTAAAAGCAGAATCAAGTATTTCACTATATTTTTCAGATTTGTATATTCCCCAAGAATGCATGATATTTTCATTGTTTAGTAGAAGACCCTAGATAAATTTAATGTTCTTCTTTTGTTTCTCTTTAAGAGCAAATTTTGTAATAGCCTTTTTGGCATGACCAGAACAGATCGTGGCAATATTTAATAGCACCAGTTTATGTTTCACTTTGTTCTATTTCTACAAAGGTTTTAAAAAAGAAGATAAAAAAGTGGAGAAGTTTACTTCTGCAGCGAAAGTAACTAGGTAACTACTGTTTTATGAAAGCTGTGCATGGCAGGACTTCAGTCATAGGGTATCAAAAAAGAAAAATCTGGCCCTGAAAATGGGTCAGCATTTCAACTTTCTGCTTTCTGGACTAACTACACCATACTGTACATGGAGCTATCAGGAAGAAAACAACCTGAATACATGCTGATATTGTACGGGCGTCAAAATAAAGATGTTTTTCTCTTGTTTTTTTTCACATGAATGTAAATAAAACCCAGGATGCGTGAGGGTTTTTGATTTGCTTTACTGGGCAGATTCTTACTCAGCTCTATGCAGCATTTGTGGCTTTAATCATTTTGACATCCTCGAATTTTTTCCCTGAGCTTCAGGCTCGCGGGAACCAGGAACCTCATAGCAAAATTGCTAACAAAAGCACTCTGGAAAACAATGCGACTGTCTTGGAAAGTCCCCCAGCATAGCTGCTTTGTAATTCCAAACCCAACCCAGTCAGCGCAGAGGAGCTGTGAAGACAGTCACTCTCTTAGTTGGACAGAATCCCCTGGGGACGGCGCATAATAAGCCTAGCAAGCTAAAACCCAGTCCACTAAACCTCAAATTTAGTGTATGGTTATTACTATCGGTTTGAGATAAAACTTCATTAAGTCAGTAAAAAGTACAATGCAGATGAAAAAATGACCTGACTGCTACATTTCAAGTACCAGGGAACCCAAGAACTGCTCTAATGTAGGATTTTGTTTACGTGGAAACCAACAATTTTTGCCTAGCTTCAGAAATGGCTGTGCTGTTTTGGCTAAAAAAAACCCAACAAACAAAAAAACAAACAGAAAAAAACCATGGCCCGGGAAAGACACCTAGCATAGAAAATTTCAGTGTCATTTTGATAAGGTTATAAATGAAGGAAACAGGTCTTTATAATCAAAGTGTTAGGCAACTGTAGCCCAACTGCATTTTGCAATTTCCATTACTTTACTACATTTTTATCTTTATTGTCTTTATTTCCCACTCAAATTGTATTACTGCCCAGAGGACTCTCTGCATGTAGAAGTTTATTCTCCTTCTGAAATGCTCACTCTCCCCCATCTCCTCCTGCAAGTACTTACTACAGCACATGCTAAAAATACCACATTAACACCGAACAGAGCACGGCCGTAGTATTTGGCTCTTATTAGGGCTGCAGACGGGGCATCATCGTCTTAGCAGACTATGACCTCCCATTCAAGAAATAGCATACAGAGGATATAAATTTGTTTAAAGTTAATATATTTTTCATTTCCATTTAAACATAATTTCCTCACACCGTGTTTTCCTGGGCGATTCCAGCCCATATTCACATTAACAGTTTGTTTCTGGAAATGCTCTCCAGCCTGTAAAATTTTTATTATGAAATATTTTGACTAGGAGACAGAGCACTCACCTCCAAAGCAGAACAGAGACAGCAGCCTGTATATCCCTTAAATAAGCCAAGGTTTTCCTATCCACTTCAATCACAGTTTATTACAGCCAGAAATCACTGTATTTCGCGTAATGTTCCATGAATAGTGAAAAGAAAAGGAACTTAATGATACAGAGTACTTAAAACCCAGAGATAAGAAACCATCAAGGTAAAAGATAAACAGATAATGCTTTAAATATAAGAAACTATTTTTTATACATTTCTTTACTTATTCCCTTACCCCATCAAGAAACACTTTCCAAGTCAGATATTGTCAAAGATTTCCCTATTGTGACTCCAGCTTAAATAAGAAAAATGTTTTGAGATGCCCTTCCCAAAAAAGGTAATAAAGAGGGAGGGTACTTCTTTGTGTTGAGAGGTATTCAAAAGAAAAAAAATCTCTGAAAACAAAAACTACGTATGTTCCTAACCGACTCTAAATGTAACTCCAGAGTGAGATTACTTATTTTAAGTATGACCTGATATATTTTATATTAAAATATGGTAATAAAAACAATCTGGTATTCCCCGTAGTGTATATATATAAAGGTCTCTACAGTTTCTTAGTAAAGCTGCTTTACCACCATTACCTACTCAGGGACACAAAGTTTTGTAGGAGTTGCTGAGAGGTAGTCAGGAGAGGCTTATTTTGGAAGGAAATATGAACTAAACTCTATAGTCAGAACGTCCTCAAAGAAATCTCCTGTCAGCTTCCTCTGCTATTCCTAGACTATGACTCTAGCTGAGGTAATCCTAGAGGTCTCAGAGGTTAAATGAGGGCCAAGCAAGTAACTCATTTCTATTAGCATATTTACCGCTCCACATTTAATTTTCTGTAGATTCATTCTCTTCACTCGTGGCCAACAGGGCATCACTCCCATACCTTGTCCATGTTCTACCATATGGCTATCCACATGCTTATAATCAAATCCCCACAAATTATGTTATGTCTGTGAACATTTCTCCAGGAGATCTGTCAAGACTAAAGATAAATTTTAAAACCTCCAAGTTCCTATGCCTCCCAGTTTTTCATTCCAAAAGCCTGTTGGGTCTCTTGTATCTGCTTCCTCATATCTTGTATCTGATGCTAGTATTAGATCCTGAAACATTTTTCAGCATCTTGAAATTCATTGTTGGACAAATAATTTTAAGAAAACATTTTCAAAGATCTTTAAGGAACATTTTTCTTTTGTACCTTTGAAAATCCTACACTAATCCTCCTCACAGCTTATTAGAAACATTGGGACCAAATGTCTGAAATAAGACAAACATTCCCAAAGCAGAAAAAGGAAAGAACTGCTAAAATTTACTAAGTGCATTTTATGCAGAATGCAAATTTCTAAGCCTGATTTACCGATTTCTAACAATAACTTTAAACTCTTAGCCTTGCAGATAAATACCTTATTTATCCTAAAAGGCAACCATTCACACATCTATAATTTTGTCAGTTTCTGCTCAAATTAGGAACATTGTTAACTGGAAGCCTTAAATATCAAAACTTCATTGACAAATTTTAAACCGTATAAAATGGACCTCTCTGTTATAAGATTCCAAGAAAGCAAAGTTCTTGTTGGTGAAACTGCTAGCCAGTAGCCATGTTTAATGACCACTTTAAAGAAAGACTGTCACAATTTTGCCTAACCTTAATTTACAATCTGAACACTGAATAAATTAAAAAAAAAAAAAATCCAACAAGAGCAACAACAACAAAAAGAACCAAAAAAACCCCAACTAAACAAAAAACCCACATATCTCTCTTTCTACACCTGACAGCATGTGAAAGGACTCCTTTACCTAGCCAAAGCTACAAAAAATTAAATCTAGATTTGTGAAGCCGCAACAACCTGTTTCATGCTGCAAGAGAGAGGTTTGGGACCAAAGAGAGTTTTACTTACCACAAAACATTGTTCACATATTTAAAAGAAAGTACGTAAAACAAAATATGTCCCTGTTTGAATCTGATGTTGCACAAATGGTATTTCTTCATGCAATTTGGATCTCTCTGGTCAAAGTCCAGGTTTGGCAACACCAGGACATTCTGCATGTTCATAAAATTGTTAAGTAATTAATAGGCCTTGTAAGAGCTGTTTATCACTTTGCCAGAAGCCTTTCGTATGGAACCGTATCACTGATATAGTTAATATCTGGTAACTGACATAATGGGACATAGTCTGCAGGAACTGCTACTAAGCTGAGTAGGTGCTTGATACTCCTGCAGCAATGGAATGAGTCCATGAGTCTGCTCCATGAGCACAGCGAAGGGCCACGAAGATGATTAAGGGACGGACTGAAGCATGTCTCGCACAAGGACAGATGCAGAGCCTACCTAAGATATTTCTGAAGTCTTGTTCCTAATTGTCTTTTTAAGATGGAGATCTGATTTCCAATATCTTTACCATTACACTGGAATCTTTAAGGTAAATTGTAAAGCTTCATAATTTTTTTCAGTAAAAACTAAAATCCTCAAAGAACTGTCTCAAATGCTGAAGAAAGCCTGACACTTGTTGCAATGGATGTGAGAATCAGCACGAAGTGCCCTTGGTGATGTTCTTTTTACAAGCTAAGCATCATCAATAAAGGACTTAAAACCCCCTGCACCCCTAATTAAATTAGTCTGTAAACAGGGTCTGGGAATTTTGTGTTGAAGTTTATACAACAATTACAGTTGGACTTTTACGTATGGAAGAGATTAAAACTACTGCTGTTCAGACATTTTGCTCACTGCTTCTACCACCAGAAAGTCCAGCAGAGGACAAGTAAAGAACTGCTCACATGAAGGCCCACACTAACGACAGTCTTCTCTCTTGGAGATTGGTAGTAAAGAATCTGTTGCTTGCCAAAGGAATTTTGCATGTCCAACAGTTCTTCACTCCTGGGTAAAGCTATCCATCTAGGCACAGCTGTGTGCAATACATCCAACACTGTAAGGATTTTCCTGGACTGCTTCCACATAGATGTCAAGCAACTTTTCTCATAAGATTCTGGAAGGATTTGTAATCATCTGGGATAAAGGAGTATGATTAAAGGACGGCTGGCTCAGCTGGTGCTGACAAATATACTGGCATCTGCTATTCCTCCTCCTGAAAATTCTTTTCCAAGGGAACCAGATCAGTAACAGACTGAGCAATAGGAGGAATAAATATATCTTTCATGGTCTTTGTGGTGAAACCTTATGGAATCTTGAGATACCCCATGGTGACCAAAAAAGAGGTAACATTTGAAGAGCTGAGGCCTAGACAGAAGGATCCCTGTAAGCAGGAAATTAAGAATGACTGGTGCAGGGAACTACAGAGAGACAGGACCTATGTGGTTTGGAGTGGAAAGTCTCCCTGTTGCCTTCCAAATGTGATGAGGATCTGAAGATGAATACTCCTTTTAAGCATGTTACTATTGCAGTAAAACCTAGATCCTTTGGACGGTACCAAGGTAGACATAAAATACATAAAGTAGTCCAATAACACTGTGTAAAAATTCTTTATTAACTGTTACCTAGTGTCAGAAGACTGGATAATAAATTGAATTGGAATAATTCATTGATAACCATGTATTTTCTTTTAATTAATAAATTAGTTGTGATTTTAATTACTAAAATCTGATTAAAAGATTCACATAACTGATATGACAGAATATGGCATTGTCATGCCATGTGACAATCACAAAGTAGATATTCAGTTACTCCTTTGCTGAGTACTGAAATAGTCACTGAGCTAAGTATGAAAACAGGTACTTAACTCAGTGATTGAGACATTACCATGGGAGCCATAAACTGGAATTGGTTTGGATCCTAGTAGATATTTAAGTCATAAAATACAAAAAGAAGATACTACGGGGCCAAGCCTCAATACCTTCTGATCCAGTGATTTGGTATTTTTATATCAGGTCAGATAATTTTAATTAAGTCACATTTTTTTCATTTTGTCTGATTGAATAGATGTCATAAACCTAACATTTTTGTTGAGCTCTTAAATAGATAAAGGTGCATATATAGATGTAGCCTCGCATAGATATCATGAAGGATGACCAGCCAAACATGAGTTATCTGAATATTGTACCTAAAAGGAGTAAATTACAGTTTTTGACATATATCAAAGGAATCTTAATAGACATACAAGTCATATATCTCTGTATTTGGCACTGGTGAGATCACAGCATTGGAACACTGCCATCCACCCAGGTGTTCATAATTCAAGGAAGATTTTGAAAACTGACTATAAAACTGGAGAGAAAACCCAGGAATGTAAGGGAATTAATGCCTTACAGTAAAAACTCTGGAGTTCAAGCTATATAAAATTAGAGGCAGTTTAAAAAGTTCCTAGCATACAGTCTACAATGTCTATTTCAATCTAGAAAGGTTATAGAAGTGGATTAAATGAAGTTTAAATATGAGAAAATAACACCAGACTTGTCTTAACAATGACAGTAATTAAGCATTAAAATAATTTACAAAAAGTATGTTAGAATCTCTATCACTGATCATTGAACCATTTTTTTCCTAAAAGACATGGTTTATCTAATAAATTTTACTGGATTTGAAGCAGAGATTTATTCTGCATACAACTATATGTACTCTATACACATGAAGTCAACACAAGTAAATACAGTAATCCTTTCATGTTTGTAAAACCCATTACTGAATAAATTAAAACAAACTAGTATTTATTTAGAAATAATAAATAAATTAATATACGATCATTAAACTATTCCTAATTGTCATCTGCCTGCTTTGTTCAGTTGCAAATTTTTATATAAAAGAGGATCTGAAATAATTGATTCTTGCTCTTGGAGCAGTGAACAATCCATTTTCCAGTTTTTAAATTTCCTGCATACTTTGAAATTGTAATATTCACAGCTTCATTCTGCAATGTAGCATCTGATATTATATATCTGCAGCATGCAAATGATAAAGATAACTTTAACAACAATGCACAGACTATTTCTCAATCAGTTTTCACACTGAGCAGCATCAGTTTTGAGAGATATGTACTATCTGTCTCAGCAGCTGGACTAAAGCTTCTGTAAAGTTATGTGATAGAGCTTTAAAATTAAAATATTATCATTAAAGAAATATTATCTTGAGAACTGAATCAATAACAGTTTTTTATACTGCACTTACTCACGCTTTTGACTACATTCTCATAAAGAGAAAAATTTATGATTATGTCCAGGTTGCTTTACACTCTCAATTCTTACAAATATGATCATTTTTATGTAAACGTAATTTGAGCATCACTCCGTGTACTGCACAAGTCTTAATGTTTTACTTCTAATTAGTAGAAGAATTGAATTAAAAATAACTTTGTGCTCAATCCAAATCAGTGTTGGATAGATTGTTTACCTTCTGCAGACTGATATTGTGAAACTCTGTCAAGTACAGTGTATTACGTGCAGTTTCACTGATTTCATTATAATGCCTACCCATGGGCACAATCATTCACAGGAGCACATCTTTACTTAGTAAAGAAACACCATCAAAAGATAATCAGGAAAAAATATGGATATAATGAAATCAATCCCTTTCACCAAACCAGTTTGCAAGTTTCTATAAATGCATACTTGGCAATCTCAGAAGAGCGCTTTACAGGGAAGTTTCACACATCTGTGCTGCAGCCTAAAAAATACCACATCAATGGATCTATTCAGGATCTATACAGCATCTTGGGACAGTGATGACAGCAATCCAATTCATCCAGTCACTCTTTATTCCGTGAATATTCACTATACAAAACAAGGAAAGCTGATTGTATGAAAAAAACAAACCCAACCCACCTTGTATTTTAAATGAACAGTTGTAGAACAGCAGGTGTGATTTTAAACATGAGGAATTTGTAATGTATGTAACCTATGCTGCTTGTATACTGTTATGGATTTCACTTAATTTCATAAGAGAAACTAAACTGGATGCTTCACTAGAGAGAAAGCAGGGTTAATTCATTTTGCATGCATCCCTGAATTTGTTCACAGCTTATTTACCAGCACAACAGATATAAGGTTGCATTTCATCTGTTAACCCATGCTAAGCTAAGCTGGAGTCACATTTCATGTTTAAATGAGAGGTGGTAACTCATGGCTCTGTTGCCTATGTGAGCAGTTCTTTCAGTGACAGCCCTTATCTAGTTTCTCCACTGATAGGTAAGATTTAACACATACTAGTTTGTAATGTATGCTATGAGGTATGGTAAGGCGTTACTATGGTCTTGTTGTCATACTAATCTGGCTGTAGAGAAGTACTCTAATGAAGCTGGGAGACAAACTGAACTTGCCTGCTAAATTCATATACTGATAATAGTCACAGAGGCAGGTCTTTCCATCACTATTTCAGATGCTACAGAGGAGAATACTCAGAGTGGGTGGAAAGAAAAATTATGTCAACACCAATATGGCCTCTTCAGTCTGCATCTCATAAGTCTTGGCCCACAATATGATCTCGACACTGGGAACATCTACCCTGGTCCTAATAACCAGACTCTGTATTCCTACCAAAGAAAGCTGGGCAGAATCACCACACAGTCTGGGAGATGTCTACCAAGGAAGTAATAGAATCATAGAATGGTTAGAGTCAGAAGGAACCTTAAAGATTATCTAGTCCCAACCCCCTGCCATGGGCAGGGACACCTCCCACTAAACCAGGTTGCTCAAAGCCCCATCCAGCCTGGCCTTGAACACTTCCAGGGATGGGGCATCCACAGCTTCTCTGGGCAACCTGTGCCAGTGTCTCATCACCCTCACAGTAAAGAATTTCTTCCTAATATCTAATCTAGGTCTACTCTCTTCCAGTTTAAAGCCATTACCCCTTGTCCTATCACTACATGTCATTGTAAAAAGTCCCTCCATAGTTCAGGAGAGCAGGAGGAGGGCATGGGTTGAGTGTGAGTCTTCCTGGAACAAAGGACTTAATGAACAAGATGAACACAGACATGTGCAGGATTGAGGGAATTAGCCAACTCATGAAGGCTGCAGTTACATCAGCAGCTGCATAAGACCAGTCATTGCCTACTCCCATGTCAGACAGTGTTCTACCTCCAGTGCAAGTCCTCTATCCACCAAGATGCCCAATCTCCTATTAAGAGAAGTGATTCCTGCTGGTGATAGAATTGACACCTCCCTTCTGCTAGAAGGACTCAGTCCAAGATAGCAGTCAAAAAACTTCCCTCTGCTTGAGGCACGTTATCAGTTCTCTGCTTGCTGCTGCTCATCCGTGGTCACTGATGGCACTGCCAGACACAAACCTCAGAGCAGTAAAGCAATTAGTGGCACAGCAAGTGTTCTAACTCTTACTTCCAGCTGAAGCTAAAGGCCCGAAAGAGACAAATAAATATCACAGATAAATATGTAGACAAATGGTGTCAAGTAAAAAGACTGGAAAGATATAGGGCATTTGGGAAGAAGTACCTTTATTAAATGACTACTTCAGGGATCAAGTAATGAAGCAAATTTACAGAAAATTACCAAGATAGGGAAGAACAGAAACTGCCAAAAGCACATAAAGATAATGAGACAAGAGCTCTGAGGCTTTTTTCATAAAATAATATGTCAGAGAGCACAATGTATATAGGAAGGAGCTGGGGGCAACTAATCGTTTCAAGAAGCAGAGATATTTACAGAAGGAGAGGGATGATGGGCCATTATTTCAGTTTTATGCACAATAATAGAAATATACTATGATAGGAAAGTGTAAACAGATTTCTCTTAAAATGATTAAATCTTTGTATGTCACAGTTATAGGAAAAGGAATAAAAAAGGAAAGAACAGAAGAAATACACTATGAATGGGAAAGAAATCAGAAAGGTTGAGGCATAAAATGAATTAAATTAACACAGATTCACATAGTCAACGCCTGATGAAGTTCACTGTTATATACTAAAGGAACTAGCTGAATCTTTCTCTCAGTCCTTAGTTACAGCTTCACAAACTAATAGGGAGGGGGTATAAGAGGGCTGAGGAAAGGCATATCATACTTATCTTTGTGGAGGTAAAGAAGAACCTGGGAAATACAGCTGTCCGATTAACTGAGATTCACAGAAAGTATCAAATGTCACAGAATCACAGAACAGTTTGGGTTGGAAGGGATCTTAAAGATCCCCTAGTTCCAACCCCCTGCCATGGGCAGGGACACCTCCCACTAGACCAGGCTGCTCAAAGCCTCATCCAGCCTGGCCTTGAACTTAATAAATCCATTTATAAGAGCATACATGTTAAAAAAGTGATAAAATACAGCCAAATTTAATTTTCCCAAAGCAAATCATGTCAAACCTCTTTAATTTTCTTCTTTGATAAACTAACCGGTCCAGTGTGTAAGGAGGAAGTGCTTATGTAATATATTGACTTGAATAAAGTCTTTCCTGCTGTCCTAATGAGACATTCTCATAAAGAAAGTAAGGAAATATAACTTTGATGAAATTACCTAAGATGAAGATATATCTGGTTGAATAAATAATTAACAATGGTTCACTGCCAAAGAAGGAGCATGTTGCAAGCTGGATATCATAAGACACCAGCTCAGATCTATTGCTTATTCTCTTGGATGAAGAAACAAAGCTCAATGATAAGAGCTTGTGAAAGTGCAAGCACGTGGGAGGTTAGGTAAATATTTAATTTGAAGAAATGCTCCTCATCACACAAAATAAAATTTAATATAGACAATTGAAAAATGTTATAGAAAGGAGATGGAGACAAATTATAAGGCAGAAGCAATGCAGAAAACTATCTGGAAACTATATTGAGAATGATAACATAAGTATAGATGATAACATAAAAAAGCAAGTCTTGGTGAGATGATATAAGAGAGAGTTGTGTGTACAGTAAGACAGCATTTTTCCATCAACTAAACCCTAAATAATTTGTTGCTGGAATAATCTGTCCATTTTGGAGGAACAGCAGTTTGAACAAAGCTGTAGACATCCCACAGACTGAAAGGAAAACAATAATAAACACCAGAAATTTAGGAAATACCACCTGAAGGGAAGTATTGAAGAACTGGATTTGTTCTCTCTGGCAAAGATAAGACTGAAAACCAGAGAGGCACACATGGAAAAACATATTAAGAAGTTGATGACAAACTATTCCTCCATACGCTCAGGAAACAAACTTTTCAAATTGGTCATGTTTTTAAGGCATATCTCACTGTAGTGCCCAGATATTGAGATAAGATATGCCCAGATATGCAAAGAAGCCAAGCCAGATCGTGGAAACAGTAGCAGAATAATGCTCAGCCTGGGCTAAGACAGACTTCAGGATTCCTAAGAAAAACTTTATGTAATCTGGTTTTACATCAGGTAATAGAGTCATTAAAGTTGTTTTTTACATTCCAAGAGGATGGAATGTAAAAGGGGAGACCTGGTAACACAACAGTACATTTTAATTTGGGCCCTGAAGGGACAATCATTCTGGTTAGATCAGTCTTGCTGAAAATTGTTTAAAATCTATATGCATTTTTACAGGGAGTTGGTAATTTGGTTTTGTTCAAAACAACAAGAAAATACTGTTATTCAGGAAAAACATCACAGTTATTCAGGTACAATATTCATTAATTTTTATTTTTATGAAGCATGTTACAGCACTGAAATCCTTTCTCCATCATTAAGGAAGCTATTAATTTGCTTCACAACAATGTTTAAACAATTCCTTGTAATTGTCCATTATCAACAGAGAAGGTTACTACAGTATATTAGTTTTACACCAATGCGTTTTACCTGCTTTACATAAAACAAAAGTACCAGTCCGTGTCTATCCAAAGCCACAAGAAAACACATGATTAGTTTTCAAACGAAAGTTTAACAGGACCTGTTATTCTGGTGCCAAAAGCTGCGTTTTCTAAAGTTAGGAGATTAATAATTTAAGAAGGATAAGCTCAGCACAAAATGCTTCTCAGTTGATGCCACCAGGAGACCAAACTAATTTCCTCAAAAAGGACTAACATCTACCCATAAAGTGTGTAACAAGCACCAGGACCTGGTAAGAGCATCATTCTTCAACGTCTGAACATAGACTGAAAAGCTTTGAGCTCTAAGAATCAGAATGGCAGTACAGAACAATAAAGCAGACTTAATTTCTCTCTGTCAGGCAACGTTTCAAATACTAGACACAGGCCTGGAGGAAGCTGTATGTCAACATTTCTGGTGATCAAGAAATTGCTTTACTTAATCTTTGCAAACTGAAAAAAAAAAAAAAAAATCCAACCAAAATCACACCACCATCAGGATCTGCTTCCTGAGAGAATTTTTCATACCCTTTAAAGTCCTTTAAGGAGTCAGACATTTTTAATAATGAGAAACATTACAAAGCTCACTCATGCCAGTTGGAAAATGATTCAAGAGCTGATCTTGTAATGTCTCCTGAATTCATCATTAACCTTGGAAAAGTTTGCCTGGGAATAGTACAAAACAGCACACCATCAGTGTCCCAAACAGACCATCAGGCTGACATTAAATATTTAATATATTTCACCAGTGTCCCTATCTGCGGTCTACCTACAGATAAGATGGAGTAATTAACACAATTTATGTTTTAGCGTATTAAGGGATGAGTAAGCATGTAAAACTGCAAATGACCATATTCTCATTAATTTCTTTGTCAGCTCACCACCTGTTTATCTTTACATTTCCACATTACTCATTATATTCTGTTACTCATTCTCTTCCTCTTTTAATTTTGCTTTAACTTCTTTATTATCCATTTTTCTCTCTTCCATTTTTTTCCTGCACATCACCTCTCTAATGTTTCTCATCATCCTTCCTTTCTCAATTCCACACATTCCTATCCAACTTCTCCGTGTTCCTCTGCCATTAAAGCCACTGCATTTTGCATTGGTTTATATGTTTACATATTCACCCCAATCATCATCAAGTTCAATTCTGATGGTGACATCCCATATTTAAAATTCTGACTCTTCATCTGCATCTGTGGGGATGTCTGCAGGGTCCAGCTAGAGCAAAAGGGCCAGATAACATCAGCTGTTAAAATAGGAGCACGAGTGTAAATAGAGTGTATGGATGGGATACACAAAACTCCCTGAAAGGGTGCCTTCCCAAAACTGTTTACGTTAAAGAGGAAGATGACCACCAGCCACATGAAACGTTAACTGGGGAATTATGAAGAGACTTCTGAAACAAAGGAGTCATCTTGAAAAAAGTAGAGACGAAGCACAGAAACTTGGATCAGAAACTTTGGAGTGGAAACAGCAACACTCAAAATCTGGTTTGACACTGCCAGAAGTTACCATGCAGTCATCGCAAGACCCACGTCAGCACAAGCTTGTGGGGTGCCTCAGTGGCTCCCAGAGCAGCAATGGGCACACACGGTACTGGAGAAACCCTGTCTCCATTGCAAGGAAAGTGGAGGTAAGGGAACAAGGTTCTTCAGACTTAATTTATAATGTAAACACAGATTCACTTGCTCACACTATGACCAGTCCTCCCACTTGTCTCCTTTCCTATGTCCTTTCCCACTTAAAATCACCAGCTCTTTCTTCAACCTTTCCCAAAACCCAGGTCTCTTCCCTTCCCGCTACCAGTGTGCACTGATCTCCTTCATTTAAAAACAGCCAGGCTTGACAACTCCTCCACTCTCACTATGAACTGATCTCCACCTCCAGCATCAATGACGTGCCTGGCTTTCCCCCTCCTTCTATCACTGACCAGCTGTCCACAGCCATCCCCAGGAATTATCCTCTCCTTTTGATGAGATTTCTAACATTTGTAACTTTTTGTGAATCTATCATCAAAATGCACTCAAGACTCTCTACCAGTACACCACTTAGCAGAAAAGGCTCTCAATCTGGACTGAGCCTACTAAATGGTAACATAGTACAAAAGTAGTAATAGACAACATTGGATTTATCCTTATTATGGTAAAGCATAATCTTCAAGATTAACAAATTGAGGGCAGGCTTTTTCATAATAGTACAATGATCTATAAATATCCATTCTTAGAAAGCACCTATTATAGTAGTTCATGATGGACATAATTTTTAGAAATACTTGATCAATAAATCATATTTCCATGATTTTTAATTTCTTTGCTTGATCTTTTTGTAATCATCCAACATTCCTGCTTTACAACTCCTAGTATTATAGTAATAATTTCAAAACTTAACTATGAAGTAATGGAAAATATTTCTTTTTCTATATTTCCATGCATGCTTCTTGTTAAAAATAAAAATTTTGTTATGTCTCCACAAAACAACATAATGCCTAGCAGAGGCACACAGGAAAGCTGAAAATCAGTTATGCTTGATACCATAGAAAGAAGAAAATCTATGTTTTCTGGTTAGAAAGAAAATCTACATTTTCTGGTTAGTTTTACATTGGTCAGGCTAATTTTACACTGAGATCACAATATATAAATGAGGACACAGAGTTTTATTTAAGGCTATGAACTAGTTTATGTATATGAGTTAAGATATTAGTTAAGGCTAACATAAGTAAGTGAACTGCTTCTATTAGTTAAGTTAGTATTTCCAGACGATCCTGTATTACGCACAAAGCTTTCAAGTCCTTTTTGTTTTCCCCTCTTTCCTGCTGAATTTCATGTTTCCAAACTCTGAATAAAACCAGATTGCCAGAAAAGACCATTAAAGCACGTGGTATAATTTTAAATGTAGTGTTACAATGGCCAACTAAGTTCTTATCAAAGAATATACCAGTTAAGTCCAATTTTGCACACCAGCAGCTGAGCTCAGAAAACCACAGGTTTATGCCAATGCAGTCTGTGCAGTTGTCTATGAAGGTCATCAAAATTCACATTTTTAAAACAAATTTTAAATCACTCTTGAGAGCAGAATTCAGAAAACGCTTTGGGATAACAGTTCCAAAGCTTTATGTAAACTGTTCCCCAGTCCCTCTTTGGGCTTCACTAATTTTCTTCATGACTTTGTCATTATTGCCTCATAGGCATCACAGTCATGTCAAAAAGTTAGAAATATTTGAAATATAAACTCTTTTTAATGCCTTTCCAAATCCTGTTTTCACCTTCAGATTAATTCAAAAAGTAAATCAATATAGCTATCATTCTTAGGTTAGTAGACAGTTTATGTCATTTTTTTCTATTATCTATAATTTTATGTACATAAAAGGAGAAATTTTGAAGAATTAAAATGAATGCTTGCACGTGTAAGCTTGTTTAATGGAAAATTAATCATTTCAGAAGTCAAGATTCCTGTAACATCCAGTGATAAACAGAGTGCTGGCTTGGATTGTTCTTTACTGTTCTTTCCTGGTTTGGAAATCAATTTTTAACAACATTTTCCAATGGGTCCTTAGGGGCAAGCCAAAATATTAAAAACACAGAATACATTGAAATATTAAGCCTATGACAGGGAAAAAAATTAAAATATTTTAAATTTCATGTCTTCCTGAGATACCCCATTCTCATTCTCCTATTTAGGGAAGATAATTTCCAAGCAGACTAATGAACAAATTTTAATGAGCATCTCAACAGTGTGACCAGTCCCAGCGTCCATGGATCCACTACATGAGTGAATCAGGATTTCTTTTGCTTCAAGCACATTTATGTGCACACAGGCAAATTAGAAACCCAGAAAGTCTTCCTGGTCTGGTTTTTAAACCAATGGTCATGAGATCCCTACGATACTGCCAGGATTATGCTGGAAGATATTCAACCTGGTTTGATAGAAACAACTGCTCAAAACCTGTATAAAGGAACTTCACTTCCCCTCTTTGCTGCTGCTTCTAGATGGAGTCAGCCTCCCCTCCCTCCTCTGCTAATTCCCACTCCCAGGTACAGAGGCAAGAGACCTACCTTCACCCCAGTCCCTCACCCCAGCCAGATGCTAAGCCATGCTCCAATGCATCCTTCTCATCACCATGAAGACAAATTAAAAAATCTGCCTTTACAACATGTAAAACCTGCCTACTACTTAAAAATGCAAGACGGGGCATATTTCCTTTGCTGGGTCCTTAAGTTTTCTTGATGGAGCCGCTGCAATGGACAAGCTACGGTTTTCTTCATGGGCTTTCTTACACAGACACGAAGCATGCTAACCTGAGACAAGAGAGGTGCCATGTACTCTGTGGGGACTGAAGGAGCTAATGCTTCAGGAAGCAGAAATGGGTATTCTTATCAGGTGATTTAAACATCCAACTTTCTACAAAAGGATAATACATAAGAAAAGCAAAAAAAAAATTTTTTCCAATAAAATGAAGGCTGTGAGGTCTGTGAAATTAGAGTGACGCTTGCCTTTTGTTGCAGCTCCTTTTCCGACCAGTTTGAAAATATGAATCACTGCTAATCTGTGTGGTGGGCCAGTGCTTTTCACCATATCCATTTACAGTGTTTCTTCTTCACTCATTGGCCTACTCTCAAAAAACTGAAGAACGCAGCATAACAGGGATTTTTATGGCTATTAGGTCTGACAAAACATATTTCCAATACAATTTTTCACAGTGTCAAGACCCCTAATACTTGCATATATAATTTACTTCCTCAATCTGCCTCCAGAACAAATTCCGCCCCAAGAAAGAATTATATTTTCGCTCCTGATTTCTCTGAGAAAAATTGGAGAAAAAAAAATTTTCACAACCAGGGAAAAAATTAATTCAGCCTTAGATCTCAACTGAATTTAATTTCTTTGCTGCCTTATTGTCCTATTTTCTAGGATGTGCAAATATTCAGTCTTCTTCTGAACTTTCTCTTGTACCTTCTTCATTGCTTTCTCCTCTTGAAGGAGTGCTGCCCCAAAGACAGCTGACAGCTGTCACTGCTCATCACTCCTATTTCTTCAGGGATAACAGGAGAAGTTCCACTCTTTCCTTCTTAACTCTTCTGAAAAGCAACTAACTATGCCTGATCTGCTGCTGGTCTTCTGCTACCCTCTGAAAAATTGCCACCTTTTCATCTCGGTCAAGGCGTAACCTGACTTTCCTGAGGATGTCCTTCCAAACCATGCAAATGACACTTTAATTCTAAGTACAATAATCCTTAGAGATGAAAATGTTAATCACTGAATGCACATCAATTCTCACTGAACATTTCCATTTCAGAAGTCTACAGCCAAAGTTAGTGTTAAATCAGCTCTTGATTAAGTAGGAACAAAGTAAAGTTGTAAGAAAAAGCTTGAGATACATAGGCAAGGTTGTTTTTCACATGGTATGCTCCCCAGGGAATGTAACTCAGGGCAGAACAAAACTGGATATACAATAATATAAACCAAAATGCTTTTCATTTAAATAAATAAGTATATCTTCATTAATGAACTGTCTTAAGTTAGGAAGTTTAGTAGATTAAAATATAAATAATGTGATTGTTTTTACCCATCAAAAGGTTTCGTTCTCAGATGTTGAAAGTACGAGAACAATTGTCCTTTTCACAAGTCCATTCTTAAAGCCAGTCAGGTCTTAAACCCCCTCATCACTTCAATAGCAATCTAGACTACTGGGATGGCTATGATCACCCTCCTAACTTCCTTTCTCAGTCTAGTTATGGCCATGCTACCCATATTATAGAGCAATTCATTGAATTTCAATCAGGCTTTTTTCTTGCTGAAATTTCGAAAATATATTTAGTCACCTTCTTCTAGTATGATTAAGGGGTTGAATACTAACATTTGGACAGCTGTTCAAATGTATCTGAACAGCTTTAAGCTACAAAAGCAAATGTAAGACATTTGCTCCTTTTCTTTTGCATTTATAACGTACTTGGTTCTGCCTCCTTTCAATCTACTTATTGAATACATGTGTATTATCTGTCTGAAGATTAGATTCTCCATGCTTTCCCCCTACTTAATCTCCCATTCTGTCTCTCTTGTTTTCTTAATTTACAAAATGCCACCTACTGACAAATTTTATGATGTACTGCTTTACATTTTATCTTCTTTTCCACCATCTTCTGGAAGTGACATGGTTCTCAAAAACAGTGTAATTAGTCTGAATTTCTAAGAACTTTTTACACCTCAAAAACGTCCTCACTTACTGCTTCCATCAAATTCTTTTTTTATAGACTCTTTTCATGCTAGAAGCAGACACTCCCGTCCTTTCAATCTTCCTCCTAAGGCCCAATTTTTTTTTATTATAACTCTTTTACACCAACCTTCTTCTCATTCCAACATGTAAGTTAGCTCTTCTAAGGTACTGTAATTTTTAAAAACTATCAACATTGTAAAGCAACACACAACTATGTAACATCTTTGGGTATTTATCCATCAGTGTGGCCATTAAAGCCACACAGGGAGAAGCAGAAATAAGCAGTTAGGGCAGAAGATACCTTTAGCAACATCACCATCAGGTTGGCCATGGCTATGAACTATACATAGCTTTGCAGAAGTTGCAGCAAACTTTGCCATTAGGGCAAGGGGCAACCAAGAAACAGATTGTGATTTCAGGGTCTTCTTATGGAGTTGTGTTTTTACATTCTAGCCTTCCCTTAGAGCAAAAAGCAAAGGATGACGGCACCTTCTCTTCCCCACCCACCTTCCTCCTACACCACAGGAATAAATTGTCACTCATAAAATTAATATGCTACATTAATTTACAATTAAGCTATCACTAGCAATAATGATATATAATGTACATTCATCATAATTGCAGTGAACAATTCAACATAAACCTGGCAAAGTTTCCCATACATCTACTTATTCCTTATTCCCTACACACAAAAAGAAGATAATGATAATTTGGACCCATTTGAAGGCCACTACAAAATAAAGGGAGAAAACACCTTTTTCTTACGAGCTTCTAAGCAGCTAAAATCTACTACTTTCTTGGCTGCCCACAGGTATACAATTTTTTTCTTGTTTACTGAGCGAGTGACTTCCTCTTCATATGTTGTTCAGATTTGGTACCTTTTCTACAAACATTAATTGAAAAGGTGCAAACACGATTTATACCCATGGAAAACACAAATATATCTGTTCAGTACATACTATGTTGAAGCCACTGAATAAAGAGAGTAAGACAGAACTCACAAATAGGCAAAACTTAATGCATTAGAATAGTATGAGGATGTATTTGCTTGTCCTTGGCAGAAATCCTGAATATTTTGAGCATCCAGAAGAGGTAAAAAAAAAAAAAAAAAGAAAGAAAAGAAAGAAAAGGCAAGCCATGTTAGGACATTATTGATGGTTATTTTTTGCTAGAAAATACTTGTTAGTATATTTTTTCAAGAGGAAAAGAGTCTCTGCCAAAAACTTATATCTAGAAGTCACATAACATGCTGTTTCTATATTCTATTACACTGCATGTACGTGAAAAAAACCAAGAAGTTCTTCATATGGATTACTCTTATTCCACATTTTCTGGAAATGTGGTCTTTGTAAACACTTACAATATACTGTACCGTATATACAGTTTATAATTACCTCTGTGCCCTGCAGTCGTGAAAAATCATGTTGGAATAGTTTCTGCCAGTGGATTACAGCGAGGATCAGCATTCAGTTTTTGGAGCTGATTTTAGTACAGAACAAAATAATGAGTCAGCCATATATATTTTAAGGGACTAGATGCAAGAGACCAAAGAACTGGACTGGGTCATTTCCTCAGCAAAGGAGAATTCAAAGTTACAGAGAGATCCAGCCTAGTTAATTGCAGTTAATGTAACATTCATATATATAATGAACAACAGCCGCAGTGCAAGGAGCTTCTCTCATATGCAGATACCATAGAAAAGATAATAATAGTGCTCCCTGAAGAGCTGGGAAACAAGTGTTTTTCACCTTCGTTCTTTCTCTTGCATTCAGCACCATAAACCCTATTTTTCTGTCTCTACTGCTCTAAGGCAAAACCCTTGATCCAAAATTGCATGAGACCACAGAAAATGTGCAGAACAGAATACAGAGGTATTTTGCAGCTAACACAATAATATTTTTAAAACACATTAAAAGCCTTAAATCAAAGACGTTACACAGCAAGGACAAATTCTTTGTTATTATCCAACTGCCATTGATCTGGGAATCTCAAAAGATCATGGGTTTCTTGAAACAGTTCCGGGCTTTCTTGGCTCCTGCCAAGGCAGAGACACCAGAAGAACAACTTGCCTTGTGATACTCTGATCCTTTTGCTTCCACTCACAGTCAAGACCAAGAAGACCAAAGTCATACAACCCACCCTCCCTGAAGACTGAAGTAGAGTGCAGAAAAACATTAGCTTCAGTATAAGCTTTGACTAAGAACTGTGTAGATTCTTATGTTAATAGAAATCATAGAAATTTGAGAACTAAAACACCTATTATGTCATCTAATCTATGCAGTTGGCAGGGAAGGATTTGTTCCCTACAGCATATTTTATACGGCTTTATTCAGTCCAATTTTAAATGTCAGAGCTATGAAGCTCCCACTGCTTTCTTTGAGAAAGCTGATTTGTTTATTGTTTGAATTAATTTCACCATCTCCAGCTATAGCAAACATGCTGAAGATGCTGTTCTTAATAAAAATATGGAATGTCCTCGGTAATTTATGTCAGCGTTAAAATAGCCAGTGAATATTCAAGCTACAAGTTCTGTTGAAATATATCTTTGCATATAGCAGACTGCTCTTTTGATATTAAGGAACAGAGGAATCTTTAAGTATTTGGCAGTCAGTTTCCGATGCAATTACAAACTTTTATCCAAATCGATGTGCTTTAGTAATCAGTTCAACATGATTCATAAGCTTGGCTTTTTCACACAGTTATATTTCTGAATGAATTTTTTAGTTATTTCCAAGCACTACCATGCAGCAAATACCAAAAGTTACACTTCATTCCCAGTATTTTAATAAGTTTACTTCATGAATTCAGGACTTTTACAAAAAATCTGGAAATTAGTCAGAAATGCCTTTTTACTATTGAGTTTCCCATCTTGAAACACAATACCTATCCCATTCTTACATAGATGATGGGCGATATTGAAGGGATAATCTAGAATTATCCTCAACCTTTTTTTTTAGACTCAACCTATTTTTTACATTACTGGGAGGGCAACTCAAGTAAACGTATAGATCCTCTGTAAATGTAACTTTGCTAAGTAGGAAGATATACATATGTACTTATAAAGATCTGACATAGCTCCCAAGACCTGATTATTAAGAGTAACTACAATTAGTGTTGGCTGTAGGTGAAACATGGATAAATATGAATATATACAAAATTTGAGTAATTTGATATTTTCATCTCTTTTCTTTCTCAGGGAAAAACTGACCAGACTGCTGATTCAGTTACCTTAATGTAAGGTCCCAGTAAAACCATTTCACCTACATGGAGAGACAACTACAGGATTAAAAGGACTGAGGCTAAATCTTTACAGTTCTTGTAGAAGAACACTTTCTCACTGGAGAAATATTTTCCAAAGTCATAAGGAAAATGAACACACATTAGAAAAAACAGCTCTTTAATGTACTTTGATAGCATCTGTATTTATTGTACATGATACTATCTTTATGGCATACAGAGATTGTCTTTCTGTTTGAGCTGACTAAAATATTATGCTGGTCTTGACCTTGGAAACGTTTCTTAAGCATTTACTGTAGTATTACAGAGATCTTTTGCCAGAATAGTCACTGCAGAGCCATGGACTCTGAGGGGGCTTTCCATATTAGGGGTTTTCTTGCTCTGGATTAAGCATGCCAACAGTAGTTAGTTGCCGTTCTGTATTTAGAACTGATTTGCAGGAATGGATTTCAGTCAGAAATGTTGAAACTTCTTGTATTTCATTGAGTTAAGTTTACTCCCACAAAACAATTTAGGGAAACATCCGTTAAGAAAGCTCTTGCAAACTATTCAGTACTACGCTAGCTACAGCAGATTTCTATAGCAGATTCCTAAACACATCAGGAAATATGCACTTATTCACCCGCAATTCTAATGGCTCCAAAAGACAAAGTTTTCAATCTCAGCCTGCTATTATTTTTTTTAAGTTACAGCTTATGGGATAATTATCATAGATCCTTAAAAACAATTTTTGATATTTAAACAGAAATATATTCAACTAAACTATTAGCCTAAATAAAAAGATATCCCTTCAGAAAAATATCAAATGTCTCTTAATCATCAGTCAAAAGCTTTCTGTGAAATAACTTCTTAACTCCAGTTTAACAAAGCAAAGTCCAAAATGTTTAATTTAATTTATGATCCAAATTGCACAGTAAATCCACACAGGACGTTAAACTTTAAGGTTAACAGTTAAGTCATTTCACTTCCATAGTAACCTTTTAAGGTCCAGATTCTCTTTCTGTACCAGAACTGTAACTACTGAAAGATTTCTCCACATGTAACATTAGTAGTACATAATCCCGCCATGACTACCTGTCTGACCTTACTCTGGAACTGCAGTACCAACCCGTACTGTACTCCCACAATATATGACATCAGTAGTGACGATCCCATAAATTACAATCCTGTATTTGTGCTGAGACCATCTATAACTTTATACTTATTTGCCATATCAACACTGTGGCTACAATATCCTTCCTACTGATGTCACCCAGTAAGAACTGGAGTTTTGTTAAAGACATCACCAGCCACAAACAGAAGTGTGAACTATTGCAGGTTTATTTAATCTTACAGCCGCTGCTTCCTTACCCATTGTAGTTTGAGAAACATTATTTCTCACTCAAGGTCACTTGGTCTGAAGTTAGGACTAGTCAAAAGACAGAAAGGGGTTTCCCATGGTAAAAAGCACAAATAAATTAGATCTAATCCTGATCTGTAAAAATAATTTTATAATGGACTTTAAAATATAAAATAATCTGAAATCATAAAGACGTTTCATAGATCAAACTAACATATGTAGGAAGCAGTGAAGAACCACCTCACAAAAACTCCAACTTATTACTCTTTAAACTTGAACCTTTCCTAGCAGAAGAGTCTTATGGATTAGTTACTCTTTAAGCACTTGTCTGCCCATCCCAGTAAGCAAGCTACTTTACTCTGAAAGGCGTATCATTTCAAGTATTAAAATTCTGCCATCCGGACATAATCAGCTAAACCAAGCAAGAACCACGTTCCAAACTTATAAACAGTTTTATAATTCCAGAATACACTGAGGGACTGCAGAGCTGTAGGAAAATAAAACACACACAAAAAAAAAAAAAAAGTTTTCAAGAGCTACGCTGCTCCGCTTTCATAATTAAGACAATCCCACACAAAACTTTAGAGAGCAGAGATGACAGAGGAGAGGAAAAAGAACTTCCATAAAGTCCCAGTTCAAGTGAAAAAAACATATTTTGAGCACCAAAATAATATGTTCCTAGGCTATGCAATATTAGAGTCTCTCTTGTGAAGAATTTTTTGTGTGTTTGCATATGAACTATAAGTTAATAAACAGGATGCAGAGAGTAAAGTTCATAACATTTTCAGTTCAAAGTAATAACAGCATCACTTACCTAAAGATTGGTCTTTGGAGATGCTTTTTCTTGATTGTAACACAATCATCCATTTAAAGGGGGGAAAAAGACTTCTTCCAGCAAATAGCTCCAAAAAGGCCAGGGAGTAATCGGGAAACTTGTTCTTAGCTACTGTGCTGCAGAGAGCACACAGAATGATATTTTGGTGCTGGGGGAAGCCTCCCTCCCTCTTTCTGACAGTGGAGCAGAAAAGGGCCATAGAGGCCACATAAGCCAGGCACGGCCGTGCACTACCAAACCGGGCAGGCTCTGCGAAACTGGAGTCAAGTCGACTGAAGCACGGAATTGTACTGGATTCCTTTCAACTGTGCAAGAAAAGAGGGGAGCTGTGCCAAGTGCTACCCAGGTAAAAATTTGTTAGATTATTCCAGCCCTGAGAGCACTTCATACACATGCTGGTCAAAGTCTTAAATGCAGAGTCACTCTCTCTCTCTCTCTCTTTAAAACACACTGTTCCGAGGCTCAACTTTTTTTTCTTCAAAATAAAAGTTGTGCAGCTGTTTCAGCGTTCCCATGCAAGTACCTTCAGAAAGTTTGTTCTGGTAAAAGAACTGTATACAAATTAATGAAGACGGATGGTTCTGGTCTGCGAGGCTGGCTCTACTTCAAGAGATTGTAATTATTTTACAATCTGGCTTTTATTCACTCTGGATGATGTGTGGATATAACTATGCAAATTAAAGTACTGCTCATAATTTTTAGCATTCATAACCTAATAACCTACAGTTCGCTGAAGCATAATATGGTGTTTGCAGCTGGTAGGACCATAACTACATAAAACAAACCAACACTACATAAGTGAGGAAAACAAAAATGACCAACTTCAGATAGTGACAGTAGCAAACTGTTACTGTTTGCAAGATAAGATTTCAACACAGATCCAAACCGAAAAGCTTGCTCTGACATCACGCTGACATAAATCAGGAAGAGTTCAACCACAGTGAACACAGGCTGTCAAGAAAGCTATAAAGCAGAAGCGGCTTTCAGTTCTCAGCGAACTGAAGTCATGAGCGGTTCAGGTGAGATGCCATTTCCCGGGCATGGCAAAGGGCCCATAACAAAGCTGGAGCGGCACAGGGCTTGATGGGAAACATGGAAGTCGGCCAGAGGAGCCGTAAACCAGCTGCAAGCCATCACCATGCGTGTAGCTGCACACTCTGGCTGCACAGTACCCTGGAACCGTGTGCCCCCTTCCTGCCAAGGCATCTAAGGACCTGCCTGCAGTTGTTTCTTCCCTTGACGCAGCACTGGAGCTCCCTCTCGGCTTAACTCTTGAAAAGCACTAAGTATGTGCTCGGTGAAGTTCTTGATGCACGACGAGTTGGATCAGGAAGGCATGGCATCTTTTGGAATTGCATTATTGGTTGGAGTAGTAGATTTACACAGTTAAGTGCATATACACTGGCATTATCAAATTAAGTTTGAGGGGCACTGTAAGTCCACAGAAAAAGCACAATAAGTAACACTGAGATGTCTTAGGCTGTATATGACCAAGAAAGTTCATATTATATTATGCGCAAATTATTTTTAAATCCATTAAATTTCTATGAAATAATGCTATATAAAAAATGGAGAGATAATGAACATTCCAGTAATGTGTATTCCCACAATGGAAAATTTAGCAGTTCAGTGGATTTCACTGGAACAGGTAAAATCTCTTCCTAGAGCTAATATATATTACTTATACAACAGAGTGAGAGTGTCAAGTTTGGTTAGCCTGAAAGGACCCAGAAACTAATCCCTATGCTGTAGAAACTATTTTCTTCACACAGACATGGAGCAATTACCTAAAGGAAAAATTATCAGACAGACATCACCAGTTATATTGTGTCAATTCAGTTTCACCTTGCTCCACTTTTCATTTCTACTCCTTTGAGAAGTAGAGAGAAATACATCTTCATCAGGAAAAAAATTATCTTTTTCACATCACAGATTAGTTTTTGCCAAGATCTTGAAGGATTTGAAGATCCTTCTTCAACAATATGCAGTGTTCAGAGTGTTGTCATATTTTTAAAGACTTTCCTGTAGTCATGATCTTACTTATTATCATTTACCAAGATTCACATCTTTCTTCATGCAGTTCTGCTCTGGGTTTCAGCATTTCAAAATAATTATCTGCTTTTTGAAGTGCGTTCACTCACTGTCTATACAGAAAGACGAAAATCACGAAGAAATCTCCCTACTACGTGCAAAGGACTGCTATATTTCTGTTATTCAGAGGGATTATCCATAGCTCAGGGTAAAAATCCTGGTATCTTCTGAGCGTTTCAAGAAAGAAAAAAAAATCTCCAAACTCTCAGTGAGACCTATACCAATCATGTTTTTCCATTGAACTCCCCAATCTTTCATCTAGCAGTTTTATCGGTCCTGAAACTAGTATGCATCTTAAAAGTAAATTCTTCTGGGCCTAGTCCAATGCACATTGTTTTTCAAGGGACTTCCACTCAAGCATGACACCATATAAAGTACTATTTGGGGGAGCTGAAATTCCTGCAGTGTAATTATTTGGCTACAAGGATTTTTGAGCTGTTTAAAAAAAAAAAAAGACAGGAAAGAAAATATTAATGTAATATAGTAACAGAACTCCACTTTAATTGCATTGGTTTTCATCCATTTTTCATTCAACACAGCAACAACCCATTCATTTTTTTCCTTATAGTACTCAGAAATCATGTCTACGTTGAATAAGTATTCACACAAATTCTTCAAGAAAGGGCATTTCAGAAAGATATGACAGATTAACTACACTGCCTGAAGCATGAGCCTCACTAAGATTTTTCCTGTATTTGTTCAGTGGAAAAATCACGTGTGTAAAAACCATAGAATCACACAATCATAGTATGGTTTGGGTTGCAAGGGACCTTAAAGATCATCTAATTCCAACCCCCCTGCCCTGGGGAGGGACACCTCCCACCAGACCAGGCTGCTCAAAGCCCCATCCAGCCTGGCCTTGAACACTTCCAGGGATGGGGCATCCACAGCTTCTCTGGGCAACCTGTTCCCTGTTCCAGTGCCTCACCACCTTCATCAGGAAAAATTTCTTCCCGATACCTAATCAAAATCTACCCTCTTTCAGTTTGAAGCCATTACCCCTCATCCTATCACTACATGCCCTTGTAAAAAGTTCCTCTCCAGCTTTCCTGTAGGCCCCCTTCACATACTGGAAGGCCGCTATAAGATCTCCCTGGGCCCTTCTCTTCCCCAGGATGAACAGCCCCAACTCTCTCAGCCTGCTTTCACAGGAGAGGTGCTCCAGCCCTTGGATCATTTTCATGGCCCTTCTATGGACATGCATCTAGATGTGGTGTAGGGGAGAACTTTGTAGAGTGGGGTTGATGGTTGGACTTGGTGATCCCAAGGGTCTTTTCCAACCTGAGTGATTCTATTATGATTCTATGCACTGATAGGTCCGTGTCCTTGTGCTGGGGACTCCAGAGCTGGACGTAGTAGTCCAGGTGGCTTCTCACCAGAGCACAGTAGAGGGGGAAAATCACATCCCTCAACCTGCATGTAACTTTTTGCAGATTGCAGTATCAGAATATATTGGAGTAATATTAGAAAATTATAGGATATACTCGGACCTGATACACAGAATGCACTGAAGAGGTGCATTTTTATTAGAATGAGAAAGTATTCTTCTTTCTGCTTGAAAGCATTATTGCAATTTTAACAAGTCCTCTGTAGATAATTTTCACTATATTTATGACTTCAGATTTATCCTTTCAGCAGTAATTAGAATGGCAAAAATCTATTTCAATGATGCCCTAGAGTTACCTTATTTAATTTGCCAACACTGAATGAAATGCAAGCAGAAAACTCCTGAATTGTTTGTTTTTCAATTTATTTTCCAATTAGCATTGCTATTGTTTGCCCATCACAACCAATGGCCACTGCTCTTTCCATGTCATGCATGCTATTTTCATTTCATCTCCCACGCTTATGTTCATGTAAAAGAAGACTTTTTGGATCAAAAGTACGTAATACTTTACCTCTCAGAAAACCCGAGTTTCCCTAACCTTAAGATCAATAGCAATAGTTAAGTAATTTGGTATCTAGTACTATGTCTCAAGTCAAAAGATTATATGTGAGCTAGAATCCAGAATATTTTATTCTGCTTGCTTTAATGCCACATATTTCTTATTGATCTGTAGCTCTTTGCCAGAAGTCTATAAATGTAGTTACTTTTCCTACTTTACTTTCAAAGCTATGGGCTACTAAGATGGTAAATTTAAAAACCATTAACCTGTATGTGTCAGAGAGATTCTTTCTATTTTCTAGCTAAAATATCTACTGGCTAATGAAGATATGTGTCAGGGTTTAAGGGCTCATCTACCCCTGTAGAAAGATAGATATGTGGGAGGACCAACAGAAAAAGCAGGCAAAGAAATTACAAATGCATGATCAACCACATATAGAAAAAAAGAAACTATCTTTATGAAACTGCTGGAATATAAGTGAGAAAAATAATTGGCAAACTACTGAAAGAGTAGTAATTCTGTCAAAGTAGAAAGATAATTTATCTAAGCAGCTTGCTGTCCCAGGGCCAGCACTATTCAGTGTTTTCTTCAATGGTTTGGATGGAGATAGGTGATATACTTAGTCCAGCACTGCCAATATTAAGCTTGTGAGCTCTCCTAAATGTCCTCGACAAACTTCATAAATGTTCAGAAAAAAAAGAGGATATGAAAAATACCAAGCTCTGCATACACATGGGAATAATCTGGTGGAGAAGGGGCCATTGGCTAGGCAGCAGTTCTTCAGAAAATGCATGGGAAGTAGCAGTGAATCATAAACTAAACATACTATCACAGTCTTATGAAAAAACAAGCATCACACTGGGACATTTGAAAGGGAATATTGTCCAGAAGAGCAACCTCCCATTCTCTCTGCACTCCTAAAGCTCACCTGAAGCATTGTTTCTTGCTCTGGGGCAAAGGATTCAGCAGAGACATACTGGACTAAACCTTGACAAAACAGAAAACCAGAAAACATTTCATATGAGGGAAGGCATAAAGTCACACATACTGTAGCCTAAAGAAAAGAAAAGTAAAAGGAAACTAAATTAAAAAACTTCAAGATTATAAGTGTAGCCATGTAAGTTTATGGAAACAGACTATTTTCCTTATCCTTGTGGTCAAGAAATAATGTACTGTAACACAGATCATAGGGCCATAAGTTGCAATAATATTCAATGGTGAAAAGAATACTCTTCAATGGAAAATAATAAGTGCGTTAATTGCTGAGGGAATCTGTTAATAGAATCACAATAAGCAGGTTTTTAAGGGTAGATTTTTAAAAGGCTATATAAGCATACATAGCCTTTTATTATTCGCCTTGCCTTGGAGGAGAAAATAGAGTAAATAATCTCTGAATACACCATTCAACCTTATCATTCTAAAATTCTTTGGTAACTGACTGCAATCATCAGCTTCTAAATGAATCTGCTCTTTAGTTTGGGATTTGTGTGTGCATGAAACCATTTACCAACCAACTATATAATCTGGGATTTCAACTGTTTCATCTATTTGACACTTCACCCAAAATTGGTCCTTGTGTGACATCCAAAACTTGAATCAATTAAATACCATAATCTCTGTTCTTCTTCAATAAGAAAGTAGGGGGTCAGAGGCTTTTCCCTATTGTTCATGAGCAACAAGAGAACAAGCAGAGAGCTAGGTTTCATGCATCCATTTATTTTCTGGACTAATTGAAGTAGGGGAAAAAAAAGACAACATACTTCTACATGCTTCTCTTCTTACATGTACAGGTAATGTACAGGTTTGAAATATAAAAATCTAAAGCAAGATTTAGGACGAGAATAGTATTTTACTTTTCAGTTCAGTACCTTGCACTGGTTCACTGCTTAGGAAATTTGTAATGTAATTAGATCACTAAACAAAGCATGAAGAGGAAATATTTTAGAGTAGAAAATTAGTGTATCTTGTGCAACTCCTAACAAGATTTTTACTTATGTATTTATATGAATGGTGGATTAAATCCACCCCATAAAGGCTGTAAACAGGCTAAGCATTTAAACTCGATGCATAAGAAACTGGAGGGCATGATGTGAAATCCATCTTTGCCATCATTGTCAGTTAAGCAAGAAAAAGGGTCTTCCAAGGCTCTCTACGAGACAGAATACCTGTAACAGCCTTTTCATGATAATGGCAGGAATACGTCTCTCAGCACCTCTTTTACCAGCTTCCAGTCCACATGCAGGCTCTCCAAGTCTAATTATCTATATCGAGCCAATAAAATTGCTCAATATGTCTTGTACTGACCCCAGACACAGGTTAAATGCTTTAGGAGGTGCTGGGATTGCCTATCATACAAAGGGTAATCTTTATCACAAGCACGTCATGCTTGATATAGAATACTACCTACTGGAACTGTGTTTGTGTAATCGTTTAAGAGCTAAATTATAGTTACCCACATTCTCCATACAGGTACCCATATTCCTCAGCACAGTTCATCCTCCCACAGATCAGGCCGAACGCTTTTTCACTCAACTGCTCTACCAGGTTTGCATTAAGCGTATTGCACTCTGCATACATAAACATGTAGGCCAGTCTCAATTTATTTCTTTGTGTTGACGTCAGCAAAACCCACTCTAAAACTTAACCTAATGACTTCTCCAAGCTTGAAAAACTAGCCAGTACTGAAGATAACTGTGACTCATTCAGAGTGCAGATAGAAATGTTGGCAAATGTTACTGGATCTATTATAGTACATGTGGTAAAGCTCTGTGCAAACAGTTGTGCAGGTCTTTCAGTTCTGACTTCCCTTTTTACCTCTTGTAAGCAAGAATATTTATAAAATTGTTTTATTCTCTCTTGCTTTCCCTGTTTACATGCACATACAAACTGAGCAGAGACTTACGTCAATGCCATCATGAGGGAGATTAATTTCCCTGCTAAGACTTTCCTGCTCAGACTGGAGTACAGGAACTTGGCTTAAAAAGCTTCCTTTACTTTTGCTTTTATTACTACATCCTAGGAGTCCTAGCAAAGCTCAAAGCAAATAAATAGAAACACTGAAAAACCACAAATATCAATTTCTCAAGGGGCAATAATTTTCTCGATTAATAAAACTTTTCTGAAGAACATGACCAGTATCACAGTTGTATCTTGTTTGATTCTACCTGATATTATTAGGATTTTATACTCTGCATTCTCAGTGAAGGAGAAGAGGGGGATGAGAAGAAGAGGAAGGGAGGGGAAAGGAGAAGGAAAAAGAAATTCCTTTGGGATATATGATGCTAAATTAGCACTGAAATACACAACTCAAAACATGGCATTCTTTGGTTTTGAGCCAGTGCAATATTATTGTTGGCCATGGTGGATGGAATTTCAGTCTCTATTAGAAAACACTGTAATTGATGTGCCACGTGCTTTCTAAATGTATACCTATAACGGGAACTATATACTGGACAATAGAGCAACTACTGACTAAGTGTACTGTTGTACTTTAAGGGGAAGAAGGGTAACAAAATGTCCAGGACTTAGTACAGAGGAGCTACAGAATAACAAGCAAAAAATAGTGGCTAAACTCTTCAAAGATAATGAGTAAAATGTATGTCAGTATAAATATTCAGAACAATAACTAGAGAGAGCAAAAAATAGTTTAACACTCAAAAATTATCCAGAAAGGAAAACATGCGTAACTGCGGCAAGTGTTAAGAATGGCTATTGGACAACAGCAAGAACACAACCAAAAGAATTTCTCTGCTAAACTGCATGTCCCCATGGAAAACATACGAGCATTTAATGGGACAAGAGACCTACAAGGAATCAGAAAAGACACAGTAGGCTGTACTAATTTTCTCTATATACAGTAGAAGTTCTCATCTGAAAGACTGGAATAAAGAAGCAAGAATCTATCATAACTACCTCTCCACTACAGAAGTCTTACTTTTTAACTCACATTCAAATCCTGTTTTAAATTTCTGTGTCGGTGGCACAGTAGGAACTTTAAATGAAATTTAAACAACCATCAGTCATACATAATACAGAAATTATTGCAAGACAATGGGAAGAACCACAGGCCTGTTCTGCTTAACAGTATATAAAAAATAAATATTTTTTAAAGGTTTTTTTCAGGCAATTCTGCTTCAGCTACAGTAATTTATTTTTTTTTTTCATTTTAGATTTTGAAAGCATTTTGCACTGCTTTTCATCATGGTCTCCAAGTTCAGATATTTCTTAGTTTTCTGGAAATTACTTCAGTTTCATTGGTTAAAATACTCTGGTCTATGCACTGCTATTGCCATTTTCTGGTTTTCGTCATTAGATTTCTGGCATCCAGTTTGAGAGACATGGAAAATATCTTGACGTATACACACAGGCACTTCCCTATGGGACCAGCAGTATCTGGGAGTTGTTGCAAGTGTCTTTTCTACCAACTATTTATTCTTTGGTCACGCTGCTATTATTCATTGGTTAGATACCAAAGAAGCTGCAACAGCAAAAACTCTACAGGTGATTATATATCATCTTACAAAACTGTTTCTTTGAAATAGCAACACTAATAATACCAGAGCTTTGCTTTCTGATTGTGAAAATTGCTTTAAATAACAGCTTCCCCGTAGATGTCTTGAAATCTGACATTCATCATTTTAAAGTCTTACAAATAGTGATAAATGAAATTCTGAGTTCAGCTCTATCCTCGGATATGGATATGTAACATGGTCATAGACAAAAAACCGTCTTGTGCGTGACTCAGAAATCTATTATTCTAACACAACAACATTTTGATCATTCTTATCTTTCTATTGCAAAGATATTAATAAAACGTAACACATACAGTAATGATCTGAATTTGTTTTTCTTTCTACCTAGATTCTATTATGGCCTTTGCAATACACAGTACTGGTTTTCAAAGATAAGAAGACTGCACAGAGTTATATCTTTTATTCTACACATGAATTATCTATATTATTTTTCTCCTCATACCAGCTCACTGTCTCACCACCACCACACACACTTCTTCCCAAGTCTCTGTTTACTGTGATGACATCCTTCCAAGTGTGCCAAGTTTATGTGCACTCATGACAGAAGACTAGCGGGAAGTTTATCTTTCTAGCAAAACTTTCAAAGAGACACATAAGAAAACTCACCAATTTTTGTCAATAGCATTTCCAGAGAGGAAAAACAACAAGCAAAGGAGAAATGTAGACTTTTTGTGTATCAAATATTTCTCTCCCCCAGCAAAGTTAATATGACTGAACTCTGAACTGTGTAAAACAATGGTCTCCCGCTAATTCTAGTCTAGGTATGAGAGAACTCTGAAACATATTTCAAATGCATTAGCTCATTTGATTTAAAAAGTACGCGTGCAAAACCAACAAAGAGTCCTTCAGCCTTTTGCGAGAGAAAGCGAGTACAATCACATCAGTGTGGGAAATACAGCATATTTCTACTGAAATCACTGGTAACGATCCTGAAACAGGGTTCATTAGAGTGTGTTCAGGACCTGCTATGTCTTTGGATAAACTTTGACACTGTTAATTGACAGTGAGCCTATCAGAATATCACTTATTTAGTCAACAATTTTTCTAAATAAAAGCGGTGATCAAAACTAGTTCAGTGCTTACACTTTTTATTAAGGGTCAAAAGTTTGCCAGCAATATAAAATAAAAAGGACCTGACTAG
>VXBO01011652.1:340285-361035 GCA_013400135.1 Rhinoptilus africanus
CTATCATAACTACCTCTCCACTACAGAAGTCTTACTTTTTAACTCACATTCAAATCCTGTTTTAAATTTCTGTGTCGGTGGCACAGTAGGAACTTTAAATGAAATTTAAACAACCATCAGTCATACATAATACAGAAATTATTGCAAGACAATGGGAAGAACCACAGGCCTGTTCTGCTTAACAGTATATAAAAAATAAATATTTTTTAAAGGTTTTTTTCAGGCAATTCTGCTTCAGCTACAGTAATTTTTTTTTTTTTTTCATTTTAGATTTTGAAAGCATTTTGCACTGCTTTTCATCATGGTCTCCAAGTTCAGATATTTCTTAGTTTTCTGGAAATTACTTCAGTTTCATTGGTTAAAATACTCTGGTCTATGCACTGCTATTGCCATTTTCTGGTTTTCGTCATTAGATTTCTGGCATCCAGTTTGAGAGACATGGAAAATATCTTGACGTATACACACAGGCACTTCCCTATGGGACCAGCAGTATCTGGGAGTTGTTGCAAGTGTCTTTTCTACCAACTATTTATTCTTTGGTCACGCTGCTATTATTCATTGGTTAGATACCAAAGAAGCTGCAACAGCAAAAACTCTACAGGTGATTATATATCATCTTACAAAACTGTTTCTTTGAAATAGCAACACTAATAATACCAGAGCTTTGCTTTCTGATTGTGAAAATTGCTTTAAATAACAGCTTCCCCGTAGATGTCTTGAAATCTGACATTCATCATTTTAAAGTCTTACAAATAGTGATAAATGAAATTCTGAGTTCAGCTCTATCCTNAGAAATGTAGACTTTTTGTGTATCAAATATTTCTCTCCCCCAGCAAAGTTAATTCTTAGTATGACTGAACTGTGTAAAACAATGGTCTCCCGCTAATTCTAGTCTAGGTATGAGAGAACTCTGAAACATATTTCAAATGCATTAGCTCATTTGATTTAAAAAGTACGCGTGCAAAACCAACAAAGAGTCCTTCAGCCTTTTGCGAGAGAACGCGAGTACAATCACATCAGTGTGGGAAATACAGCATATTTCTACTGAAATCACTGGTAACGATCCTGAAACAGGGTTCATTAGAGTGTGTTCAGGACCTGCTATGTCTTTGGATAAACTTTGACACTGTTAATTGACAGTGAGCCTATCAGAATATCACTTATTTAGTCAACAATTTTTCTAAATAAAAGCGGTGATCAAAACTAGTTCAGTGCTTACACTTTTTATTAAGGGTCAAAAGTTTGCCAGCAATATAAAATAAAAAGGACCTGACTAGAGAATGTGAAACACACCAAACGTTACAGTTTATAAACAGGGAGTCATGGTGTCCTGCAATGTCTCTGCCTAGATTATTTTCTCTTCCCCTTCTTCATGGAAATACATCTTTCTTCATTCATACATTTAAAATCTCCTTTCTGAAAAAATTAATTTCAAAACTGTACTAGAACCACAAACTGCAAAAAAACCTGAATATGCATTTATTTTATACCATAATCTGCCTGAACTCAAGGCTGAGGCAGACTAATTCTGCTAGTTAAATTTTCTGAGATGTTTAAATGGGGGTACAATATAATTGGCTTTATTACTCATGCAATTATTTTACATATGAATTTAGCATACATATATAATGGGCTACGCTCCCAGCTCAGAAAATGCACCATTTTGCTTATCCACTAAAAAGACAAAGCACACACTAAGACCTTGTTAAATTCTTTACCTGCTGTCTGTAGGTGCACCTGGACCTAAGAATGAGTTGGTATTTTTCATACTAACTCTTAAAATGGACCTAAAAGCAACAAAGAACAGAATTTTAACAAAATCTGTGTACTGTTGTCTTTCATGGAAGTATTAAACTTCTTATGAACCACTACTGAATGATAAATTAAAACATAATATGCAATAAGAAAAAGGTTTTCAGTATCTAAAAACATCTTGACATCAGATGAAAAATAATTTTAATCAGATGTAGATTAAAACCAGTCGCTGTGTAATATTTTATGTTATTTGTACTGAAGACTGGATGCCTTTTCCCCCCTCCCAAAAGGTGTCGATATCGTAGTTCTTATTATGATTTTAACACTCAGTTCCACTCATTCTCATCCTTCACAGCCATTCCATCTCACCTTTTTCTCTGGAAACTGTCAAAAAATATGTCAACTTATTTTTATTTGTTCTGATTCTGGACTATGTTATGTGGGACCATCTGACTAGAGTAAGAACCAGCAATTTGAACTAAACCACCAAAAGACCATTCAGATGAGAATCATTAATGCAAAGATGTAAGATTCTTCTGTTGGGTCCCAGGAGCTTCATGGTTCCCCTCAGTCAGCACACGGAAATATTGCGCACTTTCATCATCTATTTTTTACAAATTCTCATGACAAAAGCAAACGCTGCCATTGCACCATTGCATTGTGCAATACAGGGGAGATTTTTACATCAATTTCTTCTTTTACAAGTATATTTCACACCAGTATTTGGCTTCTTGCTCCTACCTATAAAATACTTGACACTAGAAACTAATTTCTAACTTCATTTTTATGAGTAACAAAATCAGTTCTCCCCTAATGTTTAATATTTCTCCCTTTAAAACAAAATACATATTCTCAAACACTGCCATGAGCACAGTAAGTCTCTTTTGTTATACAGATTATTGTCAAGCAGTAAAGCATAGTGAGACTAATTTGAAATTAATGATATAAATAGCAAGGTAGCAGATTTTTAATTATCTTGTTGCAGAATTTATAATTAAGCAGGAAGATCTGTACATTCATTAATGCTACTCCGCTACTATCCTGACAAGACAAGCTAGAATTGGAATTAATATGTCCAAGATAACAATATCCAATCCAGTCAAACAACGTGTAACAGATACCACCACGTGTATCACAAACTGATGTTTTTGCTGAAGCCCAGAAGGTGTACCATGGGGAAAGTCAAGCATTTAGTGGTTCTGCTACTGTAAGACTTTTATTTTGTCTACTGCTCTACGCTTTCGAATAGTCAGACCAGACCACTTGGTACAAGAATTAAAGTCATGCATAAGAAAAAAGAAATATGATGTACACGGTCATGTAACTAGTCCCAACCAGCTGACACAGACACAGCTGAACACATTTAACAACACCATTTCATTACAATTAATTTGCACAGTTAAGCAAAATTCTATGAATTCAGTATTTCCCACCATGAGTTGCAGTAGTCTCATCTTGGACATTTTGAAAAACAGAGAGCCTCTCATTCCCGTCAGAGAGGAGTTGTTACAACATCAGTCCCACTGATGTCAGTAGCATTCATTGCATGATTAAAGTCACTGTCAGAGTGGTCCTCAAAGAGCAGATGGAGCAATATTCATTAAATACGCTGTATGTGGTAAATCATACTCCCAACAAAAAGACTTATCCAGTTAGGATAGCTAATCAGGACATCTGCAGTGGAAAATAAAAAATGCTATTTAAGATAGCCTTAGGAACTATTTATATTTCTTTAAAGAAACAGGCTTTAGAGCATCTTGAAGTAAACTTATGGGAAAACACACTCCACTGAATTTTAACCTTCCCCCACAAGGGCCCTAAACTTGGGTAACACCTTTCAGACGCACTTCCGCTAACAGTAGCGAAGCTCACTTCCATTTTTCAAGGGAGGAATTAGACACTTCTACATAAGAACAATATGAGCCATGAAGATGCTCAAAACCCCTCCAGATAGCTTGTTCGCAGCACTAGTATAGCTCAGAAACAGGAACGTTAAAGACAACAGCCTCTAATACTACCACTCAGCCCTAAGCAGGGCACATAGCCTGGTATGCCCTCCAAGCCTTTGACTGAAATAACCAGGCACGGGTCAAATCAACCTTTTTGTAGCTGACACTCACCTGCCGAGGCCCTGTGTCTCGTTGCAAACTATGCTGACTGATCTTACATCCTGCTGTTCAGTTTCTTGAGGTACATTGCTTGAAATTCTCGTGTTCAGCTAAGTCTCGGGTTAACAGCTGCTCCTGTTCTTCAGTTTTACTTGAAGTCACCCACAATATTTATTGCAAGGCCACTATAGTAAGTTAAAGACTTTAAATTCAATGACGTAGAATGATTCTGGTTTCATACAACTGACTTCAGTCTACAGATACATATAATCAAGAAAGTATTTAAGAATGGTGAGCTTTTAAATAGTATGTAAAATGAAATGAGCATGTTATAATTAATGACTACATGACAGGTGCTAAAATATAATTGTTCATTTAACAGCCTTTCTTACAGAGTGTTTGAGACATTTATGAACCCGGTTTTCACCCTGACTCTATATAAGCAAGCATCTGTGCCCACATGACTTCTGTCAGTAAAATGTCAATTACGACTAAGAATTTTTCTCACTTGGATCAATACAAGGTTATTAAATATCCCTTTATCCAGATTAGTTATATGAATTCCTCCATTATACCCTTTGATTCTTAGGAAATTATTCTTTTAGTGATACTAAAAGGACCAGTGCAAAAATCACAATTAAGAAAACATTTCACAAAAGCAAACAGCCTAAGGAAAACGTTATGGGCTACTCAGGTCAACTCTGCTAAGGCTCTTTTGGCATGATCATTGTTAGAAATGAAACACAGGGAAGACGATGGAATGCCAGGAATATGTCTATATAGAAACGAGTTGTCTTCTCTTTCTGATAACATCTGTCTCCCATATTCCTGTGTAAATCACTGGGTTTGTGATTCAGATTTCTCTGGTTTGGGGAACCATATCTTCACGGAGGGGTTCAGGGGGAGTTCAAACAGTGACTGTGCTGTGCAGAAGCTCATGTTACAAAGCCACGGGGGGAAAATGATCGGGGATAATGATGAATTGGACTTCCAAGTGGCTCAGGGTACCATAAGCAAGAAACATAACTGCAAGAAGGGAGCCATTAAAAGCTTCCAGAGAGCTGAGGCTTTTTGGAAACACAAGGAATAATTGCAGATTTAAATAATGCTTGATTTGCCTCTTCCAGCAATGGCTGACAGCAGTGAGAAAATAAGCCAGAAAGTAGGTTTAGTTCTTAGAACAATTGGTTTTGATACACTTCACATCACGGTATTTTCCTGTTAGATCAGGCAAGGAGACTACCTATGAAACTGTATTGCAGACACTGAAGAACACTGCATTCCAGCTAAAACTGAAAATTTTAAAACTGCAAACACATATTGTTGAAAAGAGTGAAAAGTGGGAGACCTAATCCTCCATGTACACAAACACGCAGTCAGAACGCCTGAAAACAAAACCAAACCCAAACAAATTATGATGGTGATCTGGAACAAATATCTCAGAATGATACTACTGAAAGATTGTATTTGCTCTTGACCAGTTAGATTTGCAAATAAAGAACATTTTGCACTTCAGGTTGACATTGTGAACATTAAAAAGAGTACAAAACCTCTCATGAATCACACTGTGATGGGCATGCAGAGCTCAAAAGCAGATACATAAGTAGTATTTTGCAACCAATAGTAACAATACAAGCCAAGACAATGATCAGTGTTTGGAAAGAGACGCATGAACGGCAGGAGTTAGATCTCTGTGACAGTGTTCACAAGTACTACCAGAGATTTTATCTCCTAGCATGATATTCCACCTGTTTTGTAACAGCAGGACACTGCTGAATTTTGTTCAAGTTTGTGATTACTTCCTGGATCGTTTTCTGTGTTATTGCAATGTAGCTAGTTTTTCCCCATCCTGTGTTTATACAGCTGATTACTGTTGCCTAAATGTGGCAAAAGTCTGGCAATTGTACTGTGGTTTTGGACTCTAACTATCATTTGGGATTCTAATTTTGCTCTCACTGTATTTGCAGCTCTTGCTGCAAGTTAATAATACTCCAAACTATAGAACAGAAATGAACCTGTGTCAGACCACTTCAGAGACAGTGGATACACCTTTCTATTCTGACAACAAACCTTTGATAACACTTTGCCAAATATAGTTTCCAGACAGCGCATGATTCTTGGAAAGTTCCTCTGAGGCTTAAAAGCAATTACATGGATGTATTTCTCAAGGAGCCATAGAACAAAAGAGGTGATGAAGCAAGTCGCTGTATTCGTTCACAGTGACAACAGTCTAAACGGCAAAGCCACCACACAGCAAACAGATCAAACTCGCGCTCTATTTTCAGCCAACTAGTATCAAAAGCATGCCTTCAAATTTGCAGGAAAATATCCTTCTATTGTTAACTGTAAACAATAACCGTTCCTCAGACTCTGCCTAAAGTGATGTTGATATAAATTGGATAAAAAACAATTTCACCAACTGCACAAAACCACCTTGGAAATTACGTGTATCACGAGCAGTAAGTACGTTACTCTCACAGTTTTCTTACATTAATCTAAAATTACGATGTTGAAGTGACATCTGAATGCACAGGAGACATCTTTGACTCTAACTTACAGAGATTTAGCTTGCTATTGCTAATACTGCACGAAGCCTCCTATACTTAATGCCATATTGATGGTAAAATCTGATCGCTTCACAGAATGTCCTTTGTTAAGTGAAGTGAGTGGCATTTAGAATAGATTAATGGCAAAAATAACCTGGTTATTTTTCCTTCGTGTACAAATGTAAACAGTGTGGACTGATAGATAAGACTCTGGGCTGGGAACTAAAAGCTTTGAACTTTTGATTAGTCCATTCACTAATCTTGGACAGGTCACTTTCAACTCAGATTGCCTGAGTTTCAAGGAGCTGGGAGCTGATGAAATTTCTTCCCTTCAAAAGTTGCTCTGATTTTTATGGACTAAAATTCTTCCTAAGACCCAGGCATTCTTTCTTCCTTTGTTTCTTCTCCTGTATCAAGCAAATTTTCACTTCAGTGATTTCGTAGCAATAGTTTCTTTTCAAACCCCTTTCCTGTGCATTAATATCTAACAATGTATTTTCCACTCCTCTTATGTACCAGGTGCCCTAATCTCATACAGATCTTGTCACTTTGTGGATATGTAACTCCCTATTTCTTACTAGCACTTGCTACAAATTCAGTATGTCCTTTGGTATAAGCTTTAAGGAACCGCTTTAAAGTGACAAAAGGCAAATATCAACTTGTTCTCGAGGTTTCTGCTTTGTTCCAAAACCGCACTTACTATCTGGAATACTGCAGCAATTTCCTGCTGGTACTTTGATCCAAGAACATCATGAGCTATGCAGGTGGTTTCTGTCACACCGTCATTCATATTTTTGACAGATTTTGAGTCTGCATAATATTCCCTGATAAATTTCTTAATGTGATCTGTGCCAGGAAAGGAAAACTTATGTTCTGCCAGCTTGCTGACAAACCCTATCTATGATATCAGACTTTTGCTCAGTCAGTAATGCAAATAAAACTTCAAATCACAGTGAGAAATACTGAAGAACCTTGTAGAAAGCAGCCACTACTCTTGACCAGGCTGACTCACTAAATCACAGAGATACATGTAATTTGTTGCATAATCATAATCTTAGTTTTAACTAAAAAAATATCTTTAGTCAAGCCTGTAGTTCAGCTAACCTCTCCCATCGGCACAATGCAATCTTTCAAGTTAAGCAACATTATAATGTAAGAACAGTGTCTGTCAACAACTCCCCTTAAGTTGAAGATACAAAACCATGGAGGGTTATCCTGTTTCAGCTTCTTAAAGGACTCTTCACTAACATCTTTGACCTGGGGTAGGAGTAAGTAGGAATAGTACTGATATTCCACAAGTCAGCCTCATACAGGTTGCCCAGAGAAGAGGTCAAAGACATAAATATTCTGGACTCTAAAAAACATGTAGAAACAGAGGAGATGTTCAGCACCTTCCCAGCTATCTAATTACTCTAATGGAGAATGAAATTTAATCAACTTTAATCTCTAGCACTTTTTCATACTATGAAATTTAAAAAGGCAAATTCCTATAAGATCCTAACTGAATACTACAATGCACAAAATATCAATTTACTTATTTTCCTGAAATAAAAGTACCAAAATGTCTATACTTGGACATAGTTCTCTTATACAGACAATATATTCTCTCATTATAAAGCTGAAACCTACTTTGAAATGCTGTTTTGTCCTGTAATAATTAATCAGCAGCTGGGCATAGTAACTGAAAGAATTTAAGAGGATAATGTGGGTTAGGGCCATTCCCACACACGTCAGTCCTGAAGAGTTCTTGGTCTTCTCCCCCCCTTACTACTTCCATTTAAGTCATTCCCTCCTCCCCTCCTGCCACTCTTAAAACTTCTTTTGTTACACACCATTTGATTCCTCCATTTTTAGTAGGACTCCAGCGTGAGACATGGTTTACAAGACTTTGATTCTAACGCACAACAATATAAGGTCACAGGAGAGCTCTTCAGCTAGAATTAAATGCCACAAGATAAGGGAAATAAAGACAGCTCTTTGTGCCTAACCTCCCAGGGTATGAACAGAGCTCGGATGATATGCAAAAATAAATGCTGAAATACTAAATACAAGCATTTACTTGTTAGGTAAAGACTTTAACACAGCACTCATTCATAACAACTTGGAAAAATTTTCATGCACTATAAGATTTTTAAACAATGTATTTTAAATATTTGTTTGCTGTGAGAGTACCCAAAATTCCCAGTGGTAAATAAAGACATGGTTGTACCAGTTGCTATACAAACAGAACAGAAAGCTGATTACTACCCCAAAGATTTGAGAAATTATATCTATACCTTCTCAAAATAAGACTCCTTGTTTGCTTATAGATAACTGCCAGACAGCATCTATAGGAGTGAAGTTACAAGTGATTCGTTTAAAAGAGATATATAGCTACAAAAACTGAATATTAAATGTGATTACTGGATCTCCAATGTCCCAGTTTAGACAGTGAATAAACGTCCAGCTAAGAGGTGGAACTGGTTTCACATTTCAGCAGTCAGCTTCCAACAATGACAAACACAATGGCTAAACCGTCTGAAATACTTTCTTTTGTATAGCCACTACCCTAACCTCAGCATATACCGTTTTTACACAGATGTCACACATTTCTTGCACGTCGTTCTAAGGCAGGCAGCTCTGAGAGTCCTGGAGATCAGTACTGTTTCCTGTTTAAAGCACACACCTGGGCTGCTTTCATTTTTTTTTCAGTTGATTCAGTTGAAATGATAACTTTCTGAACTTACAGTAATACTTAGCACATCTTTAAAGGGTGCAAAGCGATAATGAATGGTGATTGCAGTGATAATTACACTTGCCAGGAAGTGATGAATCATTTTATAATCTCTTGCTGGTCTTATTTTAAAACTAAGAACTTGGCACTTATACTTTTTTTTTGGGTGCTGTGTCCAAAAAGCTGCAGCATATTTTTTTTGAGCGAGGGTTAAAACAGACACATAGAAACATGTAAAAAGAAAACAACCGCTCGAAGAAGAGAAAAAGAAAGGAAGAACAGCCAATGACAACAAAAGTCCAAGGATTTCTAGATATGTGGTCTGAGGTTCTACTTAAACTGCCAGAATATTAAGCTTTCCAAACTGGTATGGGGAGGAAACATGGAATAAAGCTCTAGAAAAAATGCTGTATGAGAACTAAGAGGAGTTTTAAGCTATGGGATATGACGAAAGAGCTGTCACAGACACGTTACCTGTAAATGGATCTAAGAAAAGGAGAAAAGCTTAGAAGACAAAGAGTAGAGTTTGTTTCTTGTGATACGTTAATACTCCAGTGAAATAATTAGTGCTATGTCTATTATCTAAGCAGAATCTTGTCATGGTGGAATTTATCAGTATCACAGATTGAGGCAACACTATCAAAAGTGCCATAAAGTCCTCTGTTTAGTTTCCATCAAAAGTTAAAGGCTGGGCACTTAAACAACCTAATTACTTTCTAAAAGTCCAGCTTTCATTCCTCCATTTTACCTGAGATTTAATTAAAGACTAAGACAAAAGTCAGTCACTCCTGGGCATAGTTTCCTGAATGCAATTATGCTCTTCACAGAGGCAAACTAAGAAAAAACGTTTAGAAACTTTGATTCAGGATAGTTAAAATTAAGCAAAGGAGCATTTTCTGTTTTATTCAATTATGGCATTAATGGACAAGGATAAAGAGGAATAAGAAATAAATCCTTTCCTTGACACGCTTTTTGTCAAAGCCTTTGAGCACTGAGGATTACATGAACACCGAGAGATGTCTGGCAAACATTTGAACATTTTCACGCTCGTGTTCTCCAACAGTCACTAAAAAAGAAGGTCTCTGAAAGGCTTAAAAGTAGCAGGCAGCTTTGTTTGATTTTTCCATGTGCTGATCTGACAAGAAGAAATTAGAAAGTTCAAGCATCTGCTCCTGACCCTGACACAAAAAGACACAAAACTACAATAAAGACCTTTTTTTAAAAAGTCTGCTTGAAGTAGCAGTAAACGTCAAATACAATGAGCACTCGCAGCCTCTAAGGTCACATATGAACTGCTCCAAACCTTTGTTGCATTTAAATTCTGGAGGTTTTCTGATTATCAGTATTCTGCATTTCATCGTATTGGTCAGACTGTGACTCCCAGGAAGAAGCACCACTAACAGCAACACCAGTGCCCTGGAACATAAACAGCCCAGAGAATAATGCCCAGAAACCTCTAAAATCTTTTTAGCTATCTTGAAGGCAGAGACTGCATTGCCCTACTTTTGATGCCTCTTCAGTTTCCAGTTTTTGTCTAAAGTATCATTTCATGCCATGGTTTTTTATTGTTCACATGTTTTCCTGCTATTTATTATAAGACTAATATTATTTCAATTTTGAAAACTAACAGAAAAAAAATTTCAAAATTAATATAAATAGTACTTTTAAAATTTATTATAACTTGCAAAACCTATGGATGAGTCTGCCTGTCTCCAGCCCCTCAGATACATTTTTTGCAATGGTATGTAGTGCTGTTAACTTCTAAAGATTATTCTTACATTTTGTTAAGTAAAAGAAAGTACCCAATGCATTTCTTTCTCCACAATTTATGAGGGCCAGCTGGTGTTGGTGACTTGAATCGATACTGGTATATTTAACCTCACATATCTAAGTGCTCTATAGCATTGAAGTTCACCTAGGTGAACATATGAAAAAGTATCAGTCAGATTTGACAGGTATTTTGAAGGAAAAAATATCACTATTAGTAAGGGGAATTTTCACCAATATATATGTATAGGTTTAACACAGCTGACTATAAAAAAAGTATTTATTTTATTTTATCGGCCAGAAGTATAGTTATATAAGAATCAGCCAAACGGAGATAATAATTTTCTGTGATACATGAAGGCAGCATGCTTATCATGACATTTACACCTACTCAGATGTTCATCTGGGGAAGTCATATTGACAGCTTAGTACTTGAAGCCATCATTGTTCACAGACACATACAATTAATAGCTAGACAGTAATGAGATGTAAGTCTATGTGAGTATGCAGAAGGTTGTGGTGCACCCACATACATCCACTATAAAACCTCCCTGTTGCAAAGACTGCTTTTATTAGCAAACCAGGATAAATCAAACTAAAATACCATTTTTGTCAACCCTGTGTAGAGCTACTTTCCAAGTCTGGCCACTGTCCAGAATCTTTTGCTTATAGAGGGGTAAGAGGGTAAGGAGCAGTTTCAGAACTTGTTCTCCCTGTGTATCGTCATCTTTAACTAGATACCGCTCCCACACCTTTGCACAATAAATCACTTAAACAAATCAATAAACATTGTCTGAGGCTCTGAGTTCCGAGATGAGCTGATTGCATAAAATATCAGACGTAAAGTAAAAGATGCATAAACTTCCCAACCCTGAAACAGTTTAGAAACGGGTAAAAAGCCTACAGAATTTAACATTTCTTATGGGATGGGAATTTTAGCTGTTAATCAGTTTTACCAGTGACTCTGGATTTCAGAGGCCTCAAAATTCATTCAAGAGGAATGAAGTCTCCTGCAGGCACGTATCAGGGGAAAGACTGCATAATCAAGAACCAAATAGGTGAGCAGAAGTAGAGTTGAAGAGAATTCAATATAACTTTCTAGTCAAGCAATTTGGCTTGCTGGTTTTGCTGCCTTTGAGATGAAATAAAAAAAAAAAAAANAAAGAAAAAAAAGAAAGAAAGAAAGAAAAAAGCTGGAGGTACCCTTAAAATGAAAACCCAAGACGGAAATCAACCCTGACATTACAGATTCTGGAATTATCTAGAGTGTATAGCCCTCAGCTCTAGCCCTCACTACATGTCAGCTCCGGCTCATGGCTCTCTACGTGGGAATAGGTACATTCAGAACCAACAGTAGACAGAGACGTGCCTCATGGTGGTAACATGAAAGCGTGTACCACTTTCTTTCCTGTTTTTCTTTCTTATCTAAAGCAAAATATTAGGCATATTAATAAATCCTGATAATTTGCATTAAGACATATATTTCATGTTTCCAAAATAGACCTTCCTTTCTCCATTTTTTGTCTTAACTATTTCTTTTAAATACCTTTTTAATACTTTAGTTCTTGCAAAGAAATAGCAATGAGCCATCCACCCAAAACGTGCACATTTCCCAAAGCCCCATTAACACTTATCAGAAATGTATGAGGTTTACTTACCAGATTTTACTGTTTGAAGAAGTCCCTCAGCACCACCAGTGATTCGTATCCCTTCAGCCTCTTTCTCTGAGAGGTGAAGTGTTAAAACAAACGCTTTTGCTAGCAAAACACAGTGACATGACCAAAATGGAATCAATTGAAACTAAAAATTAAGCCTTTATTCTAGGTCAGGTACTAGTTCACTGTCTTGCTCTCAGAACATCAGGTATTTGCTTAATAGTCCCAGATAGATACATTAAACTTTTTGTGCTGCTGGAGCTCAAAGAACTACCAGAAATGTTTGAGAAGTTGTTTGATTGCCATGTATATAGACAGTACAGAAAACACGGTCATAATGAACTACAGCAGATGGGAAACACAATGTTAACAAGAATGTGGAACAATGACCTAATTTATACCAAATAACTGCAACTAAATGTGAGTTTAGGACTTTGCAACCTAATAATTCCGTAACAAGTAGGACAAAAATATTGATCAGTGGTCTTAAGTGGAGGGCAGTCCAAGCATATTATTTGAGTATATTGTTTAGAAGCTGACTGATAAAAATTGGCTATCAGGGAGGAGGGCGGGGAAGTGAGGAGCTAGCCTTTGGGTTTAGTTTGAGTGAGAAGCACCTTAACCATCAAGAGAAGTCTTGCCCGTCACAATACTTCTTAAAGCTAATGAATGAATGTTGAGAGAATTTATTGTTACGGCTTGGTCTGTTTTGCTAGAACAAACCCATTTAGTAAGGAGTCAAGAGAACTTGCAGTCACGTCAGGATTTCATGTCGTACTGAAGTGACTAAACGCTGAAGGAATGTAGCAAGCATCTTTCAGCAAAAATGGAGGGGGATGACAACCTGCTCCATAAATATTGCTGTCATCTACCTTTAAGACTATTTTTTTCAAACATTAATAGGAAGAGGATCAAACAGCACATTTAGAAATAAAAACAAGTGCATAACCTTGAAAGGAAGTGAGTGGTTTTTGTGAAAGGAAAAAAACCACTCTCTTTCTCTGCTGCTTTCTCTTTGTGAGTCATGTTCCGGGAGTGGTACCAGAACGTCTTGTTGTCCTATTTCTATGGAAAAAATCCTTGAGCAAGTTCATTCTTCATTAAGTTAGCATGGTGCCAAGTAAATGTAAAAAAATGTAAAATGTTTTCTATTGTTCTGACTGCACTGGGGGAGAGAGGGAAGCGAACTCATGGGTTTGTTAACAGTGCTTCAGCACCGGCATTGCTGTGAATGGCGCTGGGTAACAGTTCCCTCCGTTTGTCAGCGTCAGTGAAGGAAAATCTTTTTGATACAATTTAGGGATTTCATTTCTTAATATACCGGTTTCAGCAGTGAATTAATACTTGCACCCTGGCTCTGAGAGCTCATTCCCACTCCACACCACATCCATTATCCCTTTAATTATGCCAATAAACCAGATCCTTGAAATGATCTGGATTCCTACAAACAATCTGGATTAAAGGTAATTCACCTTCCCAAAAAAGGTGAGGAATTAAGAGACAAGTAACTAGCTTGACTACTGTATCCAAAGCTGTGAGTTGAAACTGAAGCAGATAAGTGGGATAACTTCTGGTGTTAATAATTTTTCCCTCAATATAAATGCAACCTTTTTATGCTTACTAAATTTGTTAGGGAAGTTTTAATGAGAACAGAAAAAAGCTACCTTCCATTGAAGTACAAGTGCCTGAATAGAAGTGTTATAATTGTATAATCACATCACTATAATTGGTACTATATTGCTGCTAAGAAAATGCCTTTGTTCATTTTCACTTTCATAATTCATTTACACAGATACGGCAATCTGGGTAGCTGCAATCACATACGTAGGCATTGGTGCTTTGTGGATAATGAAATTAGAAATCAAAAATGGTAGCCTACGTTTGCTCATTAGCAGTCTACTTTTGGTACAGAGATAGTTTACTGAGTAAAACATCTCTTTTACATGTGTAACTGCTGAGTTTAATTCTTTACACATGAAGGAATGGCAGCTTCTAGACTCACAATTTTAGGAAAGGCTTTCAGTGTTAATTAGGAAGAGAAGCATAGGGAAACTAAAATATCTTTGATGGGAAGAGACATTTTGTAACAGGGTAATAACTCAAAAGAAAAGAGTTCTTTCAGTGGGAAATGCTGGATTTAATCATGAAGTGAAGCAACAAAGGCTTTTGTGTTTCTGACACTTTCCTCTGAGGCAACTCAGCAGGGAAAAACCAAAACCTCTAACTTTTATTTGTTGTACGCTCTTAGTGGTGCTGAGTGTATAGGGAGAAGCCTTCAGCTACCTATAAAAATATGAGCACAACATTTAAGAATTCATCAATTAATATGGTATATACTCATACTATTACACCAAATACTGTACAATATTGTGCATATCATGGTAGCTGCATGCTGCACTAGAAAGGAATGCAGTGTAATTATTTGGTTTAAGTGGGGTGGCATTAGATAAAACTCTATCTTTCGCTTCCTCCCTGTTCACATTCCCCAAATTACTACAGAAAAACTGCTAAAATAAAATTTTAGATGATGATGTGCAACTGATTTTGCTTTCAATGTTGAACTCCCTTCATCTGCATAGCCAAAGCTTCACAGTTATATTAAACATGGTGAGATCTATTCATGACGATCATAATACAAATTACAATCTGCTGATTTTATTGTTAAAAATAAATTTAATGACAAACTGGGATACAATCGAGTGCATGTAAGCTGAGGAGCCCATCCTCAGCTTGTCTATCTGCAAAAATATATCTCATTAGCCAGAGTGGCAAAATTCCAAAATCATAGCAATAAATAGCGACTTTGTTTCAATCTGTTTCTGTGTTACTACTGTAGCTGCAGCCAAGTGATAGACAAAGGGAGGTAAACATGTTTCTTTCCTTTGGGAGAAGGGGGAAAAAAAAAAAAAAAAAAAAAAGAGAAGCTTCAGGAGGGACTCACTCTTGTCCTACCAGGTGACTTGCTCACTTAGCAATTAAGAAACGAAGAATCACATCCAGTAAAAACTAACTTTGAAAAATTATAAGATACCTGATGTAGCCCAGTGTTCAAAGAAAGGAGTGAGAAACAAGCCTTAGGCAAATTCCACTGCATCCATGAAATACTGTGCCCTTTTTGTCACAATAAAGTAAATCTGTTTTGAGGTCTCATTTATTATGTTGTAATTCAATAGCCTCCAGTTATGCTGGTGTAAGGGAGACCAGAACAAGGCTAATTTTATTAAATTATGGACTTGATGGAGAAATCACAGGATGAAGTTCTATGGTCTATCCTCTGTGGGCATGACATCAACTGTATTATGTTAACTATGCCACAAAAACAACTATATACCTTTTTTCCTCCATTCAAAAACCCCAAACCTCTTTCACACCGTCCATTTCAGAAAAATCTGTGGTCCAACACCACGTTTTACCTGAAGGAATGAACTGAATGCTGGACCTTGACATTTCCTTACATCTCTGAACTGCAGTATCGCAAAGCTACAAGATTTTCAGAACTTTCAGATTAAGCCACAAAGTCCCATTATAGCCAGGAACCAGAGTGCCTTTAAATACTATTAGATCCTAATGGATTGGATAAAAGCAGATGACTGAGCAAAGTGGAACCCGTAGCTGGGCCATAAAGTACTTTTTGCTGAGATACAGAGCTGCATTATGCAGCAGCTCTTTTGTGAAAATTATCAACTAATTTTCAGGAGTGAAGCATCATATGGAGATTTTTGCACTCATGCCCATGTATAAAGCTGGAATTGGTCCCATGCATGTGGTAGTCTGCCAACTTCAGTAAGGCACGGGTGCCAGCTAAAGACAGATTTAATATAGCTTGTACAATGTAGAAAAATTTCAGTTCCATGCCAAGAGGATCATCATAATGTTAATCATTGTCAAATGATAAGAATGCATTTTAGTGTGAGAAATCACATCTGTTGTCACTTTACATTGTCATTATAGAGCTTTACACAGTATCTTTCTGAGGCTATTTCAATGCAAAGTCACCATATGTAAAGCTGCAATACTGTTTTTCATTACTGGGAATGAAAACAATACAGTTAATCTCTAAAACGTCTACGAATTCTACCTTTTCCTTGAGATCCTTCCCTTTGAAATCTCCTACTGAAGATTATGTCTTAAACTACAGAGTTTCATTCTATTCCGTTGCTCATTCAAACTAAGCACACATTGGAGATTATATTTAACATATAAAGGTTGAAGAGTATTTAAAAATTAAGTTCTATTAATAACCATGTTTCCCTAAATAGTAACATGATTCAAGGACTCTGCAACTTTTGAGTCCTCCTCTCCTAAACCGAGATGATTTGAGCACTGAATTGATGATGAAAATGTGCTGAACTTTCAAACTAAAACATCTTAAGTAAAACTCATAGGAAATTATATACTTTCACTAACTCATTATTCACTCTTTACATTTTGCTTTCATCTTGCATGCAAACATGAGAACATTTTTGAACTACACACAACGGCATTCTGGACACAGCCCTTTGTCATAAAGAAAGATCAGCACAGTACTAGGTGGCTGTATGTGACCTCATGCTAAACCAAGGTTGACTCTTCCACGTATCCAGAATAAATCTGGCCAAAGCTGAGTGTAAGTCAAGGGAGAAACAGGTGACAGAGATGGCTCCGTATGGCTTATGCCCACCTCAGTCACCTGATTTTTCCAGGAAGTGATAATATTAACATATTATGGCATGTTTATTAGTGTTGAATTTAATTAGACTGTAGCAGAGCTACTATGTGATGCTAATAGATATGCAAGGTTCTAATGAAAAAGCAGCAACACAATTAGAGAACCAAATCAAAGCTAAGATTTTCTATCAGAATTTAAACACTGAGTTTATTTCAAACATCAGGACATGCATTGTCATAGTTCTATTAAATCTATCACAATTTGGTCTTCTAAAAGGCTCTAAGTGTTTGAACACAAACTTTGGTTTAGGCTGTAACAGTGACAGGAGCAACTCAGAAAGTTTGGATTGAGCTATAAATTGTTATAATCTTCTGGGATGCTCATATCCTGTGTTTGCCTCATATCCAGCTCTAAAGGAGACTTGCAGCTGTTGTACATTCACTTTTCAACCTTTTTGTCCCTATCTACTATGTATGCAAACCATTTTTCTCTTAGCCAATGTTCAGTTTCACACAGCATATGAACCACATTCGATCTCTAACAGGGGTATACGCCATGTTCTTGGAATACTGAAGAATAAAACAACACATTATTGGTGAAGGAAAGGGGAAAGTTTTGAAATATTAAACCAGAATTAGGAATCATAAGGCCTAGACCATAAGTGTTCATAAGCGGTTGGTTTCGTACCCTTGGAAATTCAATTTCTGTTTCACGGGTCAGAAATATATTACCAATCTTTAATTTCTCATCAAAAAGATCATGGGACATAGCTCTCTTAACAGCCGAACGCTACTAAGTACGCATCATACTTTTTTTTAATTACAAAGCCAGGAAAACAATTAATTATATAGGTTCAGAAGTGTGTTGAACCAAAATGTTTTAACACTTTCATGCGTAGTTACTTCTGCACATTATATGTTTGAACATTTCTGGAACAGTAGGGATGTTCTAGCAATCAAGTGGAGAGGGAATCCCTTTTTGATGTGTAGCTCACACAAGGCAGACAATGGCTAACCAAACAACTCAAGAGAACAACTGAAAATAGAACTAAATATTTCTCTCCTGCAGGCAAAGCTTCCTCATAGTTATCACTAAGCTATTTACACGTGTATGTTATTAACATTCTTCATTTTGACGTCTTTGACAAATATTTTTTTAATATTTCTAGAGAAACAAGAAATATTAAATCAATCTGCTTAGAAAGGAGCTTTGAAGTCAAAAGGCCCAAATATGGCATTTTAAGTTAAGAACATACTACTTCTGGCAAAATTTACATAAACTAGAGAGTATCTAGTAGAGATAAACTTATTTTGAAGAGTATAAATTTTTTTCACTCCTTTTACATATACTTTTACATGTACATGTATACATATACATACACCACTTTAAGTAATGTTTCCTATCATCTAATGATGGCAGTTTTCCTTCCAGAGGTAAGTGCACTATTTCACTCAATGAATCAAAACAATTGCGTAGTTTTGAGAAGTCTTCACGGTGGGAATAGGAAGGAAGCGCTCAACAATTTTCAGGGCAATATAATAATGCACTACTGTTAAAAGCAACAAATACATGCACTACATGGAGATACTGAGATATAAATTTCTTCTCAGTATTAACCTTGGCTTGCAACCAAGCTAAGCTTTACAGAAAAAAGAAGAAAACAAAGCAAAACAAAAACCTGATGTATTTGTCTGTAAAACACACTTAAAAAACTGCTAAGTACAACACATGCAAAATAGCCACAGGTAAATTAATATGAAGTCTCATTTTCGTCCAATTATTTAGAATTAAGACCAATAATGTCTGTTCAAGAGAGATATAACACCAGAATAGGGTTTCCTTGTCACAGCAGCATAAGGCAGGGAAAAGGCTATTATATCTCCATTTTACTGCCATTGACTGTTACAGTATTATCCCATAAAACTTGTTTGTAAACTTTAACTAACCTTACAGCTGGTGAAGGTGTCTTAGTAGCCATTGAAACATGCATTCCAAATTACCGAAGAATGACTATGTGAACAGAGAAAACCTTCTGTGATACTTAGCAGTTTTCTGTGAAAGGGAAATATCTGATTTCAATTATCCATAAAATCCAGAGTCTTTCCAGTTAAGTCGAGAAGAATTAAATGAGAGTTGGTCAGTAATTTTCTAATTTAACTTTTTCTCCGATGGAAAATTTCAGCTTTTGTGCACAGCTTACTTTGCGCATAAAATTATATCTATCTTGGAGATTTCCTGGATAGTCAGGTAACTATTCCACTGGATTGCTCAGAGCTATGCTTCCGGATCATCTTTGGCAGCACAGGGACTAGAAACACCAGTTTTCAAATAACCAGTTTACTGCCACCTCAGTTTATGGTCCTGGAAGTACAAAAAGTCAGAAACAGCTGTTGACTCAAATTTTGTAAAATGCATTTCAGAATACTGATTCTTCTGAGGATTTGATTTTGGTGGCCTTTTTCAAGGTTTTTTAATGTATTTAATTTTCTTCAGTGCAGGAATTTTACACTCCGGCCCGCCCTAATGTAAATCAATGACGATGATGTAATGCTTTTTGCAGTGCAGTTGCCTGAGCATCAGAAAATAACACACTGATGACAAAAAGGGACTGAAAAGGGACAACCATTTCCAGCTCCAGCTGAGCTCGGCATGTTTGGCATCTCTGCCAAACAGGTGTCTTCCGTTATCTTAACTGGAAGTATTCAGCACTAGGAAATACAATGATATTAATAAAAATGTACAGTTTAGAGGATAAAATTTCAACCCTTCATCAAGCCTTTAATAAAACCAGAAAAGATTGCTACTGAATATGACTGAGTGGTGTCACAGGTATTAAAAAAAAAACACCACCCAAAACTATTAAAACCAATCAGTAAATAAAAATACAAAGCATACAACTGCAGGTAAGCATGATGTTAGATGTTGATTCTTCAATAAATTCTGCAGACAACACAGCAGAATAAAAAAAAAACCAAAACCAACAATAGTACTTCATTTCAATTTTCCCAGGCAGAAAAACAGTTCTGTATTGTAGATGAACAAAAGAAAGAAGTAAATACTACCCAATCGTCTGTTCCTTAGTGTCTTTCTGGCATAAATTACACTTACAGTGAACCATTCAAATGTAAGTGCCTCCAAACACTATTTATCAGAGAAATTCACAACAATTACATGTCTGCATAATATTTATGGAGGCTACTTGTTTTCCTGGGGGCGCCAAAAGTCTGGAGAAGGGTTGGGTCAAACAAACTGCAGCCAGTGTCAAACAATAGATAATGGAGTATAAGCACTTGCACAGACAAACTTCTTCCCTTAGATCTCTCCCTGTTAAATAACACTGCATCAAATACTATCTGCATTATGCTTGGAAGGTTGCACTGCTGTAATTCAAGAGTCTAAAGCGGAAAAACTCATTAAATAAATAGCAACAAAACCAGGCAAAAACGCTGAATGACGATGATTACAAACATTTAGTTATGCCATTATGCAGCAGCCATGAGATCAGTGAGGATGACTTGAGAAAAAGCATATTCCTTTTTTTTTTTTTTTTTTAAACTT
>VXBO01011652.1:361163-379713 GCA_013400135.1 Rhinoptilus africanus
GAGCTTTGAAAAATTTTTTTTTTTTTTTTTTGGTCATTTTATGACACTGACTCAAATGAGCATCACTTCTCTCACTCATTCTAAAGAACACATATATTAAACCACATGACTGTTCACCTTCATTGTACAGATCATAAACAGCACAATGGCAACTAATGAATACTCATTTTCAGGGTATTCAGGTCAAGAAGAATCCAAATTTTAATATAGCAGTTTTAACCTTTTTCCATTTGCAAACATCCAAAATATTGCAAGCTGTGGCAAAGAACTTTATACATCAAAGGCAAACAATAGGCTTAGGGGGAGTTTAGATTACAGTTCTGTAACTGCTAGTTATAGATTACCTAGCACTACTCAAGTGATTCAGTTGAGATGCCATGTGACCACAATTGTCTTGAATTAGCCAAAGTATACAACATAGATGTTTATACTGGCCTTCTTTCAGACCAGCTTTCTGTTGGCTACAGGAGCACAGATGTTATCACATGAATGGCAATGCTGGAGTGATGTGGGTAATACTTGATCTTCATAAAATCTGCTAGTTCAAAGTTAACCTTTCAAAAATACTGGAACAATATTGAACCCTCAGGATAAGTTCATATTGGATCAACACTTTCTGTCACGTTTTGGTCTAATACCAGGTACCCTAGAGTAGGATTCACGGTGTCACAGAATCAGGGACTTAAAACTTGAGTGATTTAGGACTATATTTTGTTGGAGAGGTGCTCAAGCAGGACCATCTCCTTTAACTTCAGATATTCCCACCCTCAGACAACTTCCTCCATTGTAAGGACGCAACTAGATATGAAAACACGGAAGGAGTCCAACCTCGGAACTGATTCAAGTTTAAATTTATGGTAGGGGTAAAAAAAAGTTATTACAGGTTATTTTTAACACAGAAGAATTTCCTGCATGACATCAAAACCAGTCATACTAGAACAGCTAAGAAAGATAGCATGGAGGCAGCAATGAGAGTTAGGAGGCAAGAACAAATCATGGGAGACAACTTAATTCACGATGGCTGCTGAAAAAGGTCATCTTTTAGGGGACGTGTAGCTGACAAACTCCCTCAGCTCACAGAAGACCAGTTTGGAAATCACTTTTCTAGCAGAATCCACAGGAATAAACACAAGAAGTCATGGTAACAGTATTTGACTTGCATTTGCAAAATCACACGTGCTGGCAAACAGTCAGAACCACCCTAACTTTCAGGAGTAAGTCGCATACTCCTTTAAGACCTTGCGTATATGTATTCAGAGAATGTGTGCCTATGGTCTGAGCCACGCATTGCTCTGCAGCCAGCTGCAGCCTTTAACAGATATCGAATGCCTTTAGTAGCTCTTTACAAACAAGTCTAAGCCGTTTTCTAAAATAGAAGAGAGGTTCGGGAGAAGACTGGCTTGTGCAGTCTACAGCAGCCTGACTAAGCGTAAAACTTTATGGACCGTGAAAACTGAGTCACTTCATTGTCAGCTGTAACTTTATAACTGATGTACTCAATTTCTGTTCAGCTTCCCTTAACCACAGCAGAGTGCATTTTTTTCTGTTATTTCAGTCACGACTGCTCAGTTTTCTCTATCTCCTTAGTAAAATTAAAGGATTGACTTTATATTAAGTTCTGACTGCCACTATAGCTCCTCTCCATGAGGCTCTATTTTACAAGTTCCATAAATTGCATTGGTGACCTAAAGTACTTCATGAAATTGTATGGGAAGGCAATAGAGGAAAAACAGAAAATCTCTCAAACATCTGCTGTCACCAGAGAATGAGTAAAATACTTCATCACTCTGCAGTTTGTGGGTCAAGTTTTAGCCCATTTTGTTGGTTGGCTGATTGATTTTTCTTCTTTTTGGGGCACTCTGGATGTTCTGTTTGACAAAAGGAAACCCCACGTTAGATATGACAATACAGTAGCACAGCAGCACTTGCTGCCACGCAGTAGATCTTAAACCTTTCTTTTGCAGTCTTAGTTTTCTAAAGATTCCAGTAAATGGCAGCACAAATAATTGCAACTGTTTTGCTCTAGCCCTCCTCCAGAGATGATATCAGGAATAAACCAGATCGGATGTCAAACACAAACAAAATGGAACAGTGCTAAATGCTTAATTCACTCTTAAGTGATTAATTTGATATCTTACAGGAAAACTTATGTCAGACATGATTTTGATAAACCAGAGGTTACGTTTCTCTTTTGGTTGTATGAAGTTGATGCCTATTTTTATTATAACTTCCACTGGTAACTATGTAATTTCAGTATTTAGGCATTTGCATTTTTCCAACTCTATATAATTAGCGAGACAAAAGCCTTTTTTTTTGCCTATTCAGATATTTTGACTTAAGTCTGTTGTGGAGGTGGAGCAGAAACTGGGAGCTACATGTGGAACGGCAGTATGAACTCTTGAGGTTTTGACCAGTAGCTGAGAAACTGCTAACCGTTTTGTGGCAGGCTTCACTGTGTACCAGCTACATCGGAGAAGGAGGTTTTTGAAAGAAATGTTTATAACGACTGGTTGGTCTGCAGGACAAACAAGGGCCCCTGCACAAGTAGCTGGCAGGAGTTCAAAATAGGAGAAAAGTAATTATTTGTGTAGTGGATTATATACAATCTCTTTCTAGGCAGAGACCTGAATCGAACATTTATAAATTAAATAGTCACAAAAAGAATCTTAGGAAATCTTAGAAGTGTTTGATGTAGCTTAAGTAGAGTCAGAAGTCTAAGCCAAACAAAAATACAGAATATAGAAATTTGAGACTTCATTTAATTGCAGTTTAGCAGTCAGCTTCGTGAAATGTTATCTTTAATTTCCTTTGCAGTGTTCTTAGATAAACTGCTTAATTTTAATTGGAAGCATATGTGAGGAGTGCATATACGTGTACATTTAAAGGTCTAGAAATGAGGGATTTTGATATTTTATTATTCAGGGACTGAGAGACCTGTGAAGACACACTGCTGCTGTTCTTAGTGATATCACAGGCAAATTATGGCTTGTGCACCACTCCTTCAATTTGCAATCATTTCTAGTAGAGCTTTCTATAAGCACAGCAATTCACCTCCCCACAGTAAACTGGAGGATTAGCATTTACTCTAATCCATCAAAAGCATTGATATGTGCTAGAAACTGCAGCAAAAAATTATTATGAACCAGAAATTAATTCTGTGCCTCCTATACATGATAACACTGGAAATACCTTTCTAACAGCCAAATAATATCATTATTCTCATATGACTGGATAAAAACATTCTCTAAATTGCTAGCGCTAAGTAGCTGAGTATGGCTAAAATATCTATAGTTATTGAAAACTATAACATTTATCATATTATAAATTTAATTAGATACATATTTTTAGGTTACAAAGTTACAATTAGAAATTGTTTACCTTGACTACTCAAGCACAGAAACAGACTTTGGTTTCAAAATCAAAAGAAGCTCTTCCCAATTTATAATGGAACAATTCTTACTGTAATTATAGCACTAATGGGATACATATCAATCAACAAGTAAATCTCTATTTCTGTTCAGAGCATTTCTGAAATCATATTTGACAAATAACAGCTTTAATTTTACTTAAATTCCCTTTAGAAATAGCTGTCATTTGAATTTTTTTCAAGAGCTTAAGATTTTCCTTTAAAGAAAAGTTAGGAAACAGTAAATACAGGCAACATTACAAGTAAAAACTACTTGAACTGTATATCCATTTGTTCCTAATGTAGTTTGCAGTAAGTGACAATTTCTGTCCTGACATTTTTTACCATAGTTATTCCGATGTAATTCTAGTTCTTCTCCTCTCTTTGACTGTTCAGTACTCACAGATTTATAAACCTTCGTATCACAAAATACTAAGTTTTGATAATGATAATCTTTTCAGTTAATCTTTACTGAACATTCATACTTTAGACAAATTGAGCATACAAAAAAAGGGCAATAAGCAAAAACAAACACCAAATACAGTATAAAAAAAAATGTGAACAAGGAGCTTAGAAAAACAAAGGAAAGACTTCTTTGACATATACGGTTCTGGAAACTGTTCTATAGCTCTGCCACCAGTATCCATGGATCTGGTGAAGGAATGAATGGGTGAGGTTCCCTAACTAAAGTTACCCATTCTGGTCCCTTTTAGACCTAACAGGCTGCTAATCTGGATTCTATTTGATGCATTTCAAAGCATTCTCTCTTCTTACACTTCAGCAGGTATGGAGGAAGCCATTTGTCGACTTTCCTTGACATCAAGCCAAGTTTCCTCAAATCAGTGGCTAGGGCCCCTTTCTGCCTCTACAAAATGTGTACACATGTAATGACAGGCACTTCTCACTGCAGCACTGCAGGATAAACAAACTGTGCCTGTGAGTCAGCCCCTTTTACTGTCTAAAACAGTTCAGACTCACTGCAGAAATTGGGGTCTATTATGTTGGATGTGAATGAAAAGAAAAGGAAGAAGGCAAGGAAAGAAGCTTATGCTTTTCCGCAAATCCCTTTTGGCATCCAAGTTAGCACAAATTAGTTTTAGGACAGTGATGGCAATAACACAATCTCACTTTTTATATCAGTGACAATTACGTAAAGTAGACTATTCTAACCACATGTGAACTCTACTCCACAAAACTCTTGGGACTTTGGATTTTAACTTTTTCCATTCAGAGGTTTTCTAGCATCTTAGAGACAATTCCAGCAAACATGTATATCTATGAAAAGCGAGTTGTTTTCTCACTAATTAATTCAAAGCTCAGAAATGTAAGTCACGCCTGAAACTAGGTTCAACAGTGGCAGAGATACAGGAAGCTACCTGCAAAGCAGGTGCCTACTTGTAAAATAAGATAAGGTCTAAAATAAGAGGGGGTCTGACTCTTCTGTGGGTGACATTGAGTGAAGCGGCAGACAGCCAATGTATACCGTAAACAGACAGCACACCATTTCACAGAATAATGAAGAACATAGAGTTAATCAAGTCCATCTGCAGATTAAGCAGAATACCAAACAAAAATTAACAGAATACCAAGCGTACAAGAGCTCTGCTTTAAATCTGGTTATCCGGGTTCTGAATCGAAACGCTTTAAAGAAGCTGCTGCTCTCTCAGAGCTCACTGCCACGCTCTATCAGCAGCTGAAGAGAAACTCTCCTAGGCAGCAAACCTTCAGGTCCTATTGACACCAGAATACATTTAAGCTGGAGAATTAGTTACTGTCTAAAGAAAGATGCTATCTGCTAGAGAATGAAAGGCTAAGCGAGAAAACAGCCTGAGAAAGAGCACCCTGGCCAGGCTGTGAGGAGACGCCTCCTTAAGCAGAAGGTGCACAGGGCTCCCCTTCAGTCAGGCAGCTGGAATTCCAGCAGTGGGTTGAATGGCTTTTGCTCTTACTCTTTTGTATAACAAAGAATTATAAAAGCCCCACTATTATACAACTTATTTAGTTGTCACTTGTTTGTTTTTGCTTTCTCCCTGAAGTACAAAACATCAGATGCTCACAGTCTGCATACTGAAAATGTCTTAATGCAAAGATTAGAAGCTTAAGTCAAGACAGAAATGTACATGACTCATTTTCTCAAGTAAAGCCTGTTTCAGTGAGCTTGTGTTTTATACACTCAGACATCAATAAAGTCAGAACCAGTGCCGATGAAGTCACTAACTTCAAATTAATCTCTTCTCTGCTAGAGAATCTCCTTTTTATGCAGCGTTGATGCAGTTGCAATGTAAAGAAAACAGAGTTGGATTTTGACTTGCCATGCAGAAGGCAGAGTTTGTCTGTAGTGCTACATGAAGCTGGTGAAAGTCAGGTATGGGTCCGTTTTGTTCAAACCATCCAAGCTTTTATCGCAGCACTTAAAGGGAGCAGTAGATTAGGAAGGTCTACACAAGCCTATAGAGTAGAAAACCCATAGAAATGCCCTTTCATTCAAGCTTCCACAATACCCAGCTTTTCTCATTGGCCATTCAAAGAAGGATTTTAATTTATCCTTAAGCATATTCAACTCAACTATCTTATAGAACAGCCTGCATTTGCAAAAATTAAAAAAAAAACAAACAAAACCAATAACAAAACCACCCCAAGACACATGAGGTTAAATGTATATGGAATTCTGCAGCCAAATCCAGATTTAAATACCTATTACGTGAAAACTGAAATGCGAAAAGAAAAGAGAAAAGACAAGCTTATTTTAAGACAGGACCTATTGTGTAGCTTTTAAACGCTACCCAGATAGTTACCTAAATGAAATCCAATGTTCTTTCAGAAATAATGACCTGCTGGCAAGAAGATAATCAGCACTTTTGACTGACAAAATACAGTAAAACTGTGTTGAAATCATACATATACAGGTGAAAACTCTGCAGGCCTATGGACTCTACCAGCAAGAACACATTCAGCTTCATAACTCACACCAAGTCTTCATTTCGATGGAGATATATTACTGTACAATCCTTTAAAAACTCAGTATATAGTTTCCTTCACACACACTACTTTCATTAATGGTTCCCCTCTCTAAGGCAAAACAATTCCCCTGACTGACACTTTATAAAAGAATTCTTCCCAAGTCAGATTATCTGTGGCAGTTCCACTTACCTGTCCCTCTCCCCTACTACATACAAACATACTTCTACTTTGATATCTGTGCATCAGCAAAATGAATCCTTTTCCTTAATGACTGATGCTTATACTACAAACCGAGCACAGCGATCTGCTCTGAAAAATTCAACTCTTTGAAGTTTCCTCACATAATATTCATAATAGTGACTAGTCAGTAATTTCAACTGACTAGTGAATAATCAAATAAAATCATTGGGAAGTCTGAAAAATAGTCATCTGAGCATGTATCTAATAATATAACCTGTTTCTCTTCAACACAAGTATTTCGGCACTATCTTTATCCTGCAGTCACAACAGCCATGAGGTTAGCACCAACATGCACGGTTTTCAAACACTTAAGCTCCATTTGATTTTGATACAACACAAACTCCAGCTATTGTTTTAAGTACTCCTAAAGAAGCATGAACCTTATTTCCTGGAGCTGTTGTACTGAGTGTCATTAATGTTTAGTTATTTACATTAATTTGTTTAATGGAACCATTCCAGAGGCAGTTGAAAGGAAATGTTTCAACCCAAGAGCCCAGCAGTAACAGAGAGCTTACAAAATGAACAAAAGCAGCAGCTTAGACCCTACACAAATGGAAGTCTGCACAAACTGATGGAGGTCTCTAGTAGCAGAAACTCAGAAGCAAGATGTGTGGCATCAGGAACTGATCAAAATATTTGCTCCGCAACGTACATTTTGGAGTTTGTAGGGGTAAAATGGTTCCCAAAGGGCATAATCTTAAAGAGATGATGCTAGGATTCAGAGTAAATATTCAAAAGCGTATCACAGAGAAGTTCTGGTAAAAGCCTGTCCAGAACTGAAAAGTGACTTTCCAATGAAGCAAACCCACTTTCTCTTGAAAGAAAGCAGATGGTGGAAACTCCCTTTCCCACAGCCAGCTTGAATCTCTACCCATTGCATAGAGGAAACAGGCAGTGCCACAGCCAATGCATCTAATCCTCTTAGCACTGAAAGTAACACATTTTCATTCAACAGCTGAGGCACTACACAGCATCTGTGGACTACCTTTAGAAACCCAGTATTTCAAATCTTTCCAGCAAAAATAATAGTGCCATTTCCTTGCTTCCGAAGCAACAAATATAACATCTATTTATTTGTAACATCCTGACATCAGCTTTCAGAGCAAAACTCAGGCAAATACTTATAAGCAGGCGTCGAAGTTTAAGTAAGGGGTTTAAAACACACTAGTGTGATGGAGTTTCTCTCTGACAGGTTGCAGATTTTTACTGATCATTTGCACCAGAAGTCTACACTGAAAATTGTATTTGAGAGGAGTGGATTAGACACAGCAGGTGCATAATGTTCCCTTCAAATAGTCCTTCAATCAGTTTTTAGCATTACCGAGTACCAAGATAATTGACAAAAAAATAGAGACATAGCATCCTCCTAATAGCTAAGTACCTTTTAGGTAGACTTCTTTACCTGCACTCTCAAAAGACAAAGTACTGATACCTCCTATGGAAGTGCAATAATATACTCACCTATTCCTGACAGGAATGATGAAACAGCTTCAGAAATGCTGGTTCTGAAGAGAACATCTACAAAATCATACCAGAGCTATGGAAATGTTAACCTGAAAGGACTTACCTGCATTTCAATTTGGATAACTCTCTCTAGTTACATATCTTTCAAATGAGGTGATCGAACCTTATACAGAGCCTGACATTAACCTAAGTACCACTGTATATGAGAGCGATGTACTGTATTATAAAAGCAAATACTATTCACAGCTTAGAGATAACTCTCCCATTTGCTAATTAGTCATTTTAACAAACAGATGAAAATGATCTTTCCCAGGGAACAGAACAAAAGCCAAGGAGAGAAGCTACTCACATTCCTTTGAGCCGTTGCCACATTTTCTCTGTGTGTCCTCCTATTTGATACTTTATAGAGGTGCTTTCCAGTTCCCGAGTTGTTTCCGTCGCTCGAGCCCCCATCGTTATTGTCCTACAGTGATACAGTTACAGTCAGGCTCACCAGCAAGTAAAAGCATTCTTTAGTCCACTACAAATGCCAGAAGATCCACGCATGTTAGACAGTAGCTGCTGTCATATCAAAACACATTAGAATTAAAACAGCTGAGGGACGATCCTGCCTGAATCGCTATTCACTTTGATAGACAAATCCACTCTTCCCCCCCCCCTCCCCAAGCACAGAACAAGTACACACAGCTCCTCTGACCTCACGAGTCTAATCCATACAGGCGAGCCAGCTACTATACTAGTGACTGCTCAAGCTCCTTTCTCATGCACTTTTTCTGCTGTAGGAATAGGCACAGAAGCACAAAAGATTCCTTAAAATGGACTATAATTCATGCAGGATAAATGGGAACGGCTTTAACAATCCAGAAGGAAAGAAAGGCTGGTTTTTGCTCTGCAGGTTGGAGAAACAGGCTGCAACAGGAAAGCAGATGGTAGAAGCCAGTATCAGCCACATCACCCTACAAAAAGAGTGCATGTTCAAATGCCAGAGCTTTCCTCTCTTTAGTTGATCCTGAATTGATTCTTAATGAATAAATATCTACCAGCCTCCTAATAAAAATATGACTGTACGAATGCTCAGTCGCTACTGAAGACATGTATAAATCCCTGCAGAAGAGAAATCAGAGAGCTCTACAGGTTGTTATTGAAGGAATATGCTGTAATGATGACTATTCACCTTCTCCTAGCAACTCCACACAGTAGGTAACTGTCAATTTAACTGGTGGAAAATGCAGCAGCTGCAAGACAGCCCGCTCAGCGAATCCTTCGGGACAGCATGCGTGTGTCAAAATCTGATGCTGAACTGTGTGTGTCTGCCAGCAAAAAAACAATTAAGTGCATGCAAACAGCAAAAGGGTTGAGGACTAAACGGTATGCCAGCCGTGCAGCAGATTGCCAGCTCTGCCTTTCAAGTGCAACCCTCAGAACCTGGTTGTACCGTTGTACCCTCTTCCAGGGTCTGGAGAGGGCAAAGGAGAGGGTTCCCTTGCTGCTTGCTCAGCCACAGACGTGGGCTTGCAGAGCAGCTCCTGCACTCCGTAAATAGCACCTGTCTTGTTAGGTAAGGCAGTAACAAGTTTCATTTCTGAAGCAGTAGCCAAATAGTCAGATATACCACAGACTTATCTCGGTGATCACATTTGTTTCCATCAGAGTACGAGCTATGCAAGCCAGGCAAGAGGGGTGTGCCAAGGAGGAGTAAGTATGTCTGAACTTTGCCAGCTACTAGTGTCACTGCCAGCCAGGAAAAGGGGCTTTGGGTCCAGGATGGAACAGTGAGGACAAGTGTCCTCTGATGCTGACTGGAAGTAGCCTAAGGGTAGGAGATGTGTATCTCATTATAGCTTTAACTCAACAGCTTTATCTGTGTTAAATTTTACAAAGATGTAGATGATTAGAGGTTCCCATCTGATGCAATTTTCAGAAATGGATATCGTTAAGGACTCAGGATCTTACAGAAAATTGAAAGGCTCAATGCTTTTAGACTTAAAATATACCCTATGAGAGTTATAAACCAGTTTGAACATCTCTTTTACACACTGATTTCAGGTGGATAATTAAATAGTACATTTCATTTAATTCTGTGGATTTAACATATACACAATTTTAAGCCGGTATTAATTCACAGACTTTCACAGAATTATTTCTGACTCAGATATATAAGAGTCAGTCCCATAAAATTCACTAGCAATATCGGAAAAACAGTTACTGGATGAGTGACATCTCTTGCAATGTTCAAACAGGATCCTGAGACAACAGTAAAGAAATATAAACAGCTGTTTTTTCAAAAACTGCAAAGCATTTATTTGGTTAAAGGCAGCAGTAGTGTCTTTGAAACTTCACTGAGGAACCACTTAAAAACTTCCAAACTTTCCACTCCTGTTATGCATGGAGTCCAACTAAAGTTTGTAAGAAAGAGTATAAATATCTTTCCATGGAGTAACTAACGAGAACCTCTCATACTAATCTGGGTTCTTCCCTGACTTTTAACTGCGAGGCATCTGAAGCAACGCAAAGAAATTAAGTATTTATAGAAATCATATAAACCCCCGGGGACTGAGGGAAATTTTAAGGGCCTATTTTTTCTCATAAAGCATTCCCAGCTCTTGTTGTCCATTTCTACAATGAAAACATAGTGGCATTTGTAAGCTGTTCTCTCTCCCTCACAAGGAAATAAGTAGGTGAACATATATTGCTTTGATTTACTGGAGAAAAGCATTATGAGCAGGTATTATCCTTCAGGAAGGGAGGAAGGAACAAACTGGCCAAATAATATCACTGCAAACAGAGATAACACCTGCTAACATCACCAAAACTAACTTCACCAGAAAATTGTAAAAATTTTGGTCCCTACAGGACCACACCACTGTAACAACAGAAATTCCTACAACAAAAGCACTTAATGGCTTAAACAAAGGACAAACAAAGCAGCCTCCTCCCCAGAGGTTTATCCTGAGGATCAATACAGCAAAACACCAGAGATGACGCTGAAGGATGAAATTGTGTCTCTGAAAATGAAAGAAACAGCAGGAAAGAGACAAAAACAGATAGATAAGGCATTAGAAAAGTCAACAAAGTAGCCAGAGCAAGGGTCTTGTATGCCCCTAAGGAGAGAGAGACAAACCATTTAAAACAAACAAACAAAGAAACAACTTTTAGGTACACTATTATCTTGGAAACGTGAACAAAAAACTCCTCATGGAGACATGGGGAAATGAAGGACCTTTCCTCCCTTTAGCTTCCGTGAATAACCCTCAGAGAAGGACGCAGCCAAGCCTGCACCTTTCCTCCTGCTCAGAGGAAGGCAGGCACAGAGGCTGAGAACCACCGAGCCAAAGCAGTGCCAACACCCCTCTGGCTGCAAGAGGTGGCATGGGGCAGAAAGGAACATAGTTATGGTGGAACATAGGACAACCACGTATTACAGCCCATACGTTACAATAAGAGGGTCAGGGGAGGGACTGGGGACAACCTGGCTTGCTCAGGAATACACATCTGTGCCCCTGCAGTACAAACTGGTCTAGAGAAGATCCAGAATACTAAAAAAATGAGCACCTACTTTAGGAACTCAAATCAACCAGACAGCACCTGAAACGGTAAGTTACCTTAAATAGTTTTTCTCTTTCCTCTTCCTGTTCTTGTTCTGCTTTTCTGCTCTTGGCCTACCTAAACCAGAGTTTGTGCTACAGTCTCAGCAAGTTGTTGTTATAGTCCATCTTCCTTTTATAAAAACACAATCTTTTTTGCCCTTTGCCCACAGCTTTTTTTTTTTATTATTTCAGCTTAAAATTTCCACAGTAAAGTGAACACTAAAGGAAAGCCTCTATTAGTCAATATGGAGATATATTAAAATAGGAATATATTAAAATAGATATATTAAAAGAGATATATTAAAATAGGAATAATTAACTTTTTCACCTTTAATTATGGTAAAATAAAACTGTTCCAGTGTCACTTAATCCTCAGATAGAAAGCTACACTTTATGATAATGTATCCTAAGCTCCTTTTCTTTCATCTAAAAATACTTTACTTCGGGAGTAATATCAATGCAAGGAAATAAATTTAAAGTACACCCAGCAGTAAAGAAATCAGGCTGGCTTTTCAATATTAAGTACTGAGAGACCTTTACAGTCATGCCAAAATCACACAGTTACAATGAAAACAACTTACCTTAAAACTGGGAAAGTCCTGCAGCTAGACCAGTTAGAGATTAACTACAGAAACAGGAAAGGGATTGTGCAGGTTTTGATGAGGAGAATTAGAGCTTTATTTTTTATTTTAAATAAATCCGCTGATCCTGAAGGGAAATTAAATATGCTGCTTTGTTTGAAGTTATCTTCAAAACATCTAAGTCATGACAAATGGAGACTAAGGAAGTATCAAGAGGCCTGCAGGGTGACTTGTCAGACTGATACTCATCCCTCCAAAGCTGACAACACAAACTTCCCTGTGGTGGAACTGCAGGAGAGCCACGAACCAATTAAGAAATTTGAAAACATAAGAAAGCAAACCAGAACCAACAAACCCTCAAAACAATAAGATAAATTTATTGTAAGTAGTGACAGCAGGCATTAGGTCTGTTTGCTGACTGTCCTGGCCCTGACCTAGCAAGCACTAATAGACATTTAATTTTGAGTTGGTAAAGCATTGCATTTATTTGCTGGGTAACACAGTGTTCAACACTATTGTAAACAACGGAGTTAAATCACTGAAGAACTGCCTGCCAGTGGACTCGAGTGTTACATGTACTTTGTGAACGGAACTTAAGGTAGGACAAAGACCCCATCACTCAAATTCTGCCCTTGCAGAAAAGGAATGGTTTGCCAGACAGTTCTCCATGTCTCTTTCTGCCTTCCCCACTGTCTGTTACATTTGCATTTGTGAAGTGACGTGCAATCGCCTTCTTCACAAGCAGAGTTTCCAGCTCGCTTGCAATTCCCAAATATTTCACATTTGTGAAATAATACACAAATGTGTGAATTATTAATCAATGAGAAGCGCAGCAACGGAAAAGGAATATTTGGTCTTATTAAAGTTCAGGGACTTTATTTAAATACATACATCTCCAGCAATCTGGCAATGGCAAAATATTGATGTTACAGTAATCTTGGATTTTCAGATTCTCCATAGAATATATTAATAAAATTAGTAGAGTTACATAATTGAGAAATATCAATTTTAAAGATTTACACATATGGTCTACACAGTGCATTGGCACTGACTCAATTAAGTAGGTAAAAGTGTTGGGACTGATGTATTATCAGTGATTAGATAATCTAAATATGGAGACCCAACAAGGAGCATTTTCCTTTTAATTTATTTTTTGGTATTTTAGTATTTTCTTGTGCATCTGATTTACTGTATTTGAGATTTCTTCATAGAGAGAAGTCATTTGAGACTTCTTCTTCACTAATGTATATTCATTCATGTGTCCTACAAGTACCAAGCTTTAAGTATAGCAGGGAGAAAAAAAAAATTTGTATGTGTTTGCTATGTGCATGGTCTATCATATTGGTAATGAACATGGAGTCAGATTTATCGAAGCTTTTAGGCAATTAAAATAAAAACAAATACCCATGAAAGTTTGCAAACAAATTAGCTGATAAACCTCAGGGCACAAATAGACATACATTTGCAAGCCTACTTAACACATTAAGACCTTGTAACATTTGATTGTTCAATACTGCCCCTTACTAGAGGTCACCAGCTCCAAAAGTCTGTCCTGACTGTGTGTGAGTGTTCACAGACCAGTTCAGCACCAAGTGAAGTTGGGTTGATTGAAGCACATGACTTAAATGTGCACTAACGTTGTCTAGGATCTCACTACAGTCAATGGAATTTAGATGGCCAGGTGCCTTAGGTAGGAATATCTATTTTTAAGTTTATTTTCAATATGATCTTTTGCTCGCTTTACTGTAAGGAATCATTCATGTACTTCAGTGAACCAAACAATCTGAAAAATTCTGGGAGATGGAGAGATGGGAAAAAATGAATAATTGCAGAGAACTGGAATGCATGAGAGGCGTGCTACGGGTAATCCAAACAAAAAAGAACTACAGAGGAAAACTTGCTACTGCATCATCAGTAGCAAGACAGAAAACCAATAAAAAGAGGACTGGTTTTTGAGCAGCTGGACTTGGAAAGAGGCTTCTGGAAGCAGAGTTGGAAAAGTGTTGGAAACAAAGACAGCTGTCAATCAAGAAGAAATCAAATGTTCACCAGAAAGTGTCTTGCACAACAGTGAATGAAATGAAGCAGAAGAGTTGCTCAAGGCAGGGTAATAAAAGGATCATCTTGACCTGCTTTGTAAGATAGATGCTTAGTTGGCCGTTGCATGCTACATCTCTCTCCAGGTATGTAGAAACTGGTCAGCAGAAATATATTGGTAATTTAAGCTGAAAGATAACTGTTTCACACACAGGAAACAAACTGGATATTGAGTGAAACAAAAATGGAGAGTACAGAATAGTTCTGAAGTTTTCTTTAGCCTTACTTCCCATTAAAAGTGACTCTCAACATTTCAGCACGTAACTGTATACTTCAGAAAGAAAGTGAGAGGCTGTGGTTGCCTTGTTCAAAACATGACTATAAAGAACCACTGAAAACTGGATTAAAGTTTCAGAAAACAGGAAATTTATCAATTGCATGAAGCTTAAACAGTGTCATGGGACAATCGACATAACCTAAGAAAAGAGAGGTTACAGGGTTTTAAGGTTTGGTGGCTTTTGTCTTTATTTAGGACGAACTGGCAAATTGGTTTTGAAATCCATCGGCTGAAGCTGAGGACGAACATTCATGAAACAAACACTAACTTTTAGGAACTCCTCAGGAAGCAGTTTGGCTACAAAACTAATATGCTGACTTTTGCAAAGAGAGAAAAGCATTCTAGAACTGGCAGCAGTGTTGAAATACAACAGATTGAAATTACCACTGAGGTAATTTCACAAGGATAACAGTGTACTTCATAACAACATGAGATTGTTACCTTTCAATGTCAAAAAGGGCAAGACTGCCCCCATAGCGCTGTAGAATAAATATAAATGTTCCAGGTTAGCTGTGCTCCTTTTATCAGTGGCCATTGCCTCTTTTATCACATTTCATTTGTTTTCAGTCTCTTCTTTAGGAGTTTTTATGAAGCCACTGCAATTTTGATAATCATGCACGGAAAAGGTAACAGTAAGGTAAAAGTCATTTGAACCACAAAAGCTGTGGCTGGCTGTGAAAAATTGTAACTGCCAAGTGATTGGTATGAGCAAATAACTAGGGAAAGACAGAGAGAGAATACAGAATACAAGGCAAAAGGAATTAGGAAATCTGGATTTGGCAAAGCATTTGAACTACACTGAACTACATCAGATCTAAGAAAATAACTAGTCCATGGTGGCAAGATGCGTGTAGATAAAGACAACATGGAGTAAAGTTGTTTCAGATAATTATTGTCTAAAAGAGGTTATTTCAAGCATTCATTTTGAGCTACTGAACAAAGAAAACAAGAAAATCGTTCACTTTTGCTATACGTTACTTACACCAAGACCATGGCAACAAGAAAATGTTTCTTGATATTTATAAAAGACTGTAACAGAACAGATGCCAGCAGAGAAAAAAAAAGTCTCTTCATCTCAAACTGAAGATGTAAATTAGGGACTCTACCCTTTCCATAGCTGTTTTTACTGTAAACCAGTTTTCCACTAGTAGTTGACCCCAAACAGATGGAATCAATTCTTTACACCCCACACAGCAGCCCCTTCCAAACCTGAACTACCAACCTGAGCTTTCAGGACAGAAGGGCAAAGGCATTCCCTTTGACACATAAGACCTTCTGCACCATAAACCCGAGCACCTCCTGTAAGTTTGGTGCAGTTCCTGGTGATATATAGTATTGCATGTGATACCTTGAAATCAGATTACACATCAAACAGTGCTTTCAAAAGCATCAAGGTCTTCATTCATGTATGCTTTTGCTTTAAAGAAAAAGATGCATCATGACCTCCTCAATCCAGGTTATAAAAATATTGAAGGAAAAATCCACTTAGTAACGGCAGCATATTGCATCTATGAAACAGCCACTTGATCAAGAGAGGAAAGCAATAAAAATAACTAAACACATAACCTGATTTTTTTTCATTTTTAAATGCCCTAAATGCACAGTTACTTTCTTGCAGATATTACCTGGGCCCACCTTGGCTCCTACTTTAGAGGGGGGAAAAGAAAGTAAAAGAATTCTCGATATTTTATTGAATGTGGAGACAGTCACAATTATTGTGTTGCTGTTTAAATTTATAGATCATGCTCCAACAATCAGAAGAAAGTGCAAAATAAAGATGAGGAGTTTTTCAAACCTGTCTCTCACACTCTGGGTGCCCATATCAGTCCCATCAAAGGTGAAAAACAGGAAAAATTCAGAAGGTCTGTACTGAAAGCTAAACCATGATTATCTAAACTGTTGCTACAGGAGTTGAGGTTTGGGTTATCAGAAAATGGCTTTCCCCTCAAAAAATAACCAGTTAATACTGAATACTATACCACCTTCTTTCCTACTTCACATAGGCTGGGGAAAGACAATGCTCTGGAAGTAACAGTATTCTGACCTGGGTTGTCAGGCTTCACTTGGGACCTTTTCTATCAGTGAGAGAAGAAAGCCCCAATCCCACACCAAATCTCTTTCATCCTCAGGGAAAACACGAGAAAAAGGGCATTAAGTAGTGGTTGACTGGCAGGCAAAACAACAAGGAAAGCAGAGGATAAAAACCAACAAAACAAATAAATTGTATTTTCACTTTACAACATGCTTGCTAAATACTTTAACTTCTATAAGAGTTAGTGAGTAACAGAACAGAACTAGAATTCTCCAGGAAAGTAACTCTGCACCTACTGTGCTACAAAATGTGGAACTTGACATCATGGAGTAACAGTGAGGACCAAAAATATAAATTATTTCCAAAAGGACTAGATAAGGTACTAACCACAATCCAACAATGGCTGTTAAACAAAACAGTCCACATGAAACCTCCAGCTCAGGATGTGAACAAACTGTGGGATGTTACAAGGTAAAAAAGCATATTAAAGAAGAATTACTCTATGTACCTCTTCTTTGCTGTATTCCTTTCCCTAGTATTTTTTCCTGCCCATCACTAGAAACAGAATACTAAGTGATAGAAAACTTTATTAAATATAAAAGTGCTTCTTATGACATAGAAAAATACTTTTGATTAAGTTTAAAATTAAAAAAAAAAGTATCTGTAGATGCAGTAGCTCTCCTCCTGAATTTATAAAGCAGTAGTCTGCCGTAAAACCTTTGCAGAATGCCTTCTGCTTCAGTAAACAAGATGATGGAGTCACTGGTCTTGCATATGCATGGTAGAAAAGTAAATACATATTGAGTCCCTAACCAAGAACGGCACAGCCTTCAACCCCACACGGATAATTTTCTATATAGTACAAAATCTACAGAAGATATGTAAGGAACCTGAGAAAAACCAGCAAATGCAAGCTTAATTTTCACAGCTTCTAATTTCAAAAAATTCAATCTGCACAAAATTAATTTTCTCCAAAAGTCAGTTTGAAAAAGAAGTATTGAATATTATTAAGTACATGATGTGACTATGTTGGCGTGTGCACAATATTATCTGATTTGTAATTAGTCTACTTAGAACCTCTATACTTCAGGGAATTGCTACATAACTTGAAATCTAAGTGCAGCTGAAATCAGAAGGGCCTTTTCTTAACATATTCTGCATTTTAACCTTAAATCCAGCAAGATGGATTCCAGCTTTTGGCTTTTAAACATCTTAACAGATGAGTGGAGTATTAAACTGAGGGTAAAAACTGGCAGCACTTTTAAAAATAAGTTCAATAGTCTAGCATGCAAAAAGATTAACGACAAGAGCAAAACCCTGCTGACAGTCAGATGTTTAGTACCACTTAAATGTGTTTAATGTCATTGGAACATGCAAGTTCAACCAAAGTGTAAAGGTAAAGTTTAGGTAAGTTTTAAAGTTGTGCTGGAAAAATATCTCTGTCAAATTTTTCATATCAACCCATGATTTGGTATAAATGTCTATGCATACATTTTCCAAACAAAAATTAGAAGAGAGAAATATGTGGATTCAAGTCGAAAAGCAATTAAAATTATGAGTTTTCAAATAAAACTTTTGTTTCTTTCTTAAATATTAGACTGCTTAGAATGACAGGTCATAAAAGCATTATTTAATTACCTACCTTATTAATTTGTTTACTGACCCTTGAGCAACTGGATGTTAAACGTATGTTTAAAGACTGACTGTTAGTGGAGGCCAGCAAATCTACTTGCATTTACAGCCTGAAACCTGAGGCCAGAGGAACAACTGAACCATTCTTAATGCCAAATGCATTACTGATAGAGGAGTACAGTAGCAATACATTCACATCTTTTATCAGATATACAGCCAAAAGAGCTTTTTCTACCTTAAGAATAGCTATAGCTCCTCCACCACAGAGTGTTT
>VXBO01011653.1:0-55858 GCA_013400135.1 Rhinoptilus africanus
TCAGTACTAGGTCCAGGAGTGCTGTTCTCCTTGTCGGTTCCTGGACCGCCTGTGTTAAAAAGTTATCATCAATACACTGGAGGAGCCTCCTGGACTGTGCGTGCCTGGCCGTGTGGTCAGCCCAGCAGGTATGTGGGTGATTGAAGTCCCCCATAAGAACCAGGGCCTGCGACTGGGAGGCTATCTCCAGCTGCCTGTAGAAAGCCTCGTCAGTTTTCGCATCCAGATCAGGTGGTCTGTAAATCTACTTTTTAACTAATCTACTTTTTAACTAATAAATGGAGTAAATTTCTGAACCTTTAATTCTGGACTTATGGAAGTATTTGTCAGTGCTTCAAAGTGCTGTGGTTGTACCTGAGGTAACAGAATTGAGGATTTCTTTCATTTTTACATTTTCATGTTAAAATTACATCTTTGAAAATGGCTGGCATGTAATAATACCTCCTAATTGCAATTTTGGATGAAAATTAATAAATTCCCAAATCTTTATAGTGACTGTAATGATAAGGAACTGTGCTAAAATAAAGAAATTGAACAAAGCACGTCAGTGTACATGGTACATGTGCAAAACGCTTGGCCAGGTCTTCAGGTGGGTTAAATCAGAAAAACATTATTGAACTCATTGGTGCTCAGCTAATTAGTCGCATTTTATGGCATTCATTCACTTGAAGTTGCCAAAAATGCTCAAAAATTTCATATTCATGATACATATGGCGTCTGGTCTAGTTTTGAAACGCATCTCAGTCTCTCATCAGTCATTATCAATCACAATATGTCATTCTATTCCCAGTTAGAAGTCAAAACTTGAACTTCATGAAAAACTATGAGGTTTTGTCATTCCTTTTCTTCTGCATGAAAACAAACCATGTTGGTTTTTGTTTTGGTTTGGTTTTTTTCCAAACTGAATAAAAAAATCACTTACTTTTGCCTGGACTCACGGCCAACACCATAAATGATGGCAACCCACGTTCACCTCATTAGTCTCAGTATCTTAACCTCAAATCTATTGACTCCTCTGAAGCAGGGATCTCTGTCTTTCATGAAAATACAACAATGTGACACTACAAAGCACACATGCAGGAAGTTAAAATCTCAGTTAATATCAAAGCTAACCTTTAAACAAAACAATTTTATATATGCAGGAAACTTACTTTTATCATCAGTCAGTATTTTAAAGATATCAAGTCAAGATATCTGTTTTTACACTTTATTTTTTTTTGAACTTTATTCTTGTTACCTAAAATGGGCCTTTTTGTCTGTGGCTGCCTAAGAGTTTTAAAGATGTAAACAAGCAAAAAACTGAATAAAAATAGAGAGGAAAGGACTTGGCATATCTAGGAGGTTTCATAATTGTGTTCTGCCCTATTTCAATTCAGTCTAATTGAACTGAATTGAATTTAAATATGCTTAAGCACAAGTAGGGCTGTTTATTTCAGTGTAGTTTTTCATACTGTTAAGTATATGGTTCTCTTGTATTTGCACACAGTTGAACAAAATCCCTTTTGTAGTTGTTGATGGGTGAAAGTGCACATAAAAACTGTATCCTTATTTGGAAAATGATTATGGCATACTTTGTATATTTAAATGTTGCAGTTTACATTATTCATTGTTCTTGTTGAAAAAAATATTATTCAGAACTAAGTAATATAATAAATCAAGTAATAAAAATAACAAACTAATATCAAAAGGCATTCACAAATTAAGTAAAGCATAGATTAACATTTTGTGTATATGTATACGTAACAAAAATACCTTGTATTATGTGGTACCCTTAAGATCAAAACCCGTGAGAAATCCAGAATTTTATTACTTCTGCAGCTGCTCTTTTGAGGTGTGGGAATGTCAGTCCCTTTTTAAGAATTGAAACAAACTAATTAAAAGTCCTTTCAGAGGTATTCATGGAGCAGTGTTGAACAGTTAATTGTTGCTGATATTTTACTAAGAGTTAGAAGCTTAATTTTGAAAAGTTTTATTCCTTAGATGTAAAACTTCCTGTTATAACTTAACATTCTTTCAGTGAACACCCTCCAATTTCATTTTGAACTGACAATGTTTTTGCATTGGATAATACGCTATCCATATAACTCTCTTTTATTTAAGTCATGGAGATATGGGGTAATTAAAAAAAAATGGCATAGGAAGGATGACAGTGAATAATGGATGACAGTTTATCTGGAAGATCAGAGCAAGCATAAGCTAGGTGGAAGGACTAGAGAGAAAAGTAAGCAAACTGAGAAGCAGAAGCCTTAATGCAAATAAACTTCTACCAGAAAAAGAATAACTGTGACTACTGCGTCCTTTTCAGTTATATATACTTTAAAAAACTACATTTTTAATGAAGTGGAGGGCAAAGATGCACTTTAATAGATGCAGAAACAGGCAAAATAATTATGAAAAATTATGTAACATTGCACAGAATTTGTGAGTTGAAAAAGCAAGACGTGGAAGTCCAACAACGAAAACATTAGTCTCTCACTTATAAGAGTGTAAACCAGCCTAGAAAAGGTAACCTGTAAGAGAAGACAAGAGACTGATATAGAGGAGGGCCCCTTTGACAGTGTTTCCAGAGTGGGTTTCCATTACAGCAGGACTTCTATGATAAGGGGGTAAGTTAATTGTATTCTACTAATGAAATAATTGCTTTTCATCTTTGGACTTTTATTGAAATTTTTGTCACTCATAGATTTTATTAATACGTATGCTAATCTGCCAGTGTTTTGATCTATGTATTTTTGAATGGATGATGTCAGATACTTTCATGGCAGTGAGTACTTTCATGACATCTAGGTAACACGCTGTCCTGGTTTCAGTTGGGAAAGAGTTAATTTTCCTTCTCTTCATTGCTGTGAAAGGAATGTCAGTGATACCTATTATTGTTTGTTGTTGCTAAGTGACATTTACACTATTTGAGGACTTTTCTCAGATTCCAATAGAAGAGCAAACAGCATGGTGGAATGGCCAATGGAACATTCCATGCCATAGACATCATGCTGGCTATATAAATGGGGGTTAGCTGGGAGGTGGGACCCCAGGGTCACTGCTTGGGATGGTGCCAATTCACCAGGCAGTGAGTGTGACCTGTGTAATTATTTTTATTGTTATTATTATTTTTTTCCTTTTCTGTTATTATTTTTATTAAACTGTCTATCTCAACCCATGAGATTTTTTTTCCTCGCTTTCCCCTCCTTTTTTTCCCTCTTCCCTCCACCATTCTTCACGGGGAAAAAGAGGGGGTGACTGAGCGGCTGCGTGGTTCTAGTTGCCAGCTGGGGTTAAACCACAACACGCACAGTCTGGGTATCCCGTGGTAGGGTGCTGGCTGAAAAAAAAGAAAAACTTCTTTTATCCCTCATTCCAAATGCAGAGGAGAATGTGAAACATACACATAGCAGTGTTTGAAAAGGTTTTTTCTTTTAGTTATTTTGTTGATGCTGTTTCACAAATTTAGCCCAAAGAAGATAGTAGACATTTATTGGTAGAAACAGGAATCTCCATTTTTCATTTCCAAAGTAGGTAAAGGTAACGCTCTGAATGGATTCACTGCCAAAAATAAAAAAAAAAAAAAAAGGAAAAAAGAATAAACCCAACAAAACCCCCACAAAACCCACAGAAGTTCACAACTGCTTTTCTTCATACTTAGAAATATTGCTTTTCTAGTCAGATCATTATAATCAGGAGATTTGTGGCTTCCTTTTACAGTCCTCCTACCAATACTAAAGCTACTTCCTCCTTTATCAGTCAGGCCTGTTCTCTCCTCATCAACTTACTTGCTTTTTTCTTATTTATTTGTATTATATGAAATGATTTCTTTGAATCTCTTCATCCAACCATGTATGTCATCGTATGAGAAATTCTCCCTCTGCCCTCACTTTTTGTCAGTGAACTTTCTACATCAGTTAGAGATGATAACAGAAGTCTACTGAAACTTTTCCATCTCCTTTCTAGCTGTCTTTGACCACTTTTAAGTAAGTTGCTCACATGACTGTTGTGAATTGTGTCTAAGATCCATCTTTATTTGGATTCAAAAACTGCATAAGTTCTATGATTTTATATACAGGAGAACAAAACTAATTGAAAGCGTTGAGCTCTATTATGATTTTGTATGTATTTATGTTTATGTCATGAAATGAAGAAAAAAGCTTTTATGCAATATTTTCACATACATGGAAAAACGATATTAATATAACCATTCAAAATAGGAAAATTATATGGCTTTTTATGGGTAGCATATATAATATATAATCATATTCTACACATAACTTTAAAATGTAAAAGTGAAAGGCAGGAGATGGACAGACAGGAAAGAAACAATGACAGAATGTGGCTCAGTGTAATAGGCAATCCTTATATTCCATTTTTGTGCTGTCTTCTAGGTGGGAAATGGCACTCCAGTATTTACTTCAATGAACAGTATGTTTCCATTCAAGAAGTAATGATTTAAAAAATAAAAAGTCAGTTGATTTTGGAGTATGGCTCTTGGATAGCTTGAGAAACACAAATCTTGATTAGTTGGAAGTGTCAATGAGAGCCTTATACTGAAACAAATGATAAAAACCACATTCCCACCAAAGATTATAAAGCAAAGTAAGAAAAGTCTGGGGGAAAAAAAAAAAAAGGCCAGTGCCACTGCTTCCAGTACTTTTTGCTGAACATCTTTTCCTGGCCCAGGGAGTGAGTTCAACAGCTGTTTGTTTCCGTGATCTTGGTAGTCATTTTCTGACTAGTTGTATGAAAATACTTGAAGCCATTGACTCCAACCAGCTGAACAAAGCACTTCTGGTAGTCACAGTCAGCTTGGAGTCTCTTAATCAAATTCTACCATCAGTTTTGTCTCATTATATGTAGCACACGGAAATGTGGTTGCTGATTTGGGCTAATTCTAAAATACTTGGTTTGTAAACATAAAACCATTCTAGAGAGTACTCTGTGGTTATGAATAATTCAGTACACCAAGGTTTAGCCTGCACATTATCTAGACAATAGAATTTTATAACTCCTAATAGTCCGTAGTCATTTGTAGAGCTGAGCAGCATTTTTTTTTTCTGGAGAACTGTACTTGGGCTCAAACTCTCAAGCTGTTTAAATAAGATGATAAATTGCGGTATGCACAGAGTCGGGTTAAAAGCCAGCAACAACAAAACCAAAAAGCATTTAAGCAAACTGTAATGAAAGCATACTTTATTCATCTATGCTCTGTAATCAGTAATTCTTCACTCTGTTGTACAACAGTGTTTTATCATATTTTTCTCCAAGGTGAGTACAAGAGTTTAATTCAAACTCTTGTAAGTGCAGAAGGTATGAGATACAGCCCTTACGCCACATACATCTATGCCAGAGTGAATCAGAAACCAGAAGCCACATTTTTGCAACACAAGTCTGAACTCAACTTACTGTGTTCCACAGTGTGGCTGCTTGTCTGAGCACTATGGACAACAGGACTGAAAGGAGTGTCCTAGCTCGACAGCTGTAGTTCCCAGACACTGCACACTGCATAATCTCTTTGCTGTCTTAGTTTTTGCTGCCTTGAAAAAAAAAAAAGACAAAAAAAGAAATGCTGAAAAGCCACCCTTGGTCTAGAATGTAGTGTCTGAAGTGTGGTGCTCAACTAGGAAAACTGATGCTGGCGTAACTCATGCTGTCTCCATGTAACCAATCCCTAAGAATATCAACTCAGATCAGGAGTGAAAAGGAATACCAACTGTTCTTTGAGTGAAGTCTATTTTCCCAGAGATCTGAGTCCTGTACAAACCTATGCACATCCAGCAAGACACTAACTGAGGCCGACAACACTTCTTGCTGCTGAAACATTTGTAACTTCATTGCACCCCTTGGATTATTTGAAGCCCAGTCAAGAAAAAGCTCACACTACCCATTTCCTCCATAGGGTCTCTCATTAGGTTCACTGACAAAGCCTCTCTCCTCTTTTCACCTAAGGAATTCTGATTTTGTTAACATTTGTGAATTCTTAGTTACATTGAGATTTCTACTGACCTTTTTTATTTCCTAGATATTGACCATCGGATGGGGGGGGAGAGAGGAAAAGCACACATGAATTTGATTTAAATAGAGCCACTCACAGAAACACATACACAGACTCATGAACTATGATCAGATACATACATCTTTTAGTAAGAAAACCTTGCTAAGAGACTCACACCAGGACATGTGATGCTCACAGTCAAAGCTAGTTTATGACTTTTTATAAAGCATCAGAATAGTCTGTGGTCACCTGAAGAAATTAAATTCTGAATATTTTAGATGGTATTTAGGCTCAGATTGTTTCAGCTACTCATTTTATCAACTTTAAAGCACAGATACAGTCCCATAGCTCATCTTCTGATGACAGCAAAAATGACGAAAATCAAAGATGTTTTGATGTAGATGCATATTTATTACACTGCTTTAATTTTGCTTAGACCTCTGAACCCAAATTTTACTGTATTTTTTTCACCTGATTCCAGATTTTGCACTTTGGAAATCCTTGTTTTTTACGTTCATAGAATTCCATCTCAGAATCTTCCACACAGGTAAAGGTGGATATTTGAATGGTTAGAAGAAGCAGATTTAATCTTTTTGTCTTTTGATACTTCTGCTTAAAACACTAGTATGGCTATGTAAGTAAATGAGCCAAATGATTATGGGTAATTAACTGGTCGGATATCTACAAGTAATTGTTCAGTACTCATAAGCATTTTGTGCAAGATTATACTACCATTAAACCACGTTTATAGTGTATTAAAAGTCTTAGTGCAATTTAGCCAAGCACATTTTTCTACATTTCCTAGTCATGCTTTCATGGAGACAAAATAATGAATACCAAAAGACTCTTTAATTTAGCTAAGAAAGGTGTAATGAGAGACAGTATCTGGCATTTAAATACAGAATTATTCTAGTTAGAAATATGGTATAACACCTTAATAATTGATCAGATATTGGGAGTGATAGATTCTTCATCTCTTGAAGGAAAGTCTTAGTTCATAACAATTTAAGCTATTGCATTCACTGTAAGAATAACTGGGTTAAATTACATTGCCTGTGTTACAGAAGAGGTCAGACTTTATAATTTAATGATCCTTACTGGTTTTAAGATGAAACCTTCTGTAACACTTAGATCATTTAAAAGGTTTTGAACTGCAAAGTAATACAATGGAAGAATGTCTGTGGATGTAATAAGAATGAACTACCTATTTAATGTATTAATATAAGAACTTTCCATTATTATTTGTGTTTTGCTTAGATATTTTCTTCATCAGTGATCGCTCTGCGCAGGGGATACTTATCTTCTTAGCTGTATTTTTTTGGCTCCTACAAGTGTTTCAATTTCATTTCAGTTAGAATCATAATACTGGCGGCTGTGGAAACACAGAGCCTCAGTCTGTGATTAATGCAACGTGCTAATTAGGATTTTTTTGTTTTTTTCAGTTTGGGCTCCAGGACTGTCAAATATCTCACTTTGATCTTCACTAAATTCACTTCAAAAGTCTTCTAAAAGTTCCGTTAAAACATTTTAACTTACCAGAATTTATGGGTTTTTTTCAGTGATGACATTAATCCCAGTCAAAAATTTTTTTTGCAGTTTACAAATTTCAGAAATATGTCAGTTGGATAGAATGAAATAACACCCATTTCATTATTATCTAGGTTGTGAGGCCCCAGAATGGTTGACCTTCAATGGCTGCACTGAGTTTTTATAGAACATATTAACCAGCAAACCACAAAACTGAAATGTTTCACCTCTGTGTAAATTCACACTACATCAGATCTAAAAAAAACCCTTAAAGCAAACTATGCAAATTTTTTATTCCTTTCTCTTTATGGCAAGGATTAAGGATACAAGCCTAGGCTTTTTTACTCCTGGACTCTTATAGTTTTGACTTAAAAGTTGTCTGTTACTGTTGTAGAAAAGTGCATTATTGTGCAGGGTGCACATCAGCATAAAACAAGGTCAGTATGAACTGCTTCACTGACATGCTGTGATTTCTGGATGATACTCAGCTGGTGACTTGAATGGGGCACAGGAGGACTTAGATGTAAACAGAAAATTGATTCTAAATAAAAAATATATTCTCCAGGTTAGTTTCTTAACACAAGGATGCAAAGGACAGAAATGAAACCTGACAGTTCAGAGATGTATTAGGGATAAAGCAAAGACTACTATTTCAATCTTGTTCGTTTGTTTGTTTATATTATCCTTATACTTATACATTTTTTATATCTACATTTTTTATACTGTATGGGTGGTTAGAGTGTGAGTGCTAGTAAAAAATTTTAGTGAAAAAAATCTGTATCATTATTAGATCAATGGTGAAGCTACGCCATTCATATTACTTATATAAAGGATTGCAGAAAATACCTTAATTCACTCTTGACTTTGCTATGCTGACAGGAATTTTTAACAATCGCAAGATTACCAGTCCGAGCTGCAACTAAACACACTCAAAACCAATCATACATCAGTGAGATCTTTGACTAATAGTCTCACCGCATTTCAATAATGTTTCATCTTCAAGATCTGTCTGCTTTATGATGAATCCTGTTCCCTTACCACAGGATGTGAAATTGACTGTGTGTGGTTTGCGTGTGCACTGTCTTCAAAGAAGTGAACGTAATCAGAACAAGTCATCTGTAATTAACTAAAGATTGTAGTGAAAGGATCTAGTTCAATGGAATGAGTGAATAGTTCCCTTTTAGGTTAATTGTTATAATAATATGATCAGCAGTTCTAACAGAATACATTCACAAAACATAGAAGGACTGTTTTGCTTTAGCAAATATATGTTGGCTGAGTATGGTGGGCTTATGCTGAGAATGACAGTGCCTTTTATTGGTAAGCTTTTGCCATCTGTTCTAATGATTTATTCATACTTAGGAAAAGGCAGGTGAAGCTACAGAATGGAGATAAATAGCAATGGATGTGTGCTGAATTGGACTGTGATTGTGCAAATGGGTTCAATGTTAACGCTAATGTTCAGGCAATTCCTGTCATTCAAATGACATCTTCACATGCTATTATATGGTCTTGAGGTGCAAAATATTGAAGATATAATGCAGAAGATCTGTTTTTAGGCAAGTAATGATTTCCACTCTGTCTTCAGACATTCATCTCTTATTATGGGTAATATTATAGAAATATTTATGTATATTTTGTCCTTTCATACATGGCAATTTTTAGGGACAAATTCTGATGAAAGATCTCTGCATCAAAGATTCCTGGAAGCTATGAAGATTTCACAATAAGTTTGCCTTATTTATAAGTCTGTATTTTAGAGTCAGTTTCCTACAGATTACTGGCCTAGATAGAGCTTTGGTCTCATCCTGTATGGCTGTTCCTTTATGAAACTAAAAAATCCAAAACCCAAGAGCCTGGATTTTTCACATGAAGTTCAGTGTAACCAACATCCTGGATTTTATTTGATTATGCACTGGTTTGAGCTGGGATAGAGTTAATTTTCCTTATACTAGCTCATATGGTGCTGTGTTTCACATTTGTGCTGAAAACAGTGTTGATAACACAGGGATGTTTTAGCTATTGCTGAGCAGTGCTTACACAGCGTCAAGGCCTTTTCTACTTCTCCGACTGCCCGGCCAGCACGTAGGCTGGGGGTGCACAGGGAGTTGGGAGGGGACACTGACCAAAAGGACATCCGATACCATGTGATGTTGTGCTCAGCAGTGAAAGCTGGAGGAAGATGAAGGAAGGAGGCGACATTGAGAGTTAGGGTGTTTGTCTTCTCAAGAAACTGTTACGTGTGATAGAGCCCTGCTTTCCTGGAAATACCTGAGTATCTGCTTGCTGATGGGAAATAGTGAGTGAATTCCTTATTTTGCGTTGCTTGCGTGCACAGCTTTTACTTGATCTAGTCTTGTCTCAGACATGAGTTTTCTCACTTCTATCCTTGTGATTCTCTCCTCTATCTGACTAGGATGGGAGCGAGCGAGTGGCTATGTGAGGTTTACCTGCCTACTGAGGTTAAACCGTAACAGGTTACAATTCTATGCTCCAGTAAAAGGAGAGGGATCCATATCATCAATTAAAATACTGTGGTAGTCTTTTGTGTCCTTTTAAAGGAACAATGGTAAAATATTTATTGGATGCAAAGGAGCATGTAAAGGATCATGACAGGTGGAAAAATGGTGGAGATGAGTGTCATTTTATACATGTAACAAAGGTTACAACACAAAAATAACAGACATGCAAAAACCAGTAGTCCATCAGTAACTATTCAGAAAATGTAATAATCATACATATTGAGACTTAAAAACTTTCAGTACTGTTTTGTTGTCTTTATTTATAACATGCAATTCTTGCTGGAGAAGAGAAGACTGAGAAGGGATCTTATCAATGCTTATAAATATGTAAAAGGTGAGTGTCAAGAGGAAGGGTCCAGACTCTTCTCAGTCATGCCCAGTGACAGGACAAGGGGCAACGGGCACAAACTGGAACACAGGAAATTCTATCTCAACATGAGAAAAAAACTTCTTTACCTTGAGGGTGGCAGAGCACTGGCACAGGCTGCCCAGGGAGGTGGTGGAGTCTCCGTCTCTGGAGACGTTCAAAACCTGCCTGGACGGGTTCCTGTGCAACCTGCTCTAAGGTGGCCCTGCTCTGGCAGGGGGGTTGGACTAGATGATCTCCAGAGGTCCCTTCCAACTCCTGCGATTCAGTGATTCTGTGATGTAGTAGTTCATATGTATTTCTGAGGTAAGGAAATCAAAAGAGGTGTACATGTTACCTATACTTTTTCATAGGTGACAAGCTATTAAAATATGCAATTTTGTTTAAAAGCTCTAGGAATCAGACTGTGTTTTAAAATAGTTTTTGTAAGCTCATGCTTTTTGCTTAACACCTGCGGGAGCTTAAAGTATGCGCTGACACAGATGACAAACGGTGTCCTTTTAAATGGTGATAAGTCTTTTGTGGTCCCATGAGTTTTGGATTCAGAGTTCTTTATATAGATGTGACATGAGGTAGAAATCAGCTCCATGTCTTCACAAGAAAAATTACGTGTTTAGCAAATTTGTTACAATCAAAACTTTGATACAGGTGAAAACGGAACACTCCTTATATAGGCAGATAAGAATTTATTGTTAATCTGTCTAAAATTTTAACAATCTAATACAGAAACAGGTATTATTTTTTCTTCACTTGCAATGATAAACACTTGTAATTAATAGTATAGTTAAGGCTGATACACAGAAACTTCCCAGTACCTATTCTCTTTCTGGGTACAGTGTTCACTCTTCAGTTTTCTCTGCATGCAAATTTTGACAGCTTCAGTCTTCCTCAAAAAGGAGCTTGTAATAGCTCATCAGCATAGAATCATAGAATCATAGAATCATAGAATCATAGAATCCTAGGNACTTTCCCCAAGGCCTGGGGCTCTTGAGGGCTGGGCTGAGTAGTAAAGACCGAGGCAAAGAAGGCATTCAATAACTCCGCCTTCTCCGCATCCTCCGTCACCATGGCTCCTGTCTCGGTCAACAGTGGGCCCACAGCTTCTCTGGAGTTTCCATCTAAAGGAGCATGACACTGGTAAGAAAAACTTCCTATACAGTCTTGATTCCACTTAGATGGTTTTTTTATATGCTCTTGCAACACAGATTGCTTGGCATTAACTCCCTTCATTAATTTCTATCTTGAGTTTGGCTGTTTTCAGCCATTACCTGCTCATTTATTTTTATCTTGAGTTTGGCTGTTTTCAGCCATTACCTGCTGAAATTAAAAAATAGGCTTCCCCAACACTGGTTAACATCATCATAATCTTCTTTCCCTGGGCTAATGCTTGTTATTCATTCACTACACGAGTTTGTTATAACTTTATGGTATGTGATCTTCACAATTTAAGAAATTGGACAATAGTAACCTGACTGCTGGAAAATTTTGTCATAGCTAAAACAAGGTAAAATCAGCTCAGCGAAAACCAAAGATAGACAACTCCAGACTGCCAGGTCAATACAAAACCTGTGGGCTTTTATTGGTTGCAGAGAAATGGTATTTAATGCGATACAGATGGCTTTGCTAAAAAATAATCAACCATTTTGAAGACTAATTAGTACCCATTACAAAAATAATGGTGATTAAAACTATATTAGCTTTCTCTGGGATTTTCTGATGTTGATCCTCACCTATTAATATTAAACAGTATTTCAGAATGTGTTTTTTAGTACATACTAGCTGATGTATTTGTAAAATATCTTCTGGTTCTCTTGTTGGTGTCTGCAGCGTTCAGAATGTCATGTTCAAGTTCACTAAAATAACTAAGTATTGAATTTCTTAGGTTTTTTGATTGATTGACCCGTAACTGTAGTATAGCTAGCTATATTGTTTTACACCTCTTCCCAGGAAAAAGTAAATTCCTCAAAGAAACAGCATCTTTAACTTCCCAGTAGGTGCTGATTATTTCATATGGGAAAATATTTAATGCTTAGAAAAACTTTTTCCTTAATATTCAGTGTGCATTTTTCTTTTCTTAATTTCATCTCTCCCTCCTAGTTTGAGCTTCTCCCATAACTTAGTAACCGAATTACTCATGAACCTTTATGGTCCTTGAGGGTTTTTTTGTATTATTATTACTTCTGCCCTGTACATTAGTTGCAACGTAGCTACAGTATTTAAATCACATGACTTCTCATTAATCTGCCACATTCTGTAAGTAAGAAATGAGAGGTGATATGCTATGAAAGAAAAATCAACATTCAAGCATTTCCTAATGTTTTCTCTCTAGACTTGTTCCTTGGTCTTCAATAATTTTTTGTTCTTGGGAACTCCTTCTGCTTTGTCTCTTCTTTCTTGACGCTGAAATGATGTCTGCATTTCTGACTGAAAATCCATGCCTAACTACTTCTTTGTTGTAACTAACAGAACGATGTAGTGGCAGAGAGGCTAACTTGTTGGGCAAAGAAAGAACTGGGTTAGAAGAGAAAGGTGAGAGCTGATGGGAAAAGTGGGGTGCACCTGACTCATGAAGTTGGGTATCATCTGGAAAACAGACAACTGACCAGCAGAGAAGAAACGGTGACTAGCGTCAAAGCAGCAAGACTTTACCACTTACCTTGAAAATATGTGGGATGATGGGAATTAAAAAGAGGGAAGCTAACTTTGGTATTAAACTGCAGACAGAAAAAAGGTTTGTCAAACAAGATGAGAACATAATCCACATGTTCCTATTCACGTTCTCTAACAGAAAAGAGGTAAAAGAGGGTCAGAGTAGCATTTTTTATGTCCTGGGTTTCTTTGCCTCATCCCAGAATTTATACAGTTGGTGACAAGAAGTAGCAGGAAGTCATTCCATACTTGGTGAGAATATTGATAGGGGTTTTTTTTTCAGCCAGGGTTGATTCTCCAGTTTGCACAGTATCTGCACTGTCAGTGTCCAAGTGATCAAAACAGAGCCTGGGATGAGCATCCAAGGGCAGCAGCAGGGGAGGATGAAGGGAGTGCAGCGCTGCTTAGGCCAGCAGCTTCCATACTGGATTGGATAATACTAAGTATAATGAAGGCCTGATTGCTGTTTCGCTCTCCAGATGAGGCAATAAGAATGCATCTTAAAAGAGTAATAGACATAGAAGGCAGAGAGAGGTAAATGAAGACCTTGAATTGACAGTTGCATGTAGCAAAGCAAGAAGTAAATTCCACTAGAAGATAATTGATTCATCAGGGACCTTTAAGTGTCAGATTCAGTAGCTGGCTGGAAAACACTGCTTTTTTCAGGTGCAACTGAAAGGAGCACAGTGAAAAACATAGTCTTATAATTTGTCCTTTCATTAGGCAAAAGAGTTTTTTTCAACAAGATTAAGCTATGTTGAACCAGGTATCCCAGTAGTATCTCAGTTCTATGTGGCTAAATTAAACACAAATTGCTGTTTATAACACGTAGAAGTCTGAGTTCCAGTAACTTAATATGGCTTATTAAACAAAGGAAATGCTAGAATAATCTAAACAGTCATCATCCATATAGCTGTATATCTTTACCTTGGCAGCATAATAAAAAAGTGTCATAATAAAAAATAGACAAGCCAAAGCTGACTAAACTAACTAAAGCATGGAGTTGAAAGTGTATTGAGGCTGCTTGTAAGCATAAAGTGTTGGCAAGAGCATGAGCACTGCAAGAGTAAAGTCTCCCTGTGAGCTTGTTCCAGCATTGGTCCCAGTCCACACTGGTGAGTAGAGCATTGGAGGGCTTGCAGGAACTTTCTTCTCCTGATCGCAGTCTGCGTGTAGGGACTGACAGGACTACATGACAAGTCTTCCCCTGTCCCTCTGGGCCTTAACTTCTGCTATCAGTACTTTGGTTTAAACGGTGTTTGAGGGGAAATGCATGTCCTTAGAGGTTTTCTACTCTTCTAAGGGGATGGAGAAGATATTCAGTAGGTGGGAACTGGCAGCACTACATTTCCATCCATGAGGCCACTGATAGGAATAGGTGGCTATCTGTCTGTCAGTTTAAAACAAGAGAAAACTTGGTTGCACAAAATCTTTTTGAGATGGCAGGATTTTCTCTCTTGGAAAAAAAGTTGGGAAACCTCTGGGCATTTTCCTCTGCTCCTGTCCTTATCTCTCTTGTGCTGCAGAATGTGACACATTTTTCATGTGTCACAGGAGGCCTTCAGCAAATATAATTATTTTTCATTATTTTATAGCACAGTTTATGCTTCTATTTTCAATTATTACAATTGCTAAATTAAAGTAGTATACTTATTAATCATTTAAAAATATTAGCAAAGTATTTCCAAGCTTTAAAAAAGTTCCATTTGTCATAATACAAGGGAAATGAAACTGGAGGAAAACTTCTGTGAAAATAACAGCGATACACTAAATAGCAGGGTTTTTCCTATTTCCTTCAGTGAGCTCAAGAGGATCCTCTTTAACTACTCACTGCTGATGTTAACTAATTCCTCTTAAATTATTATCATAAACGCCCTAAAGAATAAATTACAAATAAAGATAGATCCTAAGAGGCATTTCTCTTTTCTTTGAAGTGCTCTCTGATCCCTGGGGAAATTTCTTTCCAAGTACTTTTCTAAGCACTAAGGGTAAATGAAGAGCTCAGACCTTCCCAGGCTCTATAAAATCTTTCGTTATTTACAAGAGGTTCAAAAATGACAGTTCAAATTTTCCAGTGAGTAGGAGTAAATGACGGGGTTTATCTGTTTAAAACTACAGCATTGGAATGATACCTGACATTTTCAATTTGAGGAGGAGGCATTGCAAGAGACAGAACACAGAAAGGGTTACTGAGAAAAATGGGGATGTTTTTAAAGTATATTCTTTTTTTAAATTGCACTACATTGGGATAAAAATGTGGGAGAGAACCACCTTCGCATCAAAAACCCCTTCATGTAGTCTTAGGAAAACTAGAGGGTTTGCCAGGTTGGCAAAATGAGGCATACTCTTTTAAGGGAATGTAAAAATCCTTCGCTTGAGTAAGTTTGAGCGATTTGAATTATTTCAAACATGAATCCAGTTTAGTCTGCCTGAAAGTTCTTCCATGCAACCGCCACACCTCCCAAATGCACACTTTCGAAGCTCTGTAATAGATTTTACTGTAGTGTTGAGGGTGATCATGTTTTCGTGTTACTCTTCTGCCTCTACCAAAATCAATGAAAGAAGCTTCTGTTTGTTGGCCAACAGCTGTAACATCATTATTAAATTCTCTGCAGTACCCTATTTGAATCAATAAGGGGCCAAGAGGTCTTGACAAACTGTGTTTTTACTAATATTGATCTTGATGACCAAGCTGGTGCCCTCGAGTCTAACCATTGATTCTGAGAGACAGAGCTTTCAAGTTGGAGGCCAGTTTTGTGCTATTAAACGCATCAGAGTTTGTAATTAAAGAAGGTGTCACACTGTCATATTTTTCATTACAAACAAAAGGAGTCTTTTCATATATATTAAAAATAAAATGAAGTGCGCGGATATACTGGAGATATGTGCACTAAATTTAATTACTGTTTTTATAGACTACATTCAAACTCAGATGAGGGTCACTAACATTCCACTGTATATAGAAGCTTCTTTTTTTTCACAAATTCAAAAATTTAAGAAAGTATTTTTATGAATTGATTTTTTCGTTTGCCTTCTCTGATCCCATTTGTGATTAATTTGTGGGAATCTCAAACAAAATATATTTTTAAACAAACACACCAGTTTCATCTGGCCTGTGCTTGATCAGTCAAGGACCAGTAATTGTTGGGATACTCTTTTCAGTTCAGTGTGATGTAACATGAATTTAAACATGCAAATGATGCTCAGAGCTGTTGACCACAGCATGCATATCTGACAGAGCCGAAGAATGAGTTACCTGAAACTTGAGAACAATTTTTCCTCACATATCTTGGAATGCTGCAGCACTCGTTCCCTAAACATTCCAATATGAGTGGCTGGGTGCAATGAACTCTGCTGACTTTTAGGAAGCTCTTAGCTGCATGCAGATTAAGATATACTTTAATATAGCATAGTTATTAAAAGAACCATATTAATATCTTGTAGAAATCTGATGTATAGTCAAGTTAAAGACGGAAACTGATTTCAAGTAATTTAATAACTTCATAGTGACATACCCTCCTGATTTTGTGCTTATGTATGTTACGGGATTAGGTTATGAATTACGGCTTGTGTATTATGTACTCTGAGAAACCCAGAAAAAGACATCTGTTGTCTTAGCAGACTGGTTGCTCAAAGTAAGGTAGAAAACACAAATAGGGAAAAGAGACACAGGGATGTTCAGCATAGAGTCATGTGAAAAATGAGGTTTGAAGGGATATCACCCATGCCAATCGCCTGCTCAAACAAGGGCTAACTTCAGCCTCTCAAAGCCATTTAGCTCCCATTTTGGAATTAACAGAAATCACCAAATATTAATACAACAGCTCTTGTAATCTGGAGAGGCTAGATACAAGCATTAAATGCGAGTTTTGCACTTTCTATTTCAATACTCTAGCTAAAGATGACAGGTCCGTAGATGCCAGGCCTGTCTTGATTTGCCCAAGGTCACACAGGGCCTCCTTGGCAGAACAGGAAATTTAAGATGTAATTCATACTGCAAAGGCTTTGATTTCCACAATTCATCATTTGCATTTCAAATTTCATCTTTACTTGGCTTACCTTTCTTAGGAATTACACTGAAATATCTTCATTTCAGAATTTAGTAGAATGTTTTTGTTTAAAATATTTATCAAGTCCCATTTTCATTACATTGCTTTGCAATATCATTTTTCACTTTACAAGAATATCCTCAAGCTTTTCCTCAACAGCGTTTTTGTCCGAAAACACTTATTGCAGTGGAATGTTATTTCTGAAAATATGAAAAGGAATTAAAATTCCTTAGGAATTAATTGATTAGCTGACTTCACAAAAACTTTTACAGTACGTTCATTTCATTAGGCAATGAATAATTGTTTGGAGTCTTACAAGACATACAGAGAAAGAGGGAGAGAGGACAAGTGTATGAATAAATAGATAGATGTCTATATTAAACAGTTTGCAAGAAATATACCTGTTTTGCTGTAAAGAAATGCTGCTACGGAAATGTGCTGGGTCTATAGTCAGGTTTTCACAATTGACATTTTTAAACACTGCTACTTTCTACTTTTACTTGCATTTTCTTTGTTTTGCAAATTCCTTTGAACTGAAAACTGGCACACTTATCATAGGTAATGTTTTACAAATTTTCAAGAAAACTGAAGAGAATAAGTATTTTCAGTTATTAATATTTCACCTAATTGAAAAACGGAGCTTAGTTAATGTTCCTAAAATTTCTTGAGGCTCAGAAGTTATTTTGTACTTAAGTTTTATGTTTTCCATGGACTTAAACCTCAAAATTTATATTGCAGATAACTGTCAGCATATATACATTGAGCCTCTTCTAATTAAGTGCATTTCCCTTTAGGGACTAAAACTGATCATACAACCAGTTTCCTCATTGGAGCTCAAAGGCGAAAACCTGTCAGGATATAATGTTGTCACTGTCTTTCAATGTATATTTATTTCTGAAACCTCCCGTAGAAATAAACAAGTCTGTCTGTTTTGACTAACTGGAAAATGAAGACTTACCCTTTCTGAAGACTTACCCTTTTTTTCTGAAGTGTTTTGAGACTGAGTTGAAAAACCATGAAGTGCTTATTATGAACCACCCCTCAACTCAGTTAATGTCAGAAAAGAGGAGTTCAGTGTTCACCTTGTTTGGCTGTGATTGAAGGGTCAGGATTTGAGATATTTTAATTTCTTTTTCTTTCCTTTTGACTTTTCAAAAACAGCTGAAGAAGTAAATATATAAGAAGTACCAAATTGAATGCAATATTAAGATTACATGTCTAAATCTAGAAATATTTTATTCAAAATATATAGTCGTATCAAATTTAATCTCACATTCTTAGTATTCTGCCATTAATTACCAAAACTATTACTTAAAAATCAAATAATCTCAAGACACTCTGAAAAAGAAGAAAAAAACAAGTAATGGATATATGGTGCAAGAAAAAATACATATAGTGACATAAAATTCTTACATCTCTCCTGACTATGAATCTAAGGAGTGAGAAGTGCTATGAATACCGAGAATTTCAAATGGTAATTGGCAGAGTGAAAGATGATCAATATATGTGACAAGGCAAACCAAGCCTGCTTTCCCATTACAGCTGTCTTGGTCAAACCAACATACATGCTTCAGACCTGATAGTTTTTCAGTTCGATCCACAGTACTCATCCAATGCTGAGTATGGATGATACCCAAACTCCAGTTCTGTTTATACAACTACAGTAAGCAGAGAAAAAAACAATTCTTCACACATTACAAGGGTCACAGTAATCTTAATATAGATTTATGGGTGTAATTTTGAGCAAATCATGTTTTCTTGCAAGTTTTGGCGCTACTTTGTGTTGTATTCCATCCAAAACCAGTCCTTACACTGCTTCAACTGGTCTAATGAAAAGATCTCAGAATCATAGAATCATAGAATGTGTTGGGTTGGAAGGGACCTTTAAGGGTCACCTAGTCCAACCCCCTGCAGTGAGCAGGGACATCTTTAACTAGATCAGGCTGCTCAGAGCCTCATCCAGCCTGGCCTTGAATGTCTCCAGGGATGGGGCCTCCACCACCTCTCTGGGCAACCTGGGCTAGTGTCTCACCACCCTCATTGTAAAGAACTTCTTCCTAATGTCTGATCTAAACCTACCCTGCTCTAGTTTAAAGCCATTGCCCCTTGTCCCATCACTACATGCCCTTGCAAACAGCCCCTCCCCAGCTTTCCTGTAGCCCCCTTCCGGTACTGGAAGGCCGCTCTAAGGTCTCCCTGGAGCCTTCTCTTCTCCAGGCTGAACAACCCCAGCTCTCTCAGCCTGTCTTCATAGGAGAGGTGCTCCAGCCCTCGGATCATCCTCATGGCCCTCTGCTGGACTTGCTCCAACAGGTCCATGTCAGGTGGGGTCTCACAAGAGCAGAGTAGAGGGGGAGAATCCCCTCTCTGGATGTGCTGGCTACGCTTCTTTTGAAGCAGCCCAGGATGCGACTGGCCTTCTGGGCTGCAAGCACACATTATTGGCTCATGTCCAGCTTTTCATCCACGAGTATCCCCAAGTCCTTTTCCGCAGGGCTGCTGTCTATCACATCATCCCCCAGCCTGTATTGATAACAAGTGTTGTCCTGACCCAAGTGTAGGACCTTGCACTTGGCCTTGTTGAACTTCATAAGGCTTGCTCGGGCCCACCTCTCTGGCTCGTCCAGGTCCCTCTAGATGACGTCCCGTCCCTCTGGCCTGTTGACTGCAGCACTCAGCTTAGTGTCATCAGCAAGCTTGGTGATGGTGCACTTGGTCCCACTGTCTGTGTCATTGATGAAGATGTTGAACAGCACCAAATCTTAATTAAGGCAGGGTTAATAGAAGAGAGCAGTACAAAATTTAGATTGCTTTTAAAGGATACCAAAATCAATTACCCTTTAAGAATGTATTTGAAGCTCTTAACTGCTTCCAGTTAACTTCATATGTGTGTATTAAATTGTTGTTATTTGCTAAAATCCGTATCAAAAAATGTTTTCTTAAGAAAAAGGTCATCCCTTTGTGAACACAGGATCATTCCTTTACACAGACCACAGCTATTGCTAGCTACAGAGTAACCTTACATAGTAAGTTTCTGTGCTGGTTGTTGCAATAATGAAAGTTCATATGCAACTGTATTTTTTCTTTGTGATAATAAATAGCATGTTTATTTAAATAATAGTTATTTTAGAAAAATACTCATTAATACAAAAAGTCATGGTTAGATAGAAAAATTTGTTTAGATGAAATGTGTTCTCAAGAACAGGTTCATTTTTCTAATGATTAATGGTTATTCTGGGGTTTGTAGAAAGGCCTGTACAGAAAATCCTTTATTATAGCTTTTTCCTTTTTTTAATATTACTAATTTTCAGTTGAGAAAAAAAAAGGAATATTTTTTAGTTTTGTACCTGCATGAGCACACAACTAAACAAACTTCTGTCTGCTCACTTTTTAACTGACATTTTATGTTGTCAACATAAATTCAAATTATTTTAATTTTTCACAACAAACTGCTTCTTCAGCTATATAGGAGAAAAAGACTTGTGCTCACCCTCTGCAACAAGGGATCAATATCTTTAAAGAAGTTCAGGACAACTATGCATATAAGGAACAGTAATTTGCTGAGATGCTTTCTGACAATTTTGTCTACGGGCAGGTGCGTTCCAGTTTTCCATACTGAAAGTAATAAGCTGCAGATATTTATATTACTTACATAAATGTATTAATAGTTGCATCCTTAAGAGTCCTTTCATACAATTGTAAGTCTTTTCTTTCTATAGCATTTTCTTCAATGTTCTCACGGTAAACTTAAGAAAATTCCCAAAGTCCAATAATTAAATACATTAAAAATTAGATCCTCCATCCCAACCTTGAGCATATTCAAATGCAAATCTAACTTATTTCTCCATTATCTTTCCTTATCAAAGTCAAAATCAAAATTTTGCATTCATGTGTCCAGAGTAAGAGGATGACATTTTAAAAGCCAGTGAGTCTGTCATTCAAAAAGGAGAAACTGGTTAAAGAGACAATTCCTTTCAAGAGGGATGCCGCTTGAATTTTAAGCAGGTGACCTGCTGCTTCGGCTTCACAATTCTTACAATGAATCTATGTAGGTTTCATTACTGTCTGCTAATGTGACTCAACTTGTACATAAAAGTGTTATAAATATTGATGATAATTGTTAAGCATGATATAGTGTTCCATGTTAGCAGCTCAGCTACTCAGGAGATAATTCTCTTTCTTGGGAAATGTCAATCAATCATGAGAGGTCCCCTGTTGAGGAGAAAAGAGGGGAAGGGTAAAATGGGAGGGGAAACAGAAAAGCAAAGGGAAGAGGATGAGATGGAAAAGGGAACACATCAGCATTTTGATTCAAAGCAGTAGGGCAGTTTTGATGTAAATACCCTGGCCATCCTTCTTCTCTGTGTCTATATTTGGTTTACAGTGGGTTTTGATATATACAAAACAGATTTCTTTTTAAGGGCATAAAATGGGAAATTCCACTTCAGGAGGGCAGCAAAGGCTCTCCAGCCCCTGATGGGACAGTACAGACAGTACAGACTAGCCTGCCCCATAGTGAACCTCATGGGCCACATGTGGCTACTCATACTCATGCAAGGAATTCAGCTAGCTCTTTGATACACTGATCTTGTCCTACCATGCTGGACTGGTTCCTAATGAAAATTGCTCCTTACTTTGCCTTTTTTAACCATAAGGAAGCCTAAAAAACCATATTGGGCTAACTGATTGTACTGGATTTGGGCTGAGATAATTTTCTTTATACTAGCTGGTATACAGCCATGTTTTGGATTTGTGCTGGAAACGGTGTTGATAACACAGGGATGTTTTAGTTATTGCTGAGCAGTGCTTACACAGTGTCAAGGCCTTTTCTCCTTCTGCAAGTGCCCGGCCAGTGAGTGGGCTGGGGGTGCACAAGGAGTTGGGAGGAGACACAGCTGGGACAGTTGACCCCAAGTCACCAAGCGATATCCCATACTGTGTAACATCGTGCTCAGCAATAAAAGCTGGGGGAGGAATGAGGATGAGGGAGATATTCAGTACTATGATGTTTGTCTTCCCCAGTAACTGGTATATGTGGTGTCACACTGCTTTCCTGGAAATGGCTAAACATCTACCTAGCAATGGGAAGTAACAAATTAATTGCTTATTTCTCTTTGCTTGCGTGCACAGCTTTTACTTTGCCTGTTAAACTGTCTTTATCTCAGTCCACGAGTTTCCTCACTTTTATCCTTCTGATGTCACCCCCATCCCACTGGAAGGAGACTGAATGAGCAGCTGGGTGGAGCTTCGCTGCCTACTGGGGTTGAACCATGACACTGATATTCTGAAGGATAGGTGTATGGGTAGCCTGTGTTAGACTACAATGCAAAACTCAACAGTTTAGTATCATTTTCTTTTTTTTACTGTGTAACACAGGTATTAGTTCAAAACTGAAAGAAAGACTTTGCGATTAGTTTTGATTTCGTGAATGTAGAAATTTGGAGAAAATAATGAAGCATGGACTAAATAATCACAGAATCACAGATTCACAGAATGGTTGAGGTTGGAGGGTACCTCTGGGGCACCTAGACCTCATTGTGCACAGGACCATGTACAGATGGCTTTTGAATATCTGCAAGGTGCAAGATTCCACATCCTCCTGGGGCAACCTGTTCCAGTGCTCAGTCATCCTCACAGTAAAAAAGTGTTTTGTGAAGTTCAGAGGGAACCTCCTTTGTTTCACTTTGTGCCCATTGTTTCTGGACCTGACACTGGGCACCTCTGAAAAAAGCCTGGCTGCATCCTCTTTGCACCCTCTCTTCAGGAATTGTACATTAATAAGATCCCTCCTGAGCCTTCTTTTCTCCAGGCTAAATAGTCCCAGCTTGTGCAGCCTTTTCTCATAGGAGGAAAGTCCCTTCATCATGATCATGACTTTTTTCTGGACTCTCTCCATTATTTCCATGTATCTCTTACTGGGGAGCCCAGAACTTTACACAGCACTCCAGGTATGGCCTCACCAGTGCTAAAGAGAAGGGAAGGATCACCTCCCTCCACTTGCTGGCAATAGTTTACCTAATGTAGCCCAGGATACCTTTAGCCTTCTTTGTAGTAAAAGCCCACCACAGGCTCATGTTCAACCTGGTGTCCACCAGAACCTACAGGTCCTTTTCTGCCAAGCTCCTTTCCAGCTTGGCGCTCCCCAGCATATACTGGTGCATGGGGTTGTTCCTGCTCAGGTGCAGGACTTTGCACTTCCCCTCGTTGAACTTCCTGAGGTTCCTGTCAGCCCATTTCTCCAGCCTGTTGAGGTCCCTCTGGAGGTATCAGCCACTCCTCCTGGTATTGTGTCATCTCCAAACTTCCTGTGAGTACACTTTGCCCCGTTATACAAATCATTAATGAAAGTCTTAAAACAGACTGGACCCAGTTTTGACCCCTGTGGAACACTGCCAATTTCTGGCCTCCAACTAGACCTTGCACCGCTGATCACCACCCTCTGGACCTGGCAATTCAGCCAGTTTTCAATCCACCTCAATGTCTGCTGATCCAGCCCTTTCATCAACAGCTTGTTTATGAGGATCTTACAACAGACAGTGTCTAAGATGTTACTAAAGTCCAGGTAGAAAATATCCACTGTTCTTCCCACTTCTACCAACCCAGTCATTTCATTGTAGAACTTCATCAAGCTGGTCAAGCCTGACCTCCCTTTGGCAAAGTTACGCTGACTGTTCCTGGTGATTTTCTTGTCCTTCATGTGCCTGGATTAGCTGTTCCCTTACCTTCCCAGAGATCAAGGTGAGGCTCACTGGCATGTAGTTCCCTGAATGATGCATATTTATATTATAAATATTGTTATGAATTGTGTCAAAGGTGAGCTGAAGAGATCTTTTTCCCTGATAATATTTCTCCATGCACTAGTAACATGATAACTTTTTCAATAACATATCAAAGCAAGTCTGAATATTCAAGCACTAATAGGAAGAGAATTATTGGCTTGAAAAGCACTGAGAGGTTTACAAAACTAAAAAAGGATAAATCATGAAATGGACACAGAGATGCTGGCGTATGCTTAGCTGAGCCAGGCACCTTCATCTGAATCTATAAAAAATTCTTTCCAGACACAGCAGTATTCTCTCTCCCCCCCCACCCCCCCCGCCCCCCATTTTACTTCAGCTTCTGTCAAAGGTGAACTTCCAAAGTTGATAGAGAGAAGCAAGAGAAGGGGAAATGGAGGAAGGAAGGACGGCAGAAAGGAAGATACTCAGAACACCATGAATTAGGAGAAAGAAAGATCTAATGGGCTCTCTGGGACAAACGGTTGCACTAGCTCCAACCTAACTGGGATTTGAAGCATGGGATGATATGGGAAGGGGAGCAAGAGGACAACTGTGGGCACTTAACGGTCTTAGGATGGTGGAACAGGCTTCAGTCATTATCCCAGTCAGCTGGGCTCCCATTAAGGAGACAATGAAAGGAATGTGTCTGGGTGCAGACATTCACGTGTGTTGCAATAACATTTTTGATACAAATGAATGTCTTTGGTACCAGTCCTTTGATAATTCTAAACCTGGGATCTGGTCCAAACCAGCACACTTTGTCTATCACAGTTTCAACATGGCTTTAACTAAACTGGTATTTTTAGCAAGGAATTTTACTGTGTTAAAAGCATTCAAAGCACGTATCTGCCCCCTGAACATCCACTTCATAAACAAAGAAATGTACTCTGCTGATCTTCCTCAAATTCTTATATGACTAGCCCTAACACGTATCTCTGATTTTTATCTTATTTACTCCACCTTTATTTAATTCGCACAGAACCATGATGTCTATGTGTCAATTTCCAGTGTAACTTAACATTTACCATGGCTTGAGTAGAAAATGCTCTCAATAACGTAGCAAAACCACAGTGGCCACTGTTTGCCAGCTGAGCCCTCTTCACTCTGCAGTTACCTTGATACTACACCACAGTACCGTTGCCTGGATTAGAGAGCAGTGAGTTACCTTTTGCCTTTACTGTGTTTTAGTTATGGGCACTGTGTATTGTCTGATCTTGACTCCTGCATTACCTGTTCTCTTGTAGTGACTTATTAAGTAATGCTATTTTCCTTGCAGCTTTAATAGACCACTCTTCTCTAATGGAAGGAACTCTGCTATCTAAGAAGCAGCATGTTTCCAAAGTAAAGTACAGCAAGAGGCAGGAAACTTAATTTCTTCTACTGTTTAGACAGTGACTCGCTGGTTGACTTTGTGCAAATCACTTAGGAGGTCCACATTTACAAGCATCTGCACAAAGTTTGGGTGTCTTCATTTTGTTACCTACCACAGAGTTTTGTTCTGAAAGGCGCTCAACACAGAGAACAGCAGTTAAAGGCAGCGAGAGCTGCAGGGGCTTGACATATTCAAAAACCAGGATAGTATTTAAGTGTTTCAAAGTCAACATCTTAAAACCCCAGGTGATTTCAAGCAATTTTTTTAATGATGTTGCCTTGAAGAATACTGTTCCTTGTTTTCCCTATTTGCAAATAGAAAATAATAGCTTTCCCAAGGTCTGTTCATTGGAAATGTTTATAAAACTTTTTAGGATTCCTTGTGTTATAGAATGAGACATTCACTCAGCCTTATTAGTACTAGTAGTACTACTTATTAAGTTGCATGTATTGGAAACATTACAAACAAGACCAGATGGAAATAACACAGCTGAAACTTCGACTCTGTTTGCAAGACTGTGGCTATTTGCCAGGACTTCTGATAAACAAGATTCAGTCAGTCTTCACTGCATGCTGATCCACATTATTGGGTACCTTATGAGTCAAAACAAAAAATGAATTAGTCATAATCCTGTCGTTCCTCCTAGAAAGTGGCATACATCTGTGAAAAATCCTCTGTGGTTACAAAGGTGAAAGAAAGCATCCCGTTAATTAGACTCAAAAATAAGTACTTTGCCACAATTAAAAAGTATCTGAGCAAACAGATGTAACAGAATTTGAACTCAGAAGAGTTCATCATGAGATGATTGCTTGCATTGGCAACCAGCAATGACAGTGTGCTGGTTTCAAAAAGGTATTATTTTACTGACAGTGACAGCAGCAGCAGTGCCAGCAGAAACATCATCTCTGGTAGAAAGGTACAGCACCACGTCCCTGTCTGTGAGCACAGAGATCCAGCCGGAGCGGAGTTTGATCACAGCTTTGGCCAATGAACTTGCTCACAGTTTCCTTCTCCCATCAACATACCTACATTTTACTGCATTGGAGAAAGCCCACTAGCATGACAGGGCACTTAGGGGAGATTACACTACAACAAGACAATATGCATGAAAAAAATACGAGACTAAACTCAGTAGCGAAGTGTTACAACCTGAAGGGTTACCCAGTCTGTGAGTGGATAGAGATCGCTGCTGTTGGTTTGCAGGATTCTGTTATATGCATGGAGATGGAGGCTTTTATCCTCTAGATTTCTCTAATTATTACAGATAATCATAAATACCATACAAATCACTACTAGCAAGAATGCTACCAAAATAATCACAACTAGCAACCCCAAAAGTGGGGCCAAAGCAAGGCCCAAAAGCAGGGCCCAATAAGGTAACAGAATCTCACTTCAAAAATGACCCATGTCACAGAGTCTGGAGTCAGATAGGCATCCCCTGTGAAAGGCCAGATCTCAGAAAGTTTGTGTGGAATTCGACTTGTTTAGGAAAGTAAAAGTATGTACAGCATAGGACGTTCTCAGAGAGAGAGCATCCATTTTGGATAAAAATTAAACTCTCTTTATATCATAGAGACAAAGGAGGGCATAGGATGCTACCACTTTGAGCAGCCAATAGATGCTGTTAATGTCTGTTCTTCACTTGCAACAGCCAGTAGGTTATTTCTGTTCTTTCAGTCCAATTTTATATTCCCAGTCTGTTTCCACTTTTTTGGACAGAAGGTTGCCGTTATAGTTTCTTAGGTTTTGCGCTTACTGATGGTATCTCAGGATGTCACCCGTTTCTAGGTTCCCCAACGGTTCCTCAAAGAGGCCAGCTGCACTTTTCAGGGACATTTCTGGTCCCCAAGGGCTAGAGCCCAGGCTCACAGCTCCCAGACTGGCAGGCATCTTCTTTCATTAGTGATTTCCCCCTTTCTAATCAGGCTAACTTTTTGGCTGCTCACATCAAAAAGTTGTAGTATTAGTTATTATTTTGAATAAAATCCCAAACTAAAGCACACAGCACTGTATTACTCACCTTTTACGGGCTTCTCTGCTGATGCTAAAGAACCAGGAAACAGATTATTTGCCCACTGGGCAAATAATCATCTTTTGGAGTCGAGTGTGTGTCCTCAAAGTTTCATGTATAAGACTAGGAATTATCTCCTGCTGTAGAATTTTGCTCTGTCAAAATCTACATCTAAGTAGTTCTTCCATTACTGAACTCTACGGTTTAATGCTCATTATAACCTTCCTTTTTAATAGCTTTGGCGGCTGGCGACCTTGCCAGTTCATTTCTCCATGTTTTTCTTTCTGGAAAATGAACATTTACTTCTATTGTGAAGAAATCTTGATTCACTGCAGACAACACGAGTGCTCGGTGTTACAGATATTACAGTGACTAGTATTATTCTTACAATGCTGGGGGGGAAGAAGGACTATTGTGGGATCATGCCTACTGTTTCTGAAGGTTGTGGAAGGAAGGTGAATGTAAGTAGTCAGTACAGAAGGACTTGTGAATACCAAGACATCCTCTAAATTTAAAGACGAACGTGTTGCTATGTATTTGAAGACTTGAGTAACACTCTCCACCTCTCTCTGCCAGACTAAAATTTCTTAAGAATTATTTTTTTTTTAACTTACTGAGCTCTAGAGAGTATGCATATATTTGAATGAAATTCTTAGATTCACAGACTTTGCAAAAAATTTCCTATCAGTTGAGTCTATTAACTACAGTCTGTTAAAAGGCTTGGTCTGAAATGTGACAACCTATGTAATGGCCAGTACATGTGATAACGAGCTTGAGGAGCAATTTCTTGCCTTTAAGATGTCCTGGTATACCTACCCTCTGTGTGTCTTTTCTTATTCCCTTTTAATCTTCACCTGTGAAGACCGTACAGTATGAGAAATAGATTGAAGCAGGAAAGCAGAAGAAAAAGATGCCAAATGGAAAACATTACACTAAGAATCCAAAAGCAGTCATGACACACACACACAAACATAGTGGAAATACTCAGGCTTTTTATAGCGAGCGTATTCTTCAGTGCAACCTACAGTACAAGGCCTCCCAGAGGACATTTAGGAATACAGTTGTCTCTGATTTTAATGGAAACTATGCTTGCTGAAGATGGTGCTGTCTGCCTTGAAGTCACCAGGTAGCCTGGTTGCACAGCAGGAACCTCCTGCCTGTAGTATAGACACAGATAGCAAGACCTGCTTCAACTGTCTAAAGATGCCCGGTGTTTCCTCCAGTTCAATGTGGGACGCATTACGTTTCTCAGAGAAGCTTCTTTCTTCTCTACAGCTGATGTTGCCCCGACACATTTTTGAATCGGCTAGGAACTGTGGGCCCATTTGACATAATAGGAAAGAGGCTAAACAAAGTGGGAGGAAGATCTGATTTACCCACTTCAAGAAGAAAAGTGGAGTTACTGAATAGGCAGGTGAGCTAAAAGGTAGCTAGTTTTCTGAACTGTGCTGCATCAGAAGCAGTAGATTTGTTTAATAAGTGCAGAAGGGCAAGTCAGTTGCCAGGATGTTTTAAGGAAACATGAAGGATATTGCGCTTCTACACAGAATGAAACTTTAAAAGGGCTAACTTTCCTGTGAGAGGTCAAAAGCGGGAGAAAGCTCTATACATCTCTCAAGCTAATTTTTTCCCAACTACAGCAGGTCTCAGTCAAATATCTCCACAAACCTATTACCTCTCTATTTCCCTCTTCTACCTTGCCCTTCCACAATATTTAATAACTTTATCACTGCTTCCCCTTTCTAACATATAAAAACTCACAGGTTCTTAAACGGTCATTAATGAGAATGTAATCTGTCTTGTCTGAGGTTCACTGGGAGACTGCACAGCCCGACAGCGTTAGCTGTTCTTCACAGCCTTCCTGCATAGCCTTTCTGTGGATACTGATTTTACACCTCTCTTCTACTCTAATTTCCTCTTCACTCAATAGTATAGCATCTATTAGTCACAGAAAGTTGGAAAGTATAAGACTCTGCAGCCGGAGTACTCTGAGACTTGCAAATAACCGGAGAAAGGTTTTAGACCTTTGGGTGTAATGGGCTGTAAAAGTAAAAGCTGTGATTTATTGTTTCTTCCAGTTACTGAAACCTAATGGCTAGCCCACCTTCTATGGAGTTGAGTGATCTGCAGATGTTTCTATCTAATAAGACGGTTGAATAAATTGTGGTTCTTTTCCTTTCAATGCGTCATACTTTCATGTTATTGTGCAACCTTTTTTGCACAATTATGTTTTTGGACATTCAGTTCAAAGCTGAAAATATGACATATTTATTTTTATTTTAAAAGCAAAACATATTTTAAAAAGTGAAATCTATGACTATCAGTAGTAAAAAACCCACATTAATTATTCCTGTTACTTCATGTTAAATCAGTCTAAAAATAAAAAATACTAATAAATAGACATATGGATATGTGTGAAGACACAGCAATAGCTTATATTGTACACACATGCTCAAACAGATCACAGAGATCTGTTACAGATACCTATGTAACTTAGGCAATAAAAAGAAACTCAAGGAAACAGAAAAGTAAAGCGCAGATCATACCTAGGATAAGTGATTGGGCATTATTGTAACAGAGAATTTCTATCTTAGTTTCTAATTTCTACTACAAAAAAAACAACCCAAGAACATACATATATATATATATATATATAAACATATATACACACAAACCCCAGAATTGCATGATTCTTAAGGGCAGTGTCTCCCTTTCCCAGATATGGCTGTAAACTCTACAGGCAAATGATTGATCAGCTTAATAACATCTAGGAATTAGTTCCAAAAGGTGATGTGAAAAAGTGGAATTTTTATGCTCGAGATACTTTTATGGCTGAAAAAGAAACACGCCTTATATGTAAATTCAATAATTTATTTTAAGTATAATTCAAATCCTAACTGTCTAGTTGAAGAATTCTTATTAGTTCAGTTATTATTATTATGGAAAACAAAGAGAAAGAAATCAAAAATAAAGAAAATTATACTATTGCAGGTTGAAATTTCCATACACATACTCCTGATATTTACCACTTTTATGATGTTAAGTTTGATTTTCTAACACCTTCTGGATCCAAAGGTTGGCTTCAGTCTGGGAAGAGGGTACATCTAGTTGTCAGCACCCTGAGTCCTTCACTGGGACTCAAGTGGATGATTTATCCCTCCTCATATAACATTCATGGTTTTATGTTTGCCAACATGCTCACGACTTGCTATTTGTTCACTGTTTCACAGGTATGCTTCGCCTGGATTTACTATTTACGGCACATTTTACATGTTGTTTGTTCTCTTTGTTGCCTGCAAAACTCATTTTGCCAGGTCTGCACCTCCTTAGCTGACCATTAGTGGGTTGTTTATAGCCATTGAGCCTCCATCCTCAGCCTGTGTCCTTTTTTTTGTCATTGTGTGCCTGCCCCTCCCTACGCTCCATCCTGCATCCCCACTTCCAAGATTTCTTCTGTCATACCAGGGCTATATTCCTCTATGCTATGTTGTTATGTTAGAGTCATAAATATTAGATCATATACAGAATAACTACCTGTTACCACTACCTATATGAAAATTGTACCATAGAAGGATAAACATAAGGAAATTGAAATGGACCTAGTTACCTGGTCATTTAGAAAATTGCTGTTACAGCTCTGCCAGCTAAAACAAAGTTTAGCTAAGTAAAACAAGTTCAGACAAAATAAACCGGACAAACCCTAACGTAGAGGCCTTGCAAACTTAGTATAAAGATGATGGCCTGTTAATACGGTGGTAATATCTTATTTACTAGGTTACAGAAACCATTCAATTCAGAGAAATACCTAGTGCCTTTTCTGCCTTTTAGGTAAATGATTTGCTTCATGGCTGAAGTCTGCAATATCCAGGCGCTGGTTGGAGAATATAATATTTTAGTCAAAAGAAATAAATAGCGTTTGTGTGGAAGTGTTTCTGCTGGAGGTGGGAGCTGAAGTTGTTCCTCTCAAAGATGGGTAGTGGTTCACCCATTTCAGGATGTATCTCTGAATGGTTGCTAACAAACAGGAGGAAGGGATGAGATTCCTTACTAAACATGCCAAAGGCGTGCATGAAATACAATTTTGAAAGTTTATTAGATCGTAAATTTTTACTACTCAGTGATTTGGGCAACAACTAGACCAGAAGAAGAGTGTATTTGTAGGCTTACAGACATGGATATTTACTCATATCGATAATTATCATTAGTGATTATAAAAGTACAAATACTGTAAAGGAAAGAGAAGTGAGATCTAATTCTCTCTCTTCCTAGATGGTGGCTTCAGCACTGGTTTTCTTTAATCTTTCTCTTCATAATCTTTGTAAAATTTGACTGTTTTCTGCAAGCTCTAACAGAAGGGTGAGCAGTTTGCCTTCCTCCACCTTACAAATCTAAATGGTTACTGAACTGGAGATGCAGCTTTGAATCATTCAAGCAGTACAGGATTGAGCTGTAATATCACTTAGCTAAATTCTTATCCACTAGGCTGGTCTACAAAAAATTAATGAGAACAGCATCAGAATTTCTCCCTTGTACTGATTTTTTACTTTTTTTTTTTTTTTTTGGTATATATGCAATCTAAGTCAAAACTACTGTCCAGTCCCTGAATTCAGGGCCTTTCTAAAGGCAAGGCCTAGGTAAATTTTCAATTCACACTTCAAGGCCAATACAGTGAGGAAAGACTGCTCATAATTCTCAAGTGCATTAGCCATGAAATTGGTAGTTAGTTCTACCACAGTGCCTTTGGTAGAAGAACTTCAAACATCTAGTATGTTTCTTGGCAGTGACATAGACAGGTATGACCAGGACAGTTAATTGGCTTTTATTTATTTGTTTATTTTTTTACTAGGCTCCAGATTACTTAATAGATGTAGTTCCCAGCTGCTGACTGATTTCCAGGAAAATATCTTAAGTAGAGAATAATTTGGAACAGGAAACCATTCTTGTGTTTCCTTTAATCAGGATAAAGTATTGCCAAAGTCAAGGGAAGAAGCATCTGAGAACATAACTCATGTTGGGTACAGGGAAAACTGGGAAAAGGCAGAGCTTTGAGATGATGTAACTGTGTTTACTATTCAGTTAATAAAGACTTCTGCAGAAAAAAGGCTGGTTTTCAGCCTTCATGTGAAAATTAATTAATTCAAAAGCTCACGTAGCATCACATCAGTGGTGGTTTTTTGTTTGGTTTGGTTGGTTGGTTTTTTGTTTTGTTTTGTTTTTCAAATTGAGGCAGCAAACAATTTTTCCACATTTACTGAAAGTGTTGTGATTTCTCTGTTATTTCCAATTTAACTTAATGATTGGATATCTACGTAGAAGAGACTGGTTCAAACAATAATTATTTTAAGGAAGTCTTATGCTGCATTTTTTAAGATGATAAGCCAAATGGTTACACATGCCTCTAGCATAATTTCAAATGAGCAATTGGAAAATGAAGTAATCAATGAAGTTGTAATTGCATGTTATCTGGAAAAGGCCACTTTAAAAAAATAATAATATGAGAAAGCATTTTTAGAAAAGTGCTTGTGAGGTGGTTTAAATTCAAACAACAGAAATTATTTTATAGTCCTTCTCTTATAGATGAAAATACATAAACATAATAGGCTAATGATGTAAACTTTTCCATTCTTCTCAGTACTACCCTTTCTTTATAGGGTAGTGGATAAAAATGAACTCTTTGTTCCCGTTTCTTTGTTGTTATTGTTGTAAGAAATACCTTTTTTTCCCCTAGCAGCAGAAAACAAAGTACTTTTGATTCCTGTATCCATTCTGAAACAAGAAAAGTATCTCAGATTTAATTAATACAGCCAACCAACAGTGCCATGTTGTGCAACATGCAAGAAATTAAACATGAGAGTCACATTAACAGATCTCCACAAACAAGAAGCTTTGTGGGTTCTAAGGCTTCAAATACAGCTCTACAAATACATATAACTTCTTTTTCTTTTTCTGTTCCACAGATTACCAAAAAAGGAGTCCTAATACATTTTGTTCAGCCGCTGAACATCATCAGTTTTCACTTGTACAAGAACTATTGTGGACATCATTTCTGTTTTGAAGGACAACTTCTGTACAGACAATAGGAGAGTTGAGGTAGTACATACTTAAACTAAACCGCTTTTTGTGTATGTTTATGGACTTTATTGTTTGCATTTATCAGTTTATAAAATTAAAATCAAACACAGAAGTGCTCACGAGCAACATGAGCTTACAATAATAAGCTGACAAATAGAACATAGATCAGAAAAAAAAAGGCTTCCTGTTTAATATCATCTGATTAGTTCTGGAAAACTCTGTAGACAAGTTTTAGAGACAAAGTCTATATTGCACATCTAACCTTCCAGATATTTCAAGAATATCATGGGTTTGTTACAGGAATCTGAAATCACAGTCAAGTTCTCATGAAGGTAACTTAAAGGTCAAGGATAATGCACCCTGTTATACAGCTAGAGTTTGTTCACAACTAATATCAAGTGGTTTGTGTAACTCGTTGCATGTTTATTATAATATTCAAATAAATACAAATCTGTATTAATGAAGCAGGTGAAAGTCAAAAGTTCTGTGCTCATTAAGAGCCTGTTGTGATACAAACTAGTGTGATATGGCAGCTGTAGGTATGAGTCATTTCAATCTGGTATTCATTATTCAGATGAACGATGGATATTCACTTTAAATTTATCATGAGTACAGCCACAGATGGAAATAAGATGGAGTAAATGTCTGTGGTTATCTGTTAACTGGTGTGCTTCATCATTTAATAGCTGAATGACTTATGATCATGTAGTTCAGAACACCTCTAATTAATTTTTGAGTTGAGTCTTTATTCTCAACCTCAAACTATGGTTTATTAATAGGTCAACATAAAGAGCTTGCTGAAGTGTAATGTGTGGCTGTGCAAACATATTTGGAAGCACATAGTTCATTGTTGGATGTCAGACGCTTTACCTGCCTACTCAACTAATTGAGAATCATATCAGAAAACTAGAAAGCCATTGTAATGAATGAGACAGACAGTGACCTCCAAACAGACATAACTGAATTAGGAATGATGAACTTGATATCAGTAGATTCACAGTGTCATTTTAAATATAACCCAATTTAACTAATTTCCTTGCTCTTGACGATGTATTGCAACCACTAAAAGCATAGGGAAGATTGGCGGGTGAATTTTAACTCGTTTTCTCTGTACAAGCCTTATTAGAGAAGCAGATTTGTTGAAGGATATTCTTTATATAAAAAAGCATTTTGGCTCTGAGCACATGCAAAGTGGGCATTCTGGCATCTAAGAAGTACCTTTAATGTCCTTGAGGAGCAAGAGGAGGAGAGAAGATGAAGAATTTTTTCACAAGCTATAAATGAAAACCCACTTTCTCTTCTCTTTCTTGCCAAAGAGCAGCAAAGATAAATTTAAGCCATGATTTTGTTTGAAAATTTAACTTTCTACAGATTTCTGTTTCTCAAAATAATAACTATTTATAGGCTGAATAATTGGGTATACTGTGTCAGAATTTGGTTAGTCTTTAGGCTGGAGGCTTTTGATAGTCCAATTTTGACAAATATGCCAGGATTATTTATGCAGATATTCTTTCTACATAAATCTATAATCTCAGGTGACAGAACTAACTTCTGGCCTTCCAGCCTTCATGCACAACGTTAACTTCATCCTCTGTTGCAATAGAGCAGTACTGAGTCTTGTGTCTGTTTCTTCAATCCACGTGGTTCGTTCCTAATAAATGTTAAAGTGTTCACTTATAGAAATTCCTCTGTAAAAAAATAACATAAATTGCCAGTGAAAACAAATCATGCCGTGTTCTATTCCACTTCTATAGAGAAGGAAAATGATTTGGAACAATTTTATGCCTAAGCAGGAACTGCTTACTTACTGGGGAAGAGTATGCCCTCAAAATACTATCTTTGGTACTCCATGCCCTCAACCTCTCAGTAAGTATACAGTGTGAAATAAAACAGATTTAGAGGAAACGCTCAGCTCCCCTGACTATAGTCCCTTGAATTTTTTTCTCAACTCTGAGATCCAGGAATACTTTCATCCCTCCTTTCCCAAAATGCAGATGATGTCCATTTTTTTGCCTGCCTAAGGTTTTGCTAATTCTCCTGTTTCTGTTCTTCCATTCCTGTGGACTTATCTTCTGTTGGATTTCACAGGAATAAGGCTTACATGCACAACTATTAGAATAGTTGGTGCATGTCATCTTCATTTTAAGTTAATCACTCAGATAAATGTAGAACAGCAGTGTCAAAGCTTCCATAAACAAAAGAAATCTCTCTGATGCATATTTTTGAATAGGCTGTGTCAGTCTTTTTTATACGATCTGTCTTTACCATGTGGACCTTGGCATAGTGATTACATGTAATAGATCATTCTAGAACTGCTCTTTCTTTCAAATTTTGCCGGAAAAAAATTCACCAGTTAGGAAAAAGAGTTGTGAAAATGGGCTGTATAGGGGTTTTGTATATTGTTATTTTAAATGATCTGAAATGTTGACAGTTGTAACAGTGATGGACAGGAACAAAAGTAGCAGTGATTTTCAGAAATGCAACTCTACATTGTCTTCCAAATGTGAAGATTTCAATAGATTAACATATTGACAGAGTCAAAGGACCTGACACAAATTAGTCATTTTCTGTATGTGTGGAATTTAACAATCCTTAAATGGCTCATGCTGTATTAAAGAAAAACAGAAAAATGACCTTTATCTTTGTCACGACTGCAAATCATGTTGTTCCACCATCCCAGTGATGCGTAGAGGTGGAAATAACGGAGATGAGTACAATAGACTTTTCCATAGACTGAGTTTTCCAGGTCATTTAATCCTCTCTAGTGTCTTCAAAACCTTTCCAACAGAGCTAATGATAACAGATTGCCACATTATCCTGTTCGTGGTGACCTGTTTGGGTAGCTGCCAGAAATTCTACTCACTCAAAACTATGGGTGAAAAAAATGTTTGCTGAATTCTCTTCTACTAATGGTTATTATAAAGTATTCAGGGCAAATACAATAACATATTGTACTATTGAGTACTTCACGTGGTAAGTAATGATTCGATTATTTTGAAAATTGATACTTTAGATCTGGGTTGCTGCTCTGCTGCAGCTGGTTTTGAATTTTCCTTGCAGACTCTGGCCTTCTGCTAGTTCACCTTTCGTGGGGATTGTTCCCCGAATCTGACAGGGTTGTTTTTTTAGCATGTAGCCAGCTAAAGCAATCCATACTAACTCTAGCCTCGCTAAAAGAGAAAATAGCTGTGACTCTGAAAGTGATGAATGTAGTCTTTTCCTGGGAGTTCTGATTACTTTTGGGGTGCCTGAGCTTAGAAAAGTGGAAAGTAGAAAGTCTCACCACCTGAGCATATAGTGGCACTCAATTTCAAACATTGATTGTTTTAGATTTTACCCTAATTGTTTGTATCTCTAGTTTTAACAGAATTTTCTGAGAACCAGGAAGCTTGAAATCATATACACCNATTCAATAACTCCGCCTTCTCCGCATCCTCCGTCACCATGGCTCCTGTGTCGGTCAACAGTGGGCCCACAGCTTCTCTGGTCTTCCTTTTTCCTCCAATGTACTTGAAGAAGCCCTTCCTGTTGAGCTTGACATCCCTTGCCAGGCTGAGTTCTAAGGCAGCCTTGGCTTTCCTCGTTAAGTATTATAAAGTATTCAGGGCAAATACAATAACATATTGTACTATTGAGTACTTCACGTGGTAAGTAATGATTCGATTATTTTGAAAATTGATACTTTAGATCTGGGTTGCTGCTCTGCTGCAGCTGGTTTTGAATTTTCCTTGCAGACTCTGGCCTTCTGCTAGTTCACCTTTCGTGGGGATTGTTCCCCAAATCTGACAGGGTTGTTTTTTTAGCATGTAGCCAGCTAAAGCAATCCATACTAACTCTAGCCTCGCTAAAAGAGAAAATAGCTGTGACTCTGAAAGTGATGAATGTAGTCTTTTCCTGGGAGTTCTGATTACTTTTGGGGTGCCTGAGCTTAGAAAAGTGGAAAGTAGAAAGTCTCACCACCTGAGCATATAGTGGCACTCAATTTCAAACATTGATTTTTTTAGATTTTACCCTAATTGTTTGTATCTCTAGTTTTAACAGAATTTTCTGAGAACCAGGAAGCTTGAAATCATATACACCGTGTGATTTTTGCTGTGAAAATGTAAGCCTGTGTTTAATTAATTAGTTTAAGTAAATAAATGTATAGAAATCTGCCCATTGGCTACTTGAATATTCAGTTTTTCACCATTCCACTCAGAACGAAATAAATTAGTATAGAATCATAGAATCGGTGAGGTTGGAAGGGAACTTTAAGATCATCAAGTCCAACCATTAACCTACCCTGACAAAAACCCCTTCTAAACCATGTCCCTAAGTACCTCATCTACCCTTTTCTTAAACACCTATTAGTAAAAGAGATTCTTCCTTGGAGTTCTGCTTTTGATATACTTTGCTCTTGTGTGTTACTTCTATTTAATTTTGAAGAGCTAGAGGGTTCTAAAATTTTAGATGTTTACAGTTTATTCAAACTCATACCTGATCTTGGGTGTTTGAAAAAGATTTGAACTGCAGTGTTTTTTTTCAAACTACATTTAAGTTCTAGAAATGTTAGATACAACATACTTGTTCCATATCAGTGCAAAATTCAGGTAAGAGTATTACCAAAGGTTACTTACTACACCAATGAATAAGTTAGGCTGCTCAGGTATGTCTTTTTTTTCTAACTTAGGACTAATACTAAAGCTTGTGTTGAGCATGTAAGTCACCTACAAGCTTTCCCATGGTTAGAGATCATAGAACTAGAAATACTTGAGGTGTGAAATTCCATCAAATCTATTCGAGATATAAATGCTCTAATCAGAAAAGATTTCTTTTGGAGTCTGTTTCATGCATAAAGGGCTTAAATTTCAGCATTACCTAAAGAGTTTTGCCTTCTGGATGTAAAGTGTCGCAGTTCAGCAGCTGCTTTGCTAGCCATTGAATCACCTCACATGACTTCCTTCTTAAGGTGGGGAGAACAACACAGGCTGGGGAATTATGAGAGCTATCACAGGTAGTAGGGTTAGTTGCATCACACTAATTTTAAAATGAAGGTTTAAAAGGTTTTGGGCTTGTGTGCCTGATATCTTATTGCCAACAGGCATGCTTATGTTCGGAGAAGATTTGTCTTTTCAAGGCCTGAAGTGGCTATAGAGATTCCCCTCTTTCCTACCTGTGCGTTTGCAATAGAAATAAACAGAATATCAGAGAGTTTAGACCTTGAACCCATTTACTTTAGGACTTCAATTTTATGTTATACCAAATTGCTTAATTTTAATTTTGTGATGAACTCTTCTATTTTGCTGCTGCATAGGTTTGCAAAGGTTAAAATGCTATAAAATTAAGACTTGATGTTAATATAAAAATTTTTGAAAGTCTTCGGATTAATGTCTGAATTCCTATTAGACTATAGTCCTGAAGGATTCAAATATTAGTATCATTTTCATTAATACTGAGTACATAACTTGATGGATTTAATTGTGATATATATGTTTACAGTTCACTACAGACTGATGAAAAACTAATGTGTAACATATTAATAGAGGTTCACTGCCTTCTGTTATAGCAGAATGAGGAAAATAGAAATACTACTTTTAAGTAATTGCATGTATTCCGATTTCAGATCTGCTACAAATTTCTCTCCTTACAAGAAGCCATGTTTTATATATCTCAATGTGATCTAAGGAAGAAACAATTTATATTAACACAGGTTACTTGGGCTCAGTCTGACATGACAATGAAGCCTAATCAATGACAGATCACTGCAAAACGTGTGGTTCATTTCTTTCCTTGCTACCCTCCCTCTGCTGTAGCAGATCTGCAGATTGTACAGCCAGCATGTAGTTGTGGAAAAGGTTTGGTTTGGTATGGTTTGGTTTTGTGCCTAACCCAGTGTACTAGATGCAAGGGAAATTTCAAAGCAGAAAGACTTCCACTTTCTGTGGCAGCTTGCTATCAGATTGGCTTTGCTATCGCACTAAGCCACAAAGCATGCTTTAATTTTAGAAGCAGGGAAGATCCCTGCACTGATACAGCATCAGAAATGCCAGTGTGAACACAAGTGAACTGTGTGCAGAGCCACTGCGCTGCGAGTGCCTCTTGCCACTGCTGAATGATCGTCTGCTTTTGCATAATTAAGTGGGGTAGGGCCTCACCCCCCACTTCTTACCTGATTTGGGGGAGGCACCGTGCTTTTCAGGAAAGCAGCAATGGGTCAAGCCTGTCAAGCCAGTAAGGTCCAAGCAGGCTCCAGTGTTTGTTAAAAACACTTCTAAAATTTCCATAAAGACCAAATGTACCTACTTTCCGTATAGTGAATGTGAAAGCCCCGTCTCTAACCTGTCTATGGCATGTCCAGCAGTGCCGGTTGTACCACTGTGTCCCGGCAGCCAGGCTGAGATTACCCTCAAGGCAGCCACTCGTTCATGGTGGGGATAGATGCAGGCAGACGGATGTTGGGGAAGATACTGCACAACCACCCATCCTTTCCTAAGAAATGCGCAGGACAAAGTTTTATATTGTTAGCCAGACATACTTTGTGAGGAGTGAATGCAAGTGTTAAAAGCGACAAGCATCTGAATCTTGAAGACAGGTAACTGACCATGTCTTTTCAGATATTGTATAACTATTACCATTTTATATGGAATTCAGATATTTGGGAGATAGTCAGCTGTAGAAATCCCTGACCTAGAGGTAATTTTGTAAGATGCCCATATTTTTCAAGGTGTTTTTTCAGCACAGAAAACTGAGGGCTGAAATTGATAATAAAAAGCTATTGATAGATCTTAAGTCTTGTGTAGGTTTTTCGTTATACAGTTTATGCAGTCACAACATTTCAGAGTAACTAACTTTCTATAAGCGTCTATCTGATTTTGTATTGCATGCATATACATTTCAAGTTTTCAGAAGTACTTGTAAAACCTATATTTATAATTGTTGGTTTGTTTTATCACCCTAGACTTGAAAAGAAAAATAAAAAGCTAAAATACCATAAATATGCTTATACCGTGCTGCTTTTTACATAACTAGGAGAGATAAAGAGGCTGTCAACACAGTTTGATTTTGTCTCAGGTTTTCAAACTGAATCCACTTTTATATCTCAAGTCTTGCAAATATCCATATGACTTAAAATTTGTTTTGTTTGGATGACACATGGATTTTTTTACAAGGGTTCTAGACTACAAATAGCAAAAGAAAACACTTCAAAAGATTACTTTTCTGGGCTGTGAACTAGAGAAGAGGTCTTGGCAAATGGGATGTATTTCTGAGTTTTGCAATGCTTTTAAGGAAATAGTATGGAATCCATAGCTTCACAAAAAAATTAAAACATTACATAGTATAACAGAGACTCAGAAAATAAGCATTAAACATCCCTAATACACAGCACAACTCATTTATCAGCAGTTTCGGGGAAACAATAATTATTTCTGCTTCAACAGGATGAGAAGAACCAAAGCTCAGTATTACTTGTCATTATACTAATTACTGGTATTTATTTGTTACAGTAGTAGGAGTATTTTTTCTATCTGAAATCCTCAGAATGAAAGCTATTTTCATCCTTTTAATAACATATGGAGTGTGATTTCTAAAGAAGTTTTGTAATTAATTCTTTCAAATTCATGTGAACATTCTTATTGTCTTAAACTAATGTTTGTATATAAACTGAAAGCATCTTCAGTATCATGATTGTCTAAACTCTGCAGCGTGGGAAAATGTATTCATATACTCCAGACTTCCTTACCTACTTCCCTGTACAGATAACATCCTATTGTGAAGGAGTTGCAAAATATATATATGTGGTAGATATAGCTCATTCTTCTCTAGGCAAATCTCATTTTTACTGATTCTGGAGCTCTTAGTAAAGATAAAATTGACTACACAAACTTCAGTAAATGGTCTCTGAGCTCAGTTTCAAGGCTACCCACCGAGCAATTCATTTGTATTTGCAGTGCTTTGATGTATCTGTACTAGTCCTCTCCCTTGAGAATGTATAAGTATTTCTCTCCAAAATCATTTATAAAATCAGTAATTGCTTCTTGAGTTTAAAAATGAAAGCTAGGTTGATATTTGGGGTAGAGAATATCCAGCGCTATTTATTTGGTTCAGTTGGCCCAGCACTGAACATTACATTTTTACACTAGGCAGGAATTGCTTAGTTCACAGTCTCGGTGAAAAGTAATTAATAGCATTTAGTAAGGAAAGTGCAACAAGTTGTAAAATAAAAATAAAATGGATTTTTTTTCATTAAAAATCTCTTATGCTGTAAATCATACACAAATGAAATTTAGCTAACTTTGGGGGAAGGATGGGAAAGCGATTTAGTCTCTTGATGAGGACAATAATCCCTGTACAGAAACTGTGGAAATACAAAAACTCTTCTCTGCCATTCAGGGAGTCAGCAATACGTTTCCATTGGCTTCTGCAGGTTGAAGTCCCAGCTAGGCTACGTGGTTATATGAAGATCAGCTTGCTATATCCCGTGAGTAATATTGCCCACTGGAAATGCAGAGCTGTATTTGAGGAGGAACTCAAGAGATTGTAAGCAACATAGTAAAGTAGCACTCTGCTTTTCCCGTTACAGTGTAGTTACAAACCATGATCTTTCACTTTATCTCTTTCGTTTGATAGATCAATTGAGCTAACTATCCCAGTTCAGTGACCTGTCTGATAAAATGCTTAGGAATAATCCTAAGGATTTTACAGGCTAACTATATGATTATTTGTATACACAGAATCTTTGATGCAAACTGTTGGAATAAAAGGAAATGTGGAACAACAAGCAGTATAGCTGAAAAATCTGAATCACTGGTTTTCATAGTATAAAAGACCTTAAAAGTAGAAAGTTTATAAAACAATCAACTAAAAAACTAGTTCAAATTCCACTGTAGTTAATGGCGAAGCTTCCAGTAGTGCTAAGGGTTGCATAAGTCCATAAAATTTGTAGAAATTTGAAGAACAATGTATAACCTCTCTAGGAAGTAGTATCCTATAAAAATTCTATATATGCCTTCTTTTCAAATACAAAATATCTATTGATAGTGCAGGGAATTTAAAGGGAGCATATTAGGGACATGATTTAGAAGTGATTTTTTGTCAGGGTAGGTTAGTGGTTGGACTTGATGATCTTAAAGGTCCCTTCCAACCTCGCCGATTCTATGATTCTATGATTCTATTAACTTTCACTTAGAAAGCCCATATTAGTTCAAACTTAGTAGTATACGAACTGAGTAGGGATAGGGATACATGGAAAGCCAGAAAATGTGAGGTATCATGGAACTAGAAGGTGCGGTATATCCCTTGTGTTTCTGTGTCAAATAGACTATATTTAAAAAAAAACCCAAACAAACCAAACCCAACCAAAACAAAAGAAAAAACAACAAACAAACAAAAGTCATTAAAACTCTATAGTGTTGGTAGCTGTTAGGGAATTTTTGTGATATCCCTCAAGATGACTTAAACACGTTTGTGCTTAAATATTAAAAAAAAAAAAGTGAACAATACACTGATGTGTCATAAGCCGATTCTTTATATACCCTTGTGCCAGCACCAATCCTAAGAGCAGTTGCGTGGGGCACCTCAGGCCAGCCATGTGTCCATCCCCCAGCGCAGCTCTGCTGCCCAGAGGAGGTTCTTGAGCTTGGGCCCTTGAGCTCTCCCATTCCAGGATGGCTACAAGGCAATGCTGAGGCCACTTCTTATCTCATCACCAAGGGAAACTTTTCTCCTTAGCAAGGAGTCCTTCTGCCTCAGGCATTCTTATTTTCAGCCAATTTAACCCATTCTTTTAGTTGTGCCTTCTTGCCCTCCATGCCAGATCATTCCTGAGTCACAAATTACCACTGCTGAGCAGTTAGAATTTCCCCTTCATGGCTGAAATACATTTTAGGATTTGAGAGTGGAGGAGGAAGGGATTGCAGAAACCCCTCAGAAGAGGATCTCATTAAAGCAGTATCAGTTGCTAAATGAACATTTCATTCTGCGAAGACAAACCCAACAGAGCTTGTAGAATGACTGACAACATCATGTCAGTAAGGAAACAAATGACCCACTATAAACACTAAGTAAAGATAAAGTGAAAAAAGATGGACAGCTGTGCCAGTCAAATAATCTCCTAAACCATTTAGCAAGTAGAGGGCATGCCACACATTGCAACCTTTTAACTCACTGGAATGGTGTGAGGACCAGAGCACAAAAATAGATAGAAACAGGACAACCAAAAATATTCATATAATTGCATCAGCTTAAAAAAAACAAAGCCTAGTGAGACAGATGTAGCTGGACAACTGCAAGGGGCCAACATTGTCTGCTCCTGTTTTTGTCAAATAAAATCTATAGCTTAGATGGTGGTGGTGTAACTACTGACTAAAAAAACATCCAGGAGATACATACATAAGGAGATAAACATAAAGGATTGTGTGAGAAACAGATTGGAATATTAGGAACTAGGTTTGAGTTTCCACTTCTGCCTTTGCTTTTTCTATGGAATATATAATAGAGCAGCAGAAGAATGAGATTTTTAAACATTGGTTTTATTACTTATTCTTATTTTCCCTTTCATAGAAAGGAAAATTAACATACATCATTATCCTACTGAGTTTCTACCAAGTCATCAGCAGTATTAAAACTCCTCATTTATACAAGAGACTTGTTTGTGAACATAGCAAAAGAGTAATAATTCAACTGGGGATGAAGAATGACTCAATTTTAAAGCCAAATGCTTTTCTTTAATATTTTTATGCTTGTATGAAATCTATCAATATAACTTCTTTTTTTCTTTATAGATGTTCATGGTAAAAACAAATAAAATCTTAATAATTCTTAAGATCTCAGTACAAGTAACTATGAAATGGCTCTGCTTGAAAATGTGGTAATTGTCATACATAAGTAATCAGTCATGTTGCTAAATTTAAAAATAATTTGGCTGATGAGGAAGAAATGTGTGTTTTTCTTGCATTGTGCATTCATTTTCCATAACGAATTAGTGCCCACAGAAATTCAGTCTTCCAGACAAATGAATGTTCAGTTAAACGAGAATCTGGAACTTGCACATGAAAATAAATGCAACTGTGCTGATCTTAGCAACTGGATTAACAGATGCATACGCAGTAGTGTCTACTTAGCCAATAACGTATACATTGTAAGTTGTACGTGGTTAAAATAGACTTTTTACGAATGTGCATTTTTCAACTCCAGTTGTACAAGGTTAGAAATGCATTTATGATTTAGAGAGCATTTCTTTATTTTTCTTTAGCTTTGCTTATACAAAACTTGTCATTCATGAATCAGCCTGTCCACGATCCTAATTTTTAAAAAGATAAACTAAAAAAAGAAATCGCTCTTCCACCATGCACTTTACTGCAGGCCTGTGGCACGTTGGCTTTGAGCCTCATTGCTGTGTTGCTGTTTGTAATCAGTGGAAAGAGATAAAAGAACATAATTCAGTTCAACCAACATCTAAATCGTCCACAGGGTGTCTGTCAATAAAAGGAACCTGGGATGCCTAGTCAGGATGAACTGGCACAGTATTACATGTTGAACTTAATTTGGCAACACTCTACAGCATCATGTTAAAGAAGTCATCTTGTTCAGGTTTGGTGAAATGGGGTATGCAGAGAATGTATGACAGGATTTTATGTTGTAACGCTGTAAACCTTATAAATATAACCTGTGTTTAGTGTGAAATAGTATTCTTCAGAGTATGTGCTGGTTTTATTGTTCATTCAGCCTGTGTTGTATAACTTTTTTATTACGAAGTGCTGAGGAAATTACATCCTCATGGTTAGCAGAACAGATCTTCCCAGTTCTTACAGTAAGATCATTTCCTCATCATGTGTCTTTTCTTCAAAGAGCAGTTACTCCCATCTGACATACCTCAGTCAACTGCCTAATCTGAATCTTGTTTATCTATTAGAGCCTTCACCTACATTAGGGACTATATCTATATGGTCAACACTAGCCACCTTCTGACCCATCCATGCTATATATATCTACTAACACATAATTCTATTTGCCACTTCTATTGCAATATCCTGATTTCAGCACCCTTCATTCTCTTACCACAATTCAGTCCACTATTGAAAGCTTCCGCTTAACATTTGACTTTGAAATCTTATCTTATGGCTCCTGGATGTTCCTTCTCTGCCGTATGTTTAGAGCTTGTTTGAAGACATGCTCTTTGAGCATGAAGTCTATCTTTAAAAATGTTGGACAGAAAAACTGCTCAACTCATGATGGTTTAAATCAAATCTGGTTCCAAGTGGTTTATTGATTTATTAATAACACAGAATTAACCAGAAACCAATGAACTGTATATTCAGGATCAATATCAATAATACTGAAGATAAACCACAGTACTAGACATGTATAAAATTGTAATAAGCCCCTAAATTCTAAACAGCCTTTTATAACTAACCCCCAGGAGTGTGAATCGCACACACTTGCACAGTTGCCTGCATGCTCTGGCTCTGCCTGCAGCCCGCTCAGCCCCCCCGCCAGTGAGACAGCCCGTACGGGTGCGCACCCAAGGCGTGGGTGCTGCGCCACCGGTGCCCTGACTGCCTGCCCCCGATGGTGAGGATGCTCTGCCAGCGCTAGGCAGAGATCGCAGTGGCAGCGAGGCGACTCTGGCATTCTCAAACTGATGCGGTCTTCTTGTACTTCTTTTCAAGCTCACTTCCTCACTTCCAAAATCTCTTGGTGATCCCCTGCTTAGTGTTTAGTCTAGTGGTCACTGGCATCTTCCTTTCTAAGGTTGTCAGTGTTTGGGCAAAGAGGCTCTGGGACTGGGCTGGGGGATCCCTCACATGGCATGCAGTCCCGTGGCTGCTCTCCCAGCTGCTGTTGCCTATGGCAAGGGGAGCACACGGGCACTCCCCATGGGAGGAATCCCACTTGCCTGTTACTGTCTTCTGCTGCTTCTGCACCAGAATTCTCTTTCTGCCCTGCAAGGGAGAGAGGAGCCTAGAAAGTCACTGGGCTGCGGAGTTCAGGCAGCTTTGTTGGAGGGCTCTGAATCCACTGAAAAGAAGAGTGCAGGAAATCCTAACACTGTAGTCAAGAAATAAGCGACAGTTCATATTATTCAGGTGCTACGGGGTCTCTTACAGCCACACAGGAGAAGCTTAAAACTCTGTTCTGGGTCTCTTTAGTCTGGAAAAGAGACGGCTGAGGGGGGACCTAATCAACACTTATAAATACTTAAAGGGTGGGTGTCAGGAGGATAGGGCCAGGCTCTTTTCAGTGGTTCCCAGTGACAGGACAAGAGGGAATGGGCACAAACTTAAGCACATGAAGTTCCACCTAAACATGAGAAGGAACTTCTTTACCTTAAGGGTGGCAGAGCCCTGGAACAGGCTGCCCAGGGAGGTGGTGGAGTCTCCGTCTCTGGAGACATTCAAAACCTGCCTGGATGAGTTCCTGTGCAACCTGCTCTAAGGTGGCCCTGCTCTGGCAGGGGGTGGGACTAGATGATCTACTAAGGTCCCTTCCAACCCTATGATTCTGTGATTCTGTTCTGTAAATGATTTGACTTAAAGTCAGTCTTAAGCATCTATGTATATATATATTCACTGGTTTAAGAGCAAAGTAGGCTGCTGGGGACGGTGCTGCTTACATAGGATAGAAAATTCATTATAACATATTTACCATGTGATAACCAATTTGCATTTGTTTATCTTTCCTCTAATTTCCATGTTCTTTATGCAGTTCAACTAGAGTGATTACCAATATTTGAATAAATGGCAGATTTACTGCATCTTGTGAAACAAATCATTCCTTTAAGTCATTGTGCTAATCAAATGTATTTACTCTGGAATGGAAATGGTATTTAATGTCATTTGTGCTTTGAGATGTGAGAGAGCATTTTATTTATTTTTTATTTCTTTGCCTTCAATTTATTTTTCTGTCAAATACTGAAACATGCGGTACATTGTAAAAGTAATTGGATGTAGCTCAAGAATAGAGTAATAAATATCTAGCCAATGCTTTCTTTTGAAGAACAACAAAAAAAAAATCCTGAACTTGATTTAGTATACCCTTTCTTTAGTAAGTGTGGAGAGTGTGTTTGACAAGAGATTTGGACCCAAAAGAAATTAAGTGCAGTTGATTATACAGTTACCTATGCACATTTTGAAATTTAAATCCTTATTTTTTTCATAGGGGGATTTTAGTTTAATTTAAAAGGAAAAATACCATATAATAGACAGATGGTCAAATCTACTGGATTTACTAAATTGAAACAGAAAGTTTATACGTTTACCTATCTTTCAGTTAGTGGAATCTATTTTTTTTCTTTAAAAAAGCCAAAGCTTTTTAGCAGTTACAAACTTACAGCACCTTTAAAACACTGCATCTAACTTTAGAATACCTCTATGTGACTAATGTCAGGCTTCTTATGGCTCAAATGGCCTTTTAAAAATGAATAAAACATTGATTAAGGTTCATCATAATTCTGTTTTGAACTATAAACTAAAATTGTAGTAGGTTAATGTCACTAAGAGCAATGAAGAGCAAGTAATATGTCCACGGTTTTCTGTATTAACAGAGTTACGTAAAAGCTTTTAATTCCACAGCATTTTGAAAAGTAAATGCTTATAATCTTTATTTAGTTTTAACAGTCTTTTCCCTTTAGAAACTTCAGAGTCTACTTGGATTTGTGGAAGGTATCTTCACTTCATCTCACTGTGGCCTAAATTCTGTTTCAGAATCAACATCAGAGTAAACCAGTGGCAGGTGTTTGTAAATAATTGCCAAGTAACCTTTGTAAAACAACATCAGATTTTTATTGGTGTCACTTAAATTTCAGCAGAAAATGAAATCATGGTGAGGAAAAGAGCTTGCATTCCACACTCCTGATTTCTCTTGGTTTCTGAAAGATTTTTTGTGTGATTTCTTACGCAACCCCCTGATCTGTGAAAAATTGTTCACAAATTTTCTTTGAAGATTTATTTGAAAGAAATGACACTTGAATTTTATTTTTTAAAAAAGATCCAATTCTTACTATAGAATAAATTCAAAAAGACAATTTATTATTTTGTCCTTTGAAGCTCTGAGGCTTCCTTAAAATACTAATCTCTCAGTGAAGTTTTACCCCGAGCTTTGGAAAGATCTTGCGAAATGGAATGATCATTGCCTTCAGAATTTTTGTGGAATTAACTGTATCATACTTAGCAGAAGTTTATGTATGAAGCCCATAAAAGTTCAGGCATCTAAAGTATGTTTGGGTGCAGTTGAGGAAAGTAGGCTCAGTTCACCTTCGCACTGAACTTTCACTTAATCACAGCTCTAATTTTACTTAGGTTTCTTAGTCAGTATTTCCTTCTCTTTTGCTAGCATTCTTCTACTTTGCCTCTCCACTCTGTACCTCAAAACCCACTCATGACTTGTGTGTTTTCTAATCCAGAAGACACATGTGGATCAATAACAAGATTTCATGAAATGCAGTGATGCCTCCTCTAGGACCCTAACACTAGGGGTAAACTTTGACATTTCCACTATTTCCACTTTGACATTTCCAGGCTATTTCAATGCCCTGTCTACTAGATGAAGAGCAAAGTTCTCTTTACCATGATTGTTTTAGCTGAAGTAACCCTTAAAGAGCCTTGGGTTTGGCCAGAAACTGCCAGAGGAGTGGCTGTTTTCTATTGTGATGTATAAAAAGATATGGCTGGATAAGAGTCATGTGTTTAAAAGTCATCATTATTAAAAGTCTGGATAAGACTCACGTATTTAAGCTACACTGATTATTGTTTTAGATCAGAAAACAAAATACATGCCTGAGTTCACCAGAGAGGTTATTTGTCAGGAATATTTCCTCAAGGCCCTTTACCTTCCTTGAGTAATCCAGTCCCTCATGTCACTTCCTAGAATAATCTGTACCTTGATTTATCATTCATTTTAGAGGAGTTTCAAAGGTGGAACTTAGCAGGTATCAATTTATGAAGGTGGAGAAGGGAATTCACTGTCCTACATTAGTTCTAGTAGTTAGGTTTCTATTTCCTGTAATACAATCAGTGCTGACCAGCTTTATAACCCCTGCAACAAGAGACTGCCTACCCTGGGATTCATGACCATTATTGATCCTTTCAGGTGAGAAGTAAAATCGATATGTATTTTTTGGTATTTGTCTCCACAGCTGTGGTAGAGATGCAATAGGCATCTCTTCTGGGAGTCTTCTTTTAAACAAAACTAATTAAAAAATCATTGTACTTTTATTTAAGAAGTTCTAGTATTTAGTGCCTTATGGGCATTTATTAGAAGTTGAAAAATGAAAGAAGTCTATTTAATATACCTTTCCAGTTGGTTAGCATTGGTAGAATAGAAGTGCTTTGGATAGCTTAAGATTTTAATTAAGGTGATAATTGTGTTTATTTTTAAAATGAAATATCTTGTAACTCAGTTAAGTTGCTTGTTTGCAAAGATTAGAAAAGTCAATACGCTGCATTTACACTCACAAACCAGAATCGGTGTTGTGAAATAATAAAACTTTATATGCACTCTAATGGTATTTTCACTGCTGTTTGCACCAAGAAGACAAATTCATGGTGCCTGAGGTGTCATTTGTTCATAACTGCTACAGTTTGTGTGGATCTCAGCAAACATTTCCCTTTATGTATGTGCATCAGGTACGTCTACATGGGTAGGCAGATTTGTGTTTGAGGAAACTTCCTTCTTTTTTCCACCTTTCTCAAGTTTTGTTTTGGTTATTGATTAATTATTTAAAATATGAAATTCAATATTTTCGTACTGTATCATCCTCTCATTTCAAAGCCACAGAAGTTTCAGAGCATCTCCCAGAGGTACCTCCAGAGGGTAACACAAAGCAGCCTTTTCTTTTCAATGACTAAGTGAAGAATGAAATGGCATTTAGGTACTGCACGTGCCTTATGAATATTCATGATTTCACTAAGGTCTGGAGATACCTTCATCTGGAGAAACACCGGAGAGTTAAATTCACAGAGCTTCCTGGTGGTGTGTGTTGTCACTGTGTCACTGCTACAAATTATTAAAGTCTTTGAGAAGTAACATTTCTTGTAATTGTTTATGGTTCATTTGGAACATCTGGCTTGAACTTTCTGAGTACTAGGTAGTTGTTTTTTTCCTGAAGGTCAGAGGTGTTTTTTTGTTTTTCTGTCAAACTCTTAACAATCCAGCTGAGGCCAGACACTAAACTTGCACAGGCCGCTTGGAAAATTCCACTGTATGAAAATATGTATGATTCTTCATTGAACACTGGTTTTGTAGCATTTAACCTCTATAATAAGGATAAAAACTAAGATGACTACGGTAGCAAATCTTCTGCTGCATGTATTTTAATTATTGATAAATAGATGTCTACATTGGGTCCCCTGCAGCTATCAACAATACTGGCTTTACTGAAGCTGCCAACTGGACAGCTTCAAAGCACCGGAATACCAACTGTAGGCATGAGCGCGCTGCAGTGAATTTCAAAAGAAGAGATTCACAGCAGCAGTCTATTGATAACCGGTACCTCAACCCGCTCTCTACCGCCCTAGAGGTGACTGTTCGACAAGGACACCCTTCTGCACAGCAGATTCACATGTGCACTGGGGGGGTGGATTCACCTTGAAACCTTGCCAAAGGAATCGTTTGTGAAACTAATGTAATAAAACTGCAGAATACTAATTTAAAAAGAAAAAAAAAAAAGACCCTGGGATTGCATGAAGTTATTCCCCACATACAAATTAGCAGTAGTAACCAATCTGGGGTTCCAGGTGATTGCATATAATATTATAAGCATCTTGTAAGCTCTGATATCTATCTTGTAAGTGAGGTATATATGATAAGCCAGACACCACAGGGTATTTTTATATATATATGTGTGTGAGTGTGTATATATGTGTGTGTGTGTGTGTATGTATAATATATATATATATATAAATCCAGGTATTTCTTTTCTATATCTGTATATTAAAATGGAACTTGTTGAATGCCATTCCCGTAGAGATCATCATCCATGTAACAGATTCAATACATTTTGTACATTTTGGTTTGATTTTCTTTTCGGAGCAAGAATATTCAGATAGAAAGAATAATAATTCATAGAGACTGTCTCTTAAAAATGTGATCCTTCAATAAGCATTTGATTTTGCCCCACTTTTATTTTTCTTTCAAGGTTATGCTTTCATAACCTTTTGGGACAGGTTTTCCCAAGGGCAGTTTTATATTAGAAGGACCGTAAGTAGCTAAAAAGAGACTAAGAATAGTCTTAGCTCAAGAAGAAGAAAATCCAATTCTTAATTCAGAGCAAGGTATTAGATGCAATATAGCATATCACAGTGTCCTTGAGAAAAGTTTCTTCCTTGCGGTTAAAGAAAGCAAAATATTATGGACCATAGGCAACTCAGTGATGTTTCATGTCTGTGCTGAGTTCATTAGTAACTTGGAGACTCTATAAGAATTTCATAACTGGACTTTTAAATCAAGACATACTGAAATTATCAAAAACACCTGTTGGACAGTTACGTCAATGCTCTGAAGTTCTTGCTATTCTCGTTATCTTGAGAGCTGTAAATAATTCCTAATAAGATGTAAAATAAACTTCTAGCTTATGCTCATACAATTTCAAGTATTTTCGGTTACTTTCAGGAAATTAATAAGAGCCACTATGTTAAGTAGAACTAAAGAGGGGGATTTATTTATCTCTTCTCCTGATTTATGCTAATATGAGTGCGTCTGTGGTTTGAATTAGTCTGCCTAATGCTGTTTTGGCCAGGATTAGAATTTCTCAGAGGCTTTGCATTCTCACATGGTTACCACTTCCGTTCAGCTATTTCCCCGCTGGTGGTTTTAGCCTGGATGTTAACACTAATTGCAGAACACTAAATAGTTCATTTTAATCTTTAATAAGTTTACATCGTTTCAAATTGATTCTTGGAGTGTGAAATCTCTGTTGTCATTGCAGTTTAACGTTTTAGCATCTCGGAACAGGAATATGAAATGAAGTTTTTCCATTGTTTTAGAAGATGAGTCAGCAACTATTGATGTCAGAAAGCATAATGTCCTTTTCTTGACTTTAAACACAATTAATGCTCGTAATTATAAATTCCCTTTATCGATGTCTATCAGTGCTGACGCTGACTGATCTTGGCAAACACCAGGAGTAGACAAAGTCCAATGTAGGTCTGTAAATGTCAGTGTATGACATCACCACGGGGAGTTGGCATCTTTCTGTACTGACAGAACGGAGGCTGTAATTAGAAATGAATGACAAGGTGCTTTTTGTCTTTGATGAGGAAAGATTTTTGTGTCAAAATATCTCACCGCAGGAACAATTTTTCTTTAAGCATTTCTTGTGCTGAACACACTTGGCATAATAATGGAGCGTGGGGTGGGGGGGCGCAAAATTATTGCACAGTGTTGCTAAGTGACAAAATAGCAGATGTTCTGCATTTGCAGATAACAAATGTTTGAACGCTATCATATTGTGATATTGACAGATATCATTCAGAGGAAGTCTTAATATATTCACTATTTGAAAGAATATAAAGAAAATCAAGGATATTAACATTTTTGCGGCCTTATGTAGGGAGCATTTTAAAATTATTTGACAAAAGTAAATAATCTAGTTCAGAAGTGTGTTTTAAGGATTTAATCACATGATACAAAACCATTGTAGGAAGATAAATGACCTGTGTTATGTTCTTGATCTTTTAAATAGCAGAACACCTACCCAGTCAGTCAGGGGAAGTGGTATCAAATACCATATGAATTTACAATGTCTAATAGTTGGACTAGTGAATGAATTTACAGTGTTTATATTAAAAATAGAATGTAAACAAATTCTCTCGGTGTTATTTTAAATTAAATATGATCCTTGAAGCATTATAGAAACACCGCAGAATGGCGTAAGATGTTTTCAGAGAAGTACATAACTTCCAGAATGGCATAATCTGAAATTATGACATGTAGGAAAATAAACTGACAAAAAAAAGACAATGAATGCCCTAATTTTTTATTATGCCCCTTAGATTTGTGAGACAACTTGGTCAGTTTGCCAAAGCTTAGAGAAAACTTTCACTTTTCATAGCAAATATATTCGTTGAGAATTAGGTAACATATAGGTTACAATTTAAGCTTTCAGGTTTATAGTTCGTTTCTTCTGACATTTACTTAAATTTTGCAATTAAATGAATGCACAGGCAGTAGGTTCCTTTTCTAGTCCTGTCCTCTCTACCTCAGTTCTTCACAAATCCCAAAAATATGAAAACAAATTCCAGTTCAAGATACAATGTTTGTGCAATTAAATTAAGCTTTCCTTGTATTGAGAAGTTTCCAAATTTCTCTCAAATTGACTCTTCAAAAAGTAAATATTGAAAAGGTACGCACAAAGCAACTGGAGGGGTGCTGGCAAATCCTTAGGTCTGTTTACAAAGCAAGACCATGTATGTGTGCAGGTAAACACAGAACTGAGTAGATCTATAGAAGCAGGAATAAACGGTTGGTTCCTCCCTCCCCCTTGACATTTCTTTAGTGTTCTGCCAGTGGGACTTTTAGTGTTGTCTTGAATGAAAGAGTGAAGCTGCAGTCTCTGGAACCCTTTTCCAGATGATTGTCACTTAACTTTATTTTTTTCCTTTGGCTAGACCCTTAGCTTCATTCTCCTTTACTTTGAAAAGGCCAAAATTTCAGAGAAGTCCATGCAAGTTATTGGAACTACATCAATATACAGATGATAAAAATGTAGTTTGAAATTAGGGTATCGTCTGTGTAGATGTTTACTGAAGAGACACAATTTAATTTTCATTTATTTGATAATTCTCTTTCACTGATGGAATTTGAATAAAAACTCTTTAATATGTGTTTAGAAAGCATAAATACATTAATGCAGTGTTTAGAATTCTAATAAGCTTTTCAAAATTTTTATTACCTTGATACACAAATGGAGTAAATAGTTATGACCTATAGTGTTAAACTCTGAATCAACATTAAACATTCCCATAAATTATTTTTAAAACTACATATTAAGTGAAGTACTCAGATGAAATGAACAGGTCAGCCAAATTAATTGTCATTGCTCGAAAAGATATTTGAACTTGTTTTGCCTGTGCAAGCAATATCTGCCTGGAAGCCACAGGGAAGGTGTTGATCAGCCGTTATCACCATTCTGCCCAGTTTAACAGATGGTGCAAATGACCAAATTACAGCTAGAGAAGGGTGTGCAAAACAAAAGAGAAAATCACGTGAAAATGAAGGGGAGGCCACTTCATAGCATGGAATCTCTCTGCCTCAGGTACCAGATGGAGAGAGAGGAAAGATGCTGGTCTGTGCACTCCCCTTCCTTCTCCGTTATAATGCTTGCCAAAAACTTTACAAAGCTCATCATCCCTACCCCATCCTTCTTCCCTCCACTGTACTTTTAGGTGTTTGTAGAAGTGCTAAAAGTCTAACAGTTAGCTTTAGGCTCAAGAAGTAGTATTTTTTTTTTCCTTGTTGGACCAAAACTGGCAGAGGCCTGGAGGAATTAATTTTTAGTATTTTTTTCATCTTTCTCAGACCATCCAGTAGGCAAAATTAATTTGAGAAGGAGCTGAACAATGGATTCTAATGTTCAGGATTTTACAGGAGTTTTTAACATTTTTGACATGAGTGCTGGCCTTCCTTTGTTTAAGCAAAGATAAGCAGACGTATGTTATTACTTATAGAAAAAACACCTGGCAGCCCTTGAGTTAAATGTACTGGAAAACAATTTAAAAACTGTGGTACACCTTTTCAAACAAGTCTGATGTCTGTTTTATTGCCTGTGCTAAAGGAAAACTAGAGAAGTTTTCTCTGTATCTGTATTTGCTTAGATCTCCTTGGCCAAAGCGCTCTGAAAAACAGCCTAAGTTTCAGCTTCTCTAGAATTCTTGCTGGCTTCTTTGTAAAATCAGTTGATTTATTTTGTATTTAGAGCATATGGAAGTTGAAATCAACACTCATTTCCCCAGAAACAAAACACAGACATTTGCATTTCATATTTGTGTCAATGAATGACTTGTGCTGGTGCAAGATTATAAACAGAAGTTTTGTGGTTTAATGCTTCTATCGCTGTATCTGAGCTACTACTTGGTGCTGGCAGGGCAGTTTGGTACATTGATTTTTTAAAATTTTTTTTCCCCCCAAAATTAGAACTTCAGGGTTTAGTCCCAAAGGCAAATAAAAAATGTCTATTGTAGATAATGCCAGACTGTTCCAAACAGTGCACACTCTGTAGGGCTGACTCTGCTCAGAGTATAAGGTTGATAAGGCAGGAGAGCAGCATGGCTGAGAGAGAACATTTTCGTCAAACTGAAACACAAGAGGAAAATGCACACGCAGTGGAAGCGGGGATGTGAATCCTGAGAGTAGTAGAGGGATACTGCCCAGGAGTGTAGGGATAGGACAGCTGGACCTAAATGGAGGCAAGTGAAGGATAGTGAGAAGGGCATCTAAAATTACATTAGTCAGAAAAGGAAGATAAAATGCATTGTACCCCGCAGATAAATGAGACAGGGTATCTGGTGACAACTGATATGGCGAAGGCTGAGATACTTCACTTTTTTTTTTTTTTTT
>VXBO01011653.1:55865-65966 GCA_013400135.1 Rhinoptilus africanus
TTTTTCCTGTCTGAGCAATGCTCTTCCCACCTCTGTCGAGTCCCAGAATCTTGAGGCAGGGAATGGGGGAATGAAGTCCCTCCCATCACATGAGAAGATCAAGTTCTATACCATCTGAGGAATCTGAACATACAGAAGACCATGGGACCCAGTGAGGTGCACCCCAGGGTCCTGAAGGAACTGGCTGATGCGGTTGCCAAGCCACTCTCTATTGTATTTGAAAAGTCATGGCAGTCAGGTGAAGCCCCCAGCCACAGGAGAAAGGGAAACATCATGTCCATTTTTTAAGAGCATAAAAAGGGGGACCCTGAGAACTCCTGACCGGTCAACCTCACCTCTGTGCCTGGGAAAGTCACAGAACAGATCTTCCTGGAAGACCTAACACAGATGGGTGTCAGGGAGGTGATTAGAGACAGCCGACAAAGGCCTTCTACGATGGAGTGACTGCATTGGTGGATAAGAGAAGAGCAACTGATGCCATCTATCTTGACTTCTGTAAGACCTTTGATGTAGTCCCCCACAACATCCTTGTAGCTACATTGGAGAGATGTGGGTTAATGGCTCAATGTCCAAGTTGAGATCAGTAACAAGTGATGTCCCTTAGGGATCCATATTGGGACTGATACTGTTTAATATCTTTATTAATGACAGACTGTGGGATTAATTGCACCCTCAGCAAGTTTACAGATGACAACAAGTTGAGTGGTGCAGTCATTTCTGTGTAATGCTGAAACACAGGCATTTAGTGTATTTCTTAAAAAATCATTTATTTTCACTATTTGTGGAGTCCTATCTATTCCTACCTATTCTGTACTAGTCCTGTCTGTTGTTGTCTGTTCTATACCAAGCAGATCTTTAACAAACTAGGAATTACTAGTTTTCATAAGGGCTGGACTCTGGAGTCCTCTTTCACAATATTTTCACCCTTTTAGGCTGTCTGTGAATTTAGCCTTACAGTGAGATGACGTTATATTATCCCCACTTCACTGGGGAACTTGGTCACAAATGATAGGCAGCGTCTACAGAAGTGCTGACCTTACCCAAGAAGCTAAGAGACTGACTTTTTTTTTTGCAGTTTTCTTAGCACTTTCACAGAACTTTAATTCAGAGTAGAGCTCCCACTGATTTCAGTTTCGACTGTCAACACTTAGGACCCCTGAAAATTGAACTGCAGCTGTCTGAAACATATAATCCTGTCTATTTCAGGTACATGATACCTAAATTGAGGTAGGGATCCTGTGGGAAATGCTACGTGATCATGTAACTAAAAACTGTATCAGAATGGCTACACATGCCAGGGTGATTGCAGGTGTCACGTCCCACTCCCAGGAAGGAGAGGGGGGAAGTGACTTCAAATTCGTGAATTCCCAACTGTGCGCACTAAGGCGAGATAAATCTCAAGGTCCATATAGGAACATTTATTAGCTGACCAAAATGGTTAGTATAGGTCTTAACAAGTCCGTGATAATTGGTTAAGTATATAACAAATTATGGCAAGTGGTGAGGTGTGCATTGTGTTACTTAACAACAGGTATAGGACAATTTATGGCAACTTAAGTGGTACTTAAGGTCATACTTAAGGTCGTTACTTACCAACTCTAACCATTACTGAACAATTCTAAGAGAAGAGACAAACTGAGGGACAGGGAAAGGAAAAGCCAGAGAAAAAGAGAGAGGGAAAGAGATCAGCGGTCCGTGTTCCAGCATCTCTTGCAGGGAATCTTCCCAGGCATAATCTTATTCTTTCTTGGGAAGAATCTTCCCAGGCACGATCCCGGACCCCCTCAGGGGCACTTATTTTCCCCCTTTATGTTTGCTGAATTAGCATGGTCCACCCCCCCTGCTGAGGACAGCCTCATATCAGGTTTCTCCCTTCTCCCAGGTGAAGTGTAGCATGATTTGGGTGGAGAAACGAGTGCCATAGTCATACATGTTTAGCATGATCTCTATAATCTTCATTAGCATATGCAGGGGTGTGCGCTTTCATATGCATTTCGCGGATAATGAAGGGAAGGTCACTTACGGACACAATGGCCTTGAGAACTGAGAACTAGCAAGCTCATCACAGGAGTGGCAGAACTACCCTGACTTCACAAGACAGTTCTCCCACACATTTAGGCTCCAGAAGTGTTAGTCTTATCAGTTCTTTGAAGGCCAGGCCTGCATTATTTATTTCCTTAAGAGTGTTTGAGACATTCTGTAGAAGGCTTGGAGGGCCTTCTGCCCATCGTCAGGGAATTTACAGTCCGTCTCTTACATCAGGTTACATTAGTCTGGCATGTTCTAACTTTCCAGTTTTTTCTTTACAGCCTGCCATACATATGATGTGTTTTTGTATGATTGTTGGGGGTGGAACACAGGACTGGAGGAGGGCAGGTGGATATTGGTTTTAATTAGTTGGAGATTTTGTTTTGCTTTGTTTTGGTTTTTTGTTTTTTTTTTTTTGACAGTGATTTCCTATTATCTGTTAATTTCCTGTTAATCTTCATCTTCAGACTGGGATTTTCAAAAGTACTGTACCAAGGGATGCACGTAAGTGACAGAAACTGGAAAGCGGTCATTTGTTTTGTGCTTACCTCTAGGGAAGCTTTGTAGTTCACTTTGGTTTTCAGGAGGTTTTGACAGGCCACAAGATATGTTTTCTTTTTACTCTTTCTGCTGCTCGTGTTTGCCCCTTTACTTTATCCTCTGGGTTTTTTTTTTTCTCTTTTTCCTGTTCTTTATGTATTTCAGAAAGTTGTTTCTTCTTTTCGTTCTTATTGACTATAGAAAAATACAGTGATCTTCCTTTTTTATTTTATTCCAAGTACCGTCTTGGTCCTTAGACTTGGGAGAAGCATTTGGGGAAAGATCTTGCTTTCTTCACAAAGTCAACATTCAATATAAGTAGTTGATACAGACTGCATTAAGTAAGTGAAACATGCTGAGCCTCCAGAGTGTTTAGTTGCTGAAACCTAACAGATCTGACCGTGTGCAGACTGACATTTCAGAGATTTATAAAAGGAGAAGTTTATAGAGGTTTTCAGAAGAACGAGCAAAGAGCACCTATGGCATCTGGACAAAACCCTCATCAAAACTGAAGTCACAGATACATGAGCTAGATGTGCTAGCATTTCTCATTTTTATGATTGTAACAGCTTGGGGTTTAGCACAAGCAGAACAATCTTTTCTTTTAATTTCAGCAATTATGTGTCATAAATTACTTATGATAAATGTCAGAAAAACAACAAATGAACATAGCAACGTCACAGATGTGTAAAATTGTGGCCTGAATGGTCAAACACTGTGAGCAACTGCAACAAAGGAGTGTGTATTCAAGGTAATCAGTCACTTTAATAGTAAGTGGCACATGAGACACCTATTCTGTAATTCCAATTATAGGACGAGGAAATAATTTTTTCTGAATAGAATTTTATTTGTTATAAAAATAAGGGTGGGGTTTTTTCCATAGAAAAATAACATTTAGGAAATCAGTGGTGCTTGCTTTTTGTCTTTCAATGACTCAGTCAATAAAAATGTCAAATTTAATTTACTTAATCATTCATGTGCCACCTGGGGTTAGCAGAGTTCAGTCAACAAAAATGTGAGAGCTGGGAAAGGTGAAGGTTATTCCATAATATCGGATAAATAGAAAAGCAGTTACACTTCAAAAACATGATGTAAAACCCTTACAGCATTTTTTTTTTATTTTGATGAATTCCAAGAGAGAAGGGGGGGGGGGGAATTACACTGATACTTCATTAGAATTGGCCTGAAATAGTTGAGAAATTGATGGTTGTCTCAGTTACAAAAGATAGCTCTGGCAGAGATATTTTGTGCGCTTTGGAGGACTATGTATTTGGGGTATATATTGTGGGATGCAGAGCCAAAGAGCCCTATATTGATTGCCTTGGACTACCAACAGAATTCAAATGATTTGAATAAACAACAGAAAAAAAGACAACAGAATTCAAATGATTTGAATAAACTGAATTGGCATTGATATTAAACTTCATTTAAATTGTAATGCATTACAGAATAAGCAACACCGGTGCTAAGATGATGGTGGCTTCGTGACTTGGAAGTGAAGGTGTAGCTGAACATTATATAGCCTTGAAGAGGTCTGGATATGTTGTCAAGGAAATATTGGGAAGAGGAGTGTTTGTTTTGCTGTTCTCTGTCTGATCATTAATAGAGGTACTCAGTGTATTTCAGCAAGTACCGATTCACCCTTGCACGTATGAATTCAAAGCCTGTTATTTTCTCCTGATTCAAAAAATACCAAGGGAACCATTTACAGAGTTTGGCTGAACTGAGGGCCAGGAGAAATCATTTGATTCTCTAGACTTCATTTAAGTTTCACTTTGATACTCCTATATGGAAGCCAGTATCTAGTTGGGGTAAAATATTTTTGTCCACGTATATGTTCCAGAGATGGAACAAAAAAAGGTAGAAAATTACCCAACCATCATTACTCTGTAATATCTGGTAACGTTTAGCTTTAAAGAGAAAACAAAATCATTTATTTTGAAGGCAATACATTATTTTTTCACAGATGAAATAATATAAATTAATAACTTTCTGATTTAAATCATGAATAACTCTGGTTTTAAGGGGGAAAAAAGAGTAATAAAAATATTTTTCCTGAATTAGAACCTCAGGATTTAGTCCCAAAAGCAAACATGTAAAAACATAAAGATTTTAAATAGTTTTGTAGTTAATAATAATGATACAGAGTACAATAAATGTTAAAGTGCTTATAACTCATAACTTCAGTGTACCTCAGAATTTTCAAATGTGATATGAAACAACATTCTTTTTTTTCCCCCCCCAATTTAAAGCAGCCACATCCCCAATTCCAAACCAGTGTCACTGGCCTTGAATTTTTCTCATCTAACATGAGGACATGAAGCACTATATTCCACAACATTTCATTAGCATGTTGCTATGCAGTCATGTCACTGGGCCAATGATCTCAATTGGCTGAGTGAAAATGCAATATAAATACAGGTAATTGCAAAGGAATTGCTTTACAGCTTTATGAATAATTTTACCTATTTTGTGAAGATGAAAATGCAGCTTTCCTGATATGATCCTGCAGTGCAGATATGAATAGATACAAAAAATTGTAATGAGTGTGGTTCGGGGGATGATATCAGCAAAATATATGGGACCTTAAAGGATTATTAAAGTAAAAATCGAGTCAACAGTTTTCAGCCTACTGAGAAAGTTTCTGTAGCTTTCTCTTAAGACATGTTCAAAACCAGTCTTGAACTGTTCCATACAATTATAAAAATAATTTATTAATGTAAGTGACAATTTAATGTCTCCTGTAAGAAACACGGTATACAGTGTTAAAGTGGGATAGTCTTCATAAGTAACACCAGAGGAACTATTGCCATTACCTAGTCTAATCTCTCTAAATCAGACAACAGACTTTATAAAATCTCTGTAACTACAGCAAATATTTGAGGACAAAAAAATCAAGTTTTAAAACAAAATACTTTTGTTGACAAAGGTGCTTCAAATGCTTGTGGTGAAGTTGATCCAGTGTTTAATCTCTTAGAGTATTAAAAGTGTATTTATTTCAGCCAAAGAATTTCCAGCTTTAATTTTGTGACATCATGCCGTTAATATATAAAACACTCTATTGGCTATTCTGTATTCTAAAAGTAGTTTTATCCAGGACAGGCCACCTTTAATGTTTCCATTAATATAAGGACTTGAATTTTTCACTAGAAGGCATGATTTCCACACTTGTAAATCAATAGCAGTGCTTCTCTGAACTCCTCAACGTTCTCTGTAAATTATAAACAGTGTATTTGAGTAGGAGTTGTGCAAGAGAGCTGACATGCATACACAATATTTATTATTTTACCCAACAGAGCTTTTTAATTATTATTATTTTACCTGTGACACTGGCTTTTAGTGATTTTATTTTGAAGTCACTCGGAGTCTTTCATCCTAGAAATATGGCCCATGTTCTTGGTACTTAGCAATGCGATTTTGCCTTCAGTGACACTGAAAAGCAAACTCCAGGGAGCTGAGGAGTGAGGGTATGGCTTTTATTTCTGATTCATCAGGTAATCCAGGATTACTGCTCTGATTATTGTGTCATTTACAAATCTTATTTGTTAGGACTAGAGGGTTTTTAAGGTTATTTTTATATTATATGAAGTAGTTATTAGGCACACCTAGGTATCTGGGACCCCAGTAGACAACCATTCTAGTAACAGACAATTCTTTTTACTCACATTATCAACTAATGAGCGTTTCATTGATTTCAGTGTTCAGGATACTTTGCATTTTGTATAAGAAATGAGAACAATTTAATTTGAATAGTTGTAGTATCCAAAGAAATGACTTTTTAAAATCTAAGCATACTCTATAAGCACTATTGTTTTTATCAATCAAATTTACAACCGCAAAAAAAAAGAAAGATCCTTCCAAGATATCTAGGATCTAAGTTAAGATCTACTTTCCATAAATCCATGTTGATTAGGATTAATTGCCTTCCTTTAATTATTAAGTATGCTATCAGCCCTTTTGTATAATTCATGCCAGTTAACACGGCCTTGTCCTTCTTTATTAATTGAGTCCTACCTGTTATTTTTCAACAGATTGGCATGCAGTTGATAGATTGTTAATGACTTGGTTAATCCAGAGGAAACTTTTTCTTTTTATTGCCACAGCATGAACTTTGTTCCATGGCCCTGGACTTCCTAGTGTTTCAAGGCTTGAAACAGGACATCATCAGACCAGATTGCTCCTTGGCCAACTCTTTTATAACTGTGCATCATGATTACTTTTGGTTTTCAGTCTCCTTACTTTATAAGTGCTCTGGCAAGTATTTCTTCATACTCTAAAAAAAGGCGAATTTTTCATCTAGCTTCTGGAACAAAATTCAATTATTTTAAATCTTTCAGATGTTTCTGATCTCTCTGTTATCACAATTTCTTTATGAAATTTGAGTGCCTGAACAAACTATACGGACTCTCTCCATAGATAACGTCTGCTGTTTGAAATGTCTTTTAATGGCTCCCTCCTAGGATTTTTTCTTAATATTAAGTCAGTTGTAACTGGAAATGTACTTTTGCCTTTTCCTCTAGCCAAGAGTAACATTATTCTCTGGTATCTTGGTAACTAACATCTTGTGTAACCTTGATCAAGATACAAATGTTGGAAAAATTATTGCAAAATGTACAGGTAAAAATTTCCTTTTCATTAGATGGAAATATTATACTTCCTGATTCCTGTCAGTTGATTTTTCCCTTTTTATTTGCCAGCCTGGGTATGTGTACATATTGCCCTGACATCTTAATTTTATTCATACAAATAGTACCCTGTACTCAGGTTTCCAATTCAGAAATAATAATCCATTTATAAGACTCTGAAAGGAGCAGAAGTCAGCCTGATGTTCTCGTACATGACTTCGCAGCTGTAGATGACTGTGGAGTGTCACAGGAGAGTCTGCAGAAATCAAATTAATAATACACAAAGTAATGACAATGCTCCCACTCAACTTCTTGCTGAGTGGTATATAAACAAGACACTAGAAAGGTCCTGCTCAAAAAATTGTAACATATTTATGTCATCCTCCTGTGAAAATAGAATCTGAAAGGTAAAAATTTTACGTGAAGTTTTCTGAGTGGATGTATCCTTATTCTGTCACCAGTGCTATGACACTTTATGGAATGTTTTTTCAAGAAAAATCTTGTTTTAAAAATGTTTCAGCCTCTGCTGCCAAAGGGGATAAATTTTAGTTTCTGGATCTCCTCTTGAACAAGACCGACAGGCAGTTTGGGAGGAGATGGGCCACTCCTTCTTTCCTGAGTTCCTCTCACACAGAAACATCTGCAGTAGCATCTTTGGCAGATCATTTCCAAAGCCACCAGAAAGCATTCAATGGGATGTTTTCCAAAAGGGAAGCAGTTCATATGGAAGCACACCTAAAGTACTGTGCTCACAGGTCACCGGTTCAGTCTAATCGCTTTAAAATGCACTGAGCATTTTTTTGATTTTTTTTTTCTTAAGGTATTTCTTAAAACATTTATTCAAGTGTTGGGATATAAAATCATTAAAGAGTGCACATTCTTGAGATGATGATGTTTCTCAGCAGTATGAATTAATTAGATCATTAGTCCATTTTTAAAACTGATGGAATCGCACACTAAAACCTGTCAAATTTAATTTCAGTTAGATAGTGCTGTGTGTCATGGCTAATATGTTTAAGAAGTAACCTTTCCATCCTGTTATTGTCATGTCAGACTATCCGGCCTGGACTGGAATTGGTAATGGTGACCCTTTAAAAGAGCATGTAACACTGCTAATGCCAAAGTGACAGCCTGTGCACCAATGGCAATGAAATAATTATAGGAAATTATCGGTTCCCAAACTAGGTAATCACTGAATGGGGGGCTTTCTTAAAGAAAAAAAGAGTGCTTCAAGAGCACTGTGTTTAATGTTGTATGCTTGTGAAACAGTAACTTCTTCAAATATTAATTTTATTCTCTCTAACTGCTCAAATATTTAGTTCAGGTTGTTTTAAACCACTAATTTTACTCAAGCAGGATTTTTCAGAGGATTTCTTGGCAACAAGGATGTGTCTCCAGGAGTGATAGGTATGATTCTGGAGACCTGGGAGACCTGCATAAATACCACAGTTCCCAGGTGCTGTCCCTGATCCTTTATCATGTATGTTAATTCCTTACGTGAAAAAGTGAAACGTTTAGATTCATTCTTCAGGGAACAGTATTAAAACAAGAGAGAACTTGGCTTTATCCTGCCAAGTTAACGGGATATTGCTAGATAATAGGATTTTCTAGTCATTCTTTCAATTCCCATGGCTGAAAAAAATTCTACATATATTAAACTGAGACAGTCTGTCCTCCTTCTTACTGTCAAAAAGGTGGAGGATGTTTTTCTGACATTGTTAGATTTATTAAAATATCTTTTTCAGGAGAGGTACGGCATTTTTCAAGTGAATAGGTAATGATTAAATGCAAATATCCCACTTATTTCTTGGAAAACTCCACATGCACCTGGAGATATCACTACTTTGTAAACAATCCTACCAAAGTAAACTTCAGATGTAAAGCAAGTAAGAATTGTCACAATGGCTTCATAGGGACAAAGCAAAATGTCCAACACTTCTTGCAAAGCATTGTTAAAATACAGGCCTACACATCAAACCCTATTTTACAGGTAAGACAGGATTACTTTTATAACTTGTATCCTTAAAGCTGACGAAATTAGGGTTGTCAGTATCTGTGCTGAGGCTGAAACTCTTCGCTGCACAGTGTGCTACATGGGTGAGCTGCACCAGAGGGCTGAATTTGTTCTGAGTTTAGAGCCAGGATATAGTGAAACATGTCCCTCTGCCTCTCAACACCAACTTTAGTTTGAATTATAATATGCTGTGTAAGCTTATACTTTTGCAGCATTTTGTGGAGAGTTAGAGAGAGTAGCAAAGGGTTAATCTGATAGCTCTGCATCTTTCTTAGTAGGCAAGTACTTCGCGTGTGTTTAACTATTTTGGTAGGCTGATAATGAAAGAAAGATGTTTACTGAGTGTGAGTAAGGAAAGCTGCATTAGTAGACTCTTGCAGCACTGAGGATTCCTCTTCAAATCTTTTCTTTGTTGAGACCACCTTGACCTTGATGGTCACAGGAAATCCAGGAAATGGAAGCTGAGTTTAGCTCCTCCACCATAGACAACACTTGGATTGCTAAACATCACAGCATCCCTGAAGTTAGGGGTGAGGTATTTCGGGAGAAATCTGAAATTAAGGCATCCGTTTAGGTAGACATGAAAGCCTTATGAAGTGCTTTCGTGTAATAACCCTATATTTAAATGGAAAAAGAGAAAAAGTATCCCATAATAGTGTGGGGGGTTCTTTGTTATGTTTTGGGTTGGTTTCTTTCCTGCAGAATATTGGATTATTCTATCATTTGGACATAAGCTGGAATGATAATTCCAGATTATCATTCTAAGATTATAATTCTATTATAATTATCGTTCTATTATTATATAGAATATATTATTATAATAGAATATATTATTATAATAGAATAATAGAATTATAATTCTATTATAATTATCATTCTAAGATTATAATTCTA
>VXBO01011653.1:69344-89165 GCA_013400135.1 Rhinoptilus africanus
TCAGAGGCCTCAAAAAGCTAAGTTGGTTTTTCTCCTGCATGTCTTCTTTGTTTGTAACTGCTGCTTTAGAATGTGTAATGGAAATAGGATGTTTTCAATTTCAATTGCATAATTATTTCTCTCTGTAGCATAATGTCTAAATGGAACATTCAGGAATATTTTTTAGAAAGCACTGATGCCAATGAATATCTAACAAAAAAAGCTGAAAAGCTGAAAGTGTTTAAAATTATCTAAAACATGATTTTTAATGCTTTTAAGAAAGATTTTTTTTTGTTTTCCAATTTTAAAATTCATTAATTCCTATATTTTATTAATTTTTAGTTGCTTAATTTGATTCTAATCTGTAGGTCTGTAAAACTAAGTAATAGTAAATAATACTTTGAGGTGACTTTGGTTTTGTTGTGAATTTCTATTTTGCTCTATTTTATTTGGATTTCTTTAATTTCTCGACTGGACCTAGGAGCAGAGGGGTTTTATTTGTTTTCTCGCTTGTTTGTTTGTTTTCCTCAAAAATCTCATGAATGCTTAAAGAAGAATATTTTTAAGCGGGTTTGGTTGTTGGGCATCACATTCCCTAGAATGAACATCCCCCATTTGTGAACACCCAAAGATCTCGGTTATTTAAAGAAATAAAAACTTCTTATTGTAGTTAAACAGTGAGATACATCTGACTGTATATATAATTGATGATACATAACTTTCTGTAAATTCCTTTCACTGAATTTGTAATCCAGTGCCTTATAATAAATAACAACCCCAAAACAAGTTCAGAAAGTGCATCCTGCAGATTAGAGCGACTTCTGAACAGGTTTCTTTTTCAGAATTATGTACCTTGTGACAGCATCAAATAGTTTTCCTTGTCTATTATTTCTCCTATTTTTCCTCTTGAGTTTGATTGCCTTTCCTCTTTCCCACCTCTACAATTGCTACAGAAACCTAAGATTTTCTCTTTGCATTGAATTCTGTTTAAGAATACAGGCCATTTCTCCCTTGTTTCACTTAGAGATGACATCTCTAGTGTAATTCAGTACCATCAACTGTAGGCTAGAAGTGCCTCATAGTGAAATGGTTCAGACATCACACGTATATACCCATTTTAATTTCTGTAGTATTCAAAGACAGTAATGGAAACAAACCTGCCCATAGTGCCCTGTGTTTTGGGGCTAAAATATTGCAACAAGGTCTCTTTAGAGCTGTCCTTGAAAACCCTCAAAGCCATAACTCCTCGAGGGCAAGTCACTGAAAGAGCTGGAGACATCCATAGTCCTCAGGCTTCGGTGCTTGTTCAGAATGACTCAACTTTAACGTTAGTAGAAGAAGTAAGGAGTTTGCCTTACAGAACTTGAAATCAAGTGTTCTGCTTCTGGGTTTTGTGTGTGGTTTTGTTTTTGTTTTTTTTTATTTTAATTTTACTGTGAACTTTTTGTACTGATGATGAAATATTATCTTTACATAGAAAATCAGAATTCTGTCATGTTGAAAACTCAGGCCTTTTATTATTTTTTTTTTAACTTCACCCTTAGGGATAACATTTTTTGCATTCTGCTCGAAAACGTAAAATCATTACACTCCGAATCTATGTGCTTTACTGTGCAATACAGGCAACATCAATAACAACACTGTGGCCTGTGGAAACCCTGACATTTTTCTAAAATGTGACATATGGACCAGCCCGAAAAAGGAAAGTGACATTTTCATAATTGTTGGGTTCTATTATTTGCTTTATAGCGGCCTAGTGGAGATTAACCCTCCTACACCAGGTAGAGAAAGATAGGGTTTCTGCTTTGGGAGGCCTTAATACAGGAAAATGAAGTGATGCAATGAATTAGGACAGCAGATTACTAGAGAGGCATCAGAAGCTAAAGGCCAGGCTGCAGAGGGAAGTTCAACTATTCCCTGTAGGTACATTCTTTAATACTTGGGGTTTTTTGTTATTTCTACTGGTGAGGCAGTAATAGTAGCAGTCACGGACCAGGACTCCACTATACCATGTACTTCACAGCTGCAGGAAAAAAAAGAAAATTAAATTGTTGTTCTGCTTTGCAGTTAATAAGCCAATACAATAAGAGAGGGTTGAAAGCAAGGAAAGATGGATAATATCCACTGGTGTGATGAACAAAGGACTCAGTGTATCTGGCACAAAACATGTTCATGGACAAGAAAAGGCTAAAACAGAGTGTGTTGCTCCCATGCTTCAATATATACAGTGATTTTGAAGGGTAGCTGATTGTAACTGAAAACAATCCAGAAAGTAAGGTTACAGTCCTGCACAGTCAGACTCTTGTTGTTTTGAGGCTACTAAATGGCAGGTGTTTATCTCTTTGAAAAAACATACAGGGATATGTGGATGGTAAAAGTATGTGGACACCTGAAATGTAAGAACATCTGGACTGTGGTGATAACTGGTTAATGGCAATTCAACTTAAAAAACAGTAATAAGAATCAGAAGAAGTAATAAGTTAAACATGTAGATACAGAAACTTAAATAATTAGGAGGAATAGAAACAATACCACAGTCCAAGAGCTTGCAGGACAGTGAAGGAATCAGTGGAGCCTAGCCTTGGGGAGGTTCTGTCAGAGCTTCGTAGCTCTGGGAGGAAACAAGATCATCGTGAGTCTCATAGGTAAGAGCAAACTTATTATGGGATATTTGAGAGGTTTCTAGGATTGTATAAATCTTGTTATGGAAAGTTTTACTGGGGTTGTGGAAATATATGAAACCTATATGATGTGTAAAGGAAGGGCTGAAGGTAGGAAAAGGAGGGGATCGAAGTGAATGGGGAGGAACAGGTTTGGGAAACAGCGAGGAGGCGGGTAAAAGTGGCCAGTCCAGTGTAAGCACATTGCTGGTCCGTCTGGCCAAGCCAGGAGAAATCCTTTGGGTCTTGAAGTCCTCCACATTTGGACTTAAATTTCACTTAAATGATTCACTTAACAGAGTCCTTTCTTTTCTGTGTTGTCCCAACACGTTCCTATTTATGATAAGCAGGCTTAGTGCAGATGGAGGGTGTTCGTTTTCTTCTCTTTGTTTTCTCTCTGGTGGGAAGAAACCCAGTCTCATATTTCTCTTCCCAAATGTAATTGAAGGGTGGGAACCACAAACAAACCTCATTATAATGTGGAAATGTAGAATACATATGATAATGACAAAATTAATCTTGAGTCTTGATATCATTCTTTTGAGAGTTTCGACAGGAGATAAGGTTTATGCATTTTGTCATTTGTCTGTGAGGACATTCTTTTTCTTTCATCCTGGTAATAGCAGAACTCAGTAGTCAGCCCCAGAGAATCTTGAAAAAATATTCAACATATTCAAAATATTTGAAAAAATATTCAACATTGATGTTCCTCAAAATCTAGTGAAAAATATAAGCAAAGAAAAAAAAAAACACCTCCAAATTCTTTACTGGGAGAAATGTAGGTAGAACGTGGATTTTCCACATTCTGTTCAGTATATCTGGTGAGCAAACTGCCACCTACAGTGATAGACTGAGCACACAGGATGCTTTCTCTTAACCTGCACTGATAGTGTCGGGACACTGCGAGAAGCTGCTGGTGCTGTATTTGTGGGTGCATGGTTTTGAGGACAAAGATCTGCAAATGAATCGGCTTTATTCAATTTTCTTCCTGTAGAACAAATTAAATTTTTTAGAAATTTAATTTTCTGTTTGTTTGTTTTTACCCCGAGAATATTTCGATGTGCTTTTTGTAAGTAGTCTTTTGGATAGTGCTATTTAATGCTTTTTTCATAATTGCTTTCATTACAAATAATGTTTATCCATTTTTTCTGTGTTGTTGCAGTTGCAGATGACATTCTTTAAATCATTTGGTATACATGAAATAGGTGTGAAATAAGTATTTTTTAAGTTTGCACACCATTCTGCATTTACATAAGTCTTTTTAATGGTGTCTGGTGGAATTTTTAATTAATTTACCACATCAGGTAAGCTTGTATTTGGAGAGAGAAGCTATGATCTTTGTTCTGAATACAGTTTCTATGTATGTGGATTCAAATATGATATGGATTTTTTGTTCATTTTTAAATGTTTGTCAGTAGAAAAGAAGGTATTGGTATGGCAGTTCTGTACTTATTCCTGGTTTCTAGTGACTTCTTCATGAAGAAATTGAAAATAAAAGGTGTGTATAAAAGCTTTATGATGGGAGATGACATCCACGCATCTGTCTTAGAGGCATTATATATATATTTTCTTTGTCTTGTTGTAAAATAGGAGAATTATCATGCCCTGATGCTGCGTTTTCTGAGGCTGAATGTCCCTCAGTGTGGGTCACCCTGTGCTCAGGGCGTGCTGAGGTTTCTAATATAGAAACCCAGCTGTCTCTGCTGCTGACATCTAGTGTAGCCTATATCCATACTTTTGGTGACTGCCATTGCTACACTAAGGTTATGTGGCAGGGATGAGTTTTGGGATCACTGAATATTTGTGAATTCTAGTTGCTAGAGACAAGATCAAACAGATGGATACTGGAAAGCACACTTGGGTGTTGTAAGGAGGGGAAATGCTGGAGAGTACTAGTAGCCATGACACGTGTCAGTTCATTAGCCATCTAAGTCTCTTTAGCCATCTAAGTCTCTTTAGCCATCTAAGCCTTACATTAATTTTCAGTGCAGCCACAGAAAAGTAAAATGTTTTCTGTCCTTCCTGTGTCCTCTCCTCTGCAGAAATGTGTCACTGGAGCCTGGGGCTCCCCTGTAGCCTAAGCTCAGCTTTGGGCTACCTGCCATCCCTCCTGCTTCCCTGCTTGTGTGCAGTCCTGCCACCTCGCTTTCAACTCCTCAGCCCTTTTCCTCAGGCATTTTAGCACACTAACCTTGCAGAAAACCACTAGCTTTCAGGTGAGTTCTCTCCGAGGTTAGCACAAGGAATGAGGTTGCAAAGCGTCACAGCAATACCAGAAGTAAAGCAACTGGAGAGGGCACGAATTCTGTAAAGTCATTCTGAGTAGATAAAATGTGCATGAAATATACTTTCTTTTTAATTACCACACAACTCTGAAGTTACATCATTTTTTTTAATTGTGTTTGGTAAAATATTTACTTTGTATACTGGGTCAAAAAAGAATGTATTTGGAGACAGGCGGAAGACCATGTAGACGAGAAAGATGAGGTGAGAGAGGAGCTTGCCAGGCCACGGTCAGGTGGGCTGTGGGTCCATCCCGAGCTTTAGCTTTGCGGATAAAGCCAGCCTTCGCTATCTTTCCTAGCTGGCTTCAGAGCAGAGGAAAACAGATTAGTATAAACCTTGATCGCTATGAACCAGTGAATTATGTCTGGTCGTCAAACTCTTGACTCCCGCCTTCCATTTAGCACTCACTGTCTGTATTAGCCTCTTCAGAGTTAAGCTGAGAGAAACTGAATTTGAAGATTAATCTCCTGCTACAGATGGTCTCCCTAGCAAGGAATTTGTATATTTCTAAGGAGTGTGCTTTTTGTACTGTGCTCCTCCATAATTTGATAAAGGCCATCAGTTTCTAATGCAGGAAATAAGGCTATAAAAATACGTTGGTCTTTTGTGCTTTGTGTTTTTTTTGTTTTTGTTTTTGTTTTTGGTTTTTTTTTTTTCTCAAAAAGGGCTGCCTGAAATCCCCTCTCTGGGTAACAATCATCAAAGTTCTCATTACTGGGAACTTTAAAATGTGTGCTGATCTGCAAAACAGAGCATGAGTGATGTGGGCATTACTGATATAATTGGTTTTGTGCATACTACAATCACATACTGGCTTTAAAATATACCCCCTTGGTGTGTTCATTATATCCATCTCTCATGCACTTCTGCAACAGATATTTGCAGTCATTCATCACTGTTTATTATTCAGAAAGCAATGAATATGGAGCAGCAGCATGTATTTTAACAATCTCACATTACATTCCCTAAAGAACATATGTGTTAATATACAAAGCATAGTAGAAAGTTCCCATTTCTCTTATTAACTTCTGCACATTCAACAGAGCTGCTGTTGAATGACCCGCTGTCATGTTTTCATCCTTTTTTTTTTTCCCTTTCCATTTATCTCTGTTCAGTTACTAGTGATTAGAAAGGATACCAGGACTCTTAAAAGGGTAGTTTGGGCTGTGTCTGATGATAGTGTGATTTATTATTAAGTTTTGCTTCTTTTTATATTAACATGTTCTCATTCTAAATGATTTATGAGCTTTTATGATTTCTAGATGTATATCTTTTAAAGTATTTTACATTTTATATAGTTCTTTAAAGGAATATTTAATTGTATAAACCTTTAAAGATGCAGATAAATCTCTTGTAAGGCACATAGAGTATGAGTGGTAACTCCGTAATTTAAAGCTGTATATCACAGCATGCCATAAAATTTTCTTATCAGCAGTTCTTGGCAATATAAAATTGATATGTTTGGTGCTACCAGGTAATGTACTCTTTCCTGTAAGTCACCTTATTCTGATTTACCCTTAAGCTGGTCTCTGCATGGAGAGAGTTTTACTCTGGACTTATTAATAAACTTCTTGGTGAATCAAAAGCAGTTCATCCGCAACCATAATTAGTAGAAGATGACCATGACTAATTCAGCTGTTTAGATTACCCAAGACACCTCGATTGCTGTTCTGCAGCAACACACTGAATATTCAACTTAGTGAATCAATGCAGTAGAGGATGCAGTAGCAGATATATCCAGAGGCCCAGGGCACAATTTGTCTGTTTGCTCCAAATTGATAACCTCTTCCTGCACTATTTCTCAAAGGGGTTATTTGCTGCAGCAGCTATTCCTATTACTCTTCTGATTGCAAACTAGCTTACCTCAGTGCTTAAGCACGATAAGGAAAGAGGAGCTCCTCACTGGCAAACTGGAAGAGCTTAGTAGAGATTTGAATAAAAAGGCTATGTGTTATAACATCCTCCTAGGAGGGGTGTTGGGGCTGGGGTTTGATATTCCCAGGCCCATTGTCATGCCAGAAAAGCTAATTACACTCATGTCAGTGTCTTTGTAAAGAACCAGTAATGAAGCTTATATCTCATTTGGGTATTTGTTTCCACTATATTCATCAGTGTAGACATGCAAGAGTCCATGGAGAAGGTATTTCACATGAGAGCATTTGTGCTGTGGGTGTGATAGCTGTGCATAGTCCCAACTCATAGCAGGCTGCTGCCATGAAGCACCTTTTCACCTCCCTGTCAGACAGACACTATTGTCTCCTTTCCATCAGATTTAATAATAATTTATTCACAGGTGAGTAATTTCAACCAGCAGATTGTTTGGAAAAGGACTTCTCTACTCAACCCAAAATAAAGGCTTCTCTTCAGTTTAGCTTAGGTCTCACTCAGATAGGATGTTAAGAAGGGAGAGGGAAGAAACAGTTGTATCGCCCTTTCAGCCAAAGGCCTGAGTTCTGCTGCAATATGTGTACTGTAAAAATCACCCAAAGACAAAGAGATAAGGGAGGGTTATACCTTCTTTGGGTCAGGGAATGGGTAATTTGTCTGTCAGATACAAGAACTGATCTGGTCTAAGAAGAAATTTACATTTCTGTGGAAGTGAGAGAAATTTTATTTTTATTCAGGTGGATGGTCAGACTATTACTGTAATGAAAGAGAAGTAAACTCATTTTAGAAAAACAGATTAAATGTATCTAGACCCACTGGAGGGCTCCAAAATAGAAATTAATTCTAAACCCAAGGCTTTCTGACCAAGCCAAGGCTTTCTTTCAGGGATAAAACCTGGGGTACAAGGCACATAGAAAAATAAAATCCACAGATGCCAGAGAAGTCCACATCCCACCTCTTAGGTAAAGGGATTTTTGTTTTAATCACAGTTCAAGTACATTAAATGCCACTCCTTTCTCTTCTTTTTTTGTAACTGTCAACAACTTTTTGATGGGTTTGAATAACTTCTTTTATTTGCATCTTTCTTTAACTTAGCTTGAGATACGAATGATCTTAAGATAACCCAATAATAACATGTTCCTCACTGAAGAGGGAGGCAAATCCAGAAAACTGGCCACTTCTCATCCTTAAGTGTCCAGTTCCCCCATGTTCTCTGAAATACCCAAAAAGAGCTGGAGAATTTTCAGGCACAAAAATTGTATGACCCTGGTGAAGAGCTTCTGTTACATTGGTCAAGACCAAAAAGAAAAGTGTCTACCAGGAGGCTGTCTGGCATCTTAGTTAAGATACAGGAAAACATGCGTGAATTCTTGGGATCTTTATATAGTGTGTCTCAATATCTAGAAAAAGTTGACCATAATTAGATCAGAAACTGACAATCTTTTAAAACTGTATGAGATGAAAGTTACTTGGCAACTTGCAAAAGATAGGTTTAGCTGCAGTAATTATGAATCTAAAGGTAACTTGTATAGAAGTCATACATATATCAAAATTTCTCCTGGAAGAAGAACAGTTCTGTGTTTTATCCATATCTGATGCACACAAACTTAATAAAGCACTGGTCAATAGAGATCCAAAACTCTACAGTACATTTCTGCTATTCTGTTCATGGAAAAAGAAGAGTTATTTTATGTATGAACTGACATCGATCATTGAGAATTTCAAGATGGACAGCTCTAAGTAGTGATAAAAAAGAAGTCAAGCCAAACTGGGACTTGCATGTTTAGTCAGTGATGAAATAGGCTCAGGGAAGTGAACTTTGATTGTACTTTAAACTTTCTGTAACACACAAAGAACAAAAAAAGAAAGCAGAAAAACATGTGTTGACAGAGCAAAGCCAGTTGAACTGAACAGCTATCATTTGGCGATTGAAAATTCAGCTGTGTCTTTTACTTTGGACAGTAAAAAAATAATTTTGAAATAGGCAAGGCAAATACCTGCCTCGTTCTGCTGTCACCTTTTTTATTTTTCTTCTTCACACATTACTCCGTTTTTCTCTCTTTTCCCCTCTCGTATATCAGTGAACTACAAAGAGAAGATGGAGATGATTGTTGACTATGCTGAGAGAAGTATTTGGTTATTTTGGACTACACTTCAAAAGAGGGAGTGTTTCGTGATACACTTTTGAGATAATAAGAGTGCAAATGCTTTTGGTCACTTTAGTGTTCTAGAAGAACTTTATAGAAAAAAAAAAAGTTAAGGTTAGTAAGTCAATAGGACTAGATAGTATACTTCCAAGAATTAAGGGAAGTAAGAATACAATAGAAAATTCCCTATTTCTAAATAAAATATGCCATGTATGTGCCTAATTAACACTACACTCTATGACCTTACTGCTGAGATTTATGACAATTTATTAGCATTAGAATGGCTAAGTTTTACATATTTTGCCTGCATTAAAATGCAACATGTACAAGATGTAGCCTATGCAAGATGTAACCTATGCAGAAAAATAACCTCTAATAAAATGTGTTTGTTGGCTGATTGTGCATTAGAATTCCTTATAGTTCAGCAGTAAGTGAGTAAAATGCATTCTGCCTTCTGTGCTTTACGTCTTTTAGGAGGTAAGCATTGCCAAGGGAAATGGGCCCTTTTCATTCAGGGCAAACTTCAGCCCTAAGGGGGACCAGTTTTACCCACTGCAATTCTGAAGCATCTGATTGCTTCTAGATTACTTACAGAAGTATATACAAATCTACTGAAATTTGAATTTTTATGGTAGAAATCACATTTCTCAATCATACAATTCTGCCTAAGGAAGGACAAATTTTAATATGTGGAGTGATAACAGGGGTTAGAGTCCTTACCCAGAATTTCCAGAAAAGGCTCACCATTCAAGAAGTACGTTTTTAAGTCTGAGGACTTACAAGTCCTCAGCAATCTGAGAGCAGGTAGGTTGTCAGCCTCTTCTAAAAACAGGACATTGTTGTAAATATTGAAGTACAGATCTTTCACAATAACTTTCTCCTCTAGAATTAAACATTTTCCCATGTAGTGTTGAAGGTAAATAAGTTGAGTAAACTTATTTTTTGCTGAGCCTTACCATTTTTCTTTTACTAGTGTTTATTGTCCCTCTACTTTTGTCTCTACAGCAGGATTTCAGTAAGCTCGGGATACTTTTGGCTCTGCCTGTGAGTTATATAAGGTACATCCATATAGAGCTTCAATCCCTTTTCCTGGTTTTATGTCATGTTCACTCCTGAGCAGATGGTTGCATGCTGCGAGCTGTCACATATATGCTAAAGTAACTTACAATTGACTGTTGCTCCTGCCTTAGAATGAGTGTTGGGTGAAATGGGAAAACTAGTGTCCTGCAAACAAATCAAGTTTTTATCATAAATTTGACGTGCATCACAAATTAATGGAGGCAATTGCTATAGTAATAATGTAATCCCTGGAAGAACTGCAGCTGTCTGTTCAGGTGCATTCAATCTCTCCTTGATGGGAATAATTACCTTCCATCCTCACGGGATAATTGCCTTTTGATTGAGGTCATCAGAGCAATCAAGTCTGTGAGAGGCAGAAATCATTGCTAGGGTGAAAATAGAAGGGGGAGGAGGGTAGAGACCAGAACAGATCTTTTAGAGGGGAGAATTAATAAAGAGAATTTTTATGTATTTTACTGCTTCTTTATTTGTAGTGATATTTCAAATGCTGTGATTATGTGAAATTAGATGGCTGTTAAATATGCTAAAGCTCACGTCTATTATTTTTTCCTCCAAAAGAAGGGTGTTATTGTGTCAGTCCTTGAACAGAGCATTTCTAATAGCATGCTTTGAAAATAGTTTCCCTTGTGAATGTCTGCATCAGTTTGGAGCTCTATTTCTTCTTATTTTATAAATTTGTTTGTTTGTTTGTTTTCCTTCCCTTGTGTCTGTTAATTGTTCAAACCAATGAATTTAGTCGCTTGGATTTTTGCCCTGGGTCTTTAGATCCTAGTGTTGGTCAGTATTAGAAATTGCTTTAACCTAATTAATGATTGGACATTGGTACGGCTTAAAATGCCAATTGCTATTCTAGTCTACATCTTTCTAGTTGTTCTGTCAATCTGACATTGTCTGCAATGAAGGCAACAATTGTCTAGCATGTTAGCTGATAGCATTGGATCCCTCGCTTGTACTGAAAAGGAATGTTTTGCTTTTATTTTACAAATCATGAGGAAAGATCAGAAGATACTCATATGCAATATTTTTTCTTCCTTTACTAACAACATTGAAGCAGGCAGGGGAGCACCCTGTTGCTTTCAGATATTTTTACATTTTTCATCATGGTTACAAATATTTATGATTTCTGTACATAACAAGAACTAAATGTTGCAAATGGAGAAAAGTCAGCAGGGTGGTTCATGTTAATTGGTTTTGGAGATGGAACTGTTGCATTATGTGGTGTATAAAGTGTATGCATTTTAAAGGGTAGCCTTTTTATTAGTTTTTCAGTAAATCATGAAATACAAACGAGAGACTTAGATTCTGTGTAACATGATGTCTTTATTTCTGACTGCTGTAGAGGGAAACACAATTTCTGGCTGTGCTGTTATTTCCCTTATATATTTACCAGGAGGTTTGTCCTGCAGACAGTAAATACCATCCATTCTTTGGAAAGTAAGTCTCTGGATATTTCAGCCGTCATGCAGAATCGACTCAGATAATCCTTGCTCAGGCTGGTAAATTTACTTTTGCTGTTCACTGGAAGTTCAGAGGGTTAGGTTTTTTATGCATTAGTGTTATTACATTATATTTTAAATTGTAAATAAAACTAAGTAATTAGTAATGAGGATGGACTTACAGTAAATATGGAAACAGTTCAGGGAAGTGGGAAGTTTTTCTTCTGTTGCTTCAGTGTAAGACTTCATGATAATTTTTCATGAGCCTGTTTTGGAGACATACTGTAAAGCTTCAGATGACAAATACAGTGTGCTTGAACTGGCATTGAGTTAACATGAGCAGGTAATTTACCATTTTCAGTGACTTCTCAAAAATATGTGACTATCAGAATCTGCTTTTGGGAGAGTCATGAAGAAAAACTTGTGCAGCAGTATTGCCTTTTGTTTTTAAAAATGTGCCTATATAAAATGAATACCTTAAAACTGAAGTACACAATATTTCAAATACGGTCATAAGTACGTATTTATTTCATGTATTAAGCTGCTCTATGATTTGTAGTGATTCTATGACACATCTTTTTCTCTTCTCATAAGAAAATTTATGACTGAGATATTTCTATTATTTTTCCTAAAGAGGTGGTCTAAAATTTATAGTCTAAATCTGCAACCTAACATGTTAGAATATGTGCATTTTGTTACAGAAGAGGTTGACAAAGGCTATCTTGGTACTCAGCTGAAAATAGAGCTAAAAGGAACATCAGAGAAATGCATTGGTTTGCTGATAATCCCGCTGTATGAAACTAGAATACATATTTTCATTTGCTAATCCTATTTACAGGAGATAAAGCCCCATGCTTCAGAGCACTGCCAACCATGAACTGCTTGCTGTTTGGCACAATAATATACTGCTGCCCAGGCAAGTGAAGCATTGTGTCTCGCTCCTTTAAGTAACCCAGTTAAATTGGCTCTGACTACCACACCTGGGATCATGAGACGCTTCATACTTTTGGGGTAAACACAGAATAATGATGGTGAGCAAGTTCCAAGGTACTGCCCAGACTACTCAGAAAGACAGATGTGGATGAGAGAATGGCTGTTTAGGAGAAGCAAGGTCTGAGTTTGTTCTGAGACAGACAGAGCGAGACTGCTGGAGAAGCTATTGGATCTGACAGAAAAACACAGAAGAGATCATGGTGAGTGACAGTGTGAAGAAAAAATGTTTGGAAGTTAATGGTGTGGAAATGAGGTAGGTTCACCAAAGCTCTGCATGTAACTGAAAGGGAATTGTTGCTGGTAAACACTAACTGTGGCTGAATGCACAGGACACACAGTTGGCTGCTGTAAGAGGTTTCTTGCTGCTCCTTCAAGGCAGTTAGTGTTAGTCACTTTTCATTCAAGTGGATGAACCACCGTTGTAAGACCATTGCAGTCTGTACGTGTCTCTGTCATTTACAAGTGGAAAACATAAAGGTTTTAGAAAAATAGAAGGAGAAATGGGTGTTTATAGGTGCTTCCATGAGAAAGAAGCAAATTTTCTTTATTAGCCTCCTAAGGAAGAAATTACTCTGTGCCTGACTCCTATTTTTTACCTTGTCTTCAATAGCTGCCTGAGCTTTATTTATTTGTCTCCATTGGTGTCTCTTGTTGCTGTTAAATTTTCTTGCTTTAAATTAAACAGTGATCTCTTTGGAACAGGAATGTGTGCGCCTGAGTAGTGCTCAGCACGACTGGGACGATGTTTCTGCGGGGTTTCTGCTGGAGTATTAATCAGAGGCTGTACGGTTTTTTAGAAGACTTTGACTTGAAGGCCTTAGTATATTGGCGATATGACTAAATTGTACTCCTGATTTTTCTTTTTGATTATTAAGAACTTAGGCTCAAAATGATACGCGTAGCGATGCATTTTTCTTAACCAATAGAAATGCAGCTTCAATCATGAGATGAAAATGGGTATGTGAAAACTGTGTTGTCAGCACTAATTCATAGAAAGAGTTTGAAAACTTAAGACCTGAAATTGCCTTACCTCTTAATCCTTCACAGGCTGAGGTGAATTACTTGTAGTCAGAGTGGCAGAAAATGTTGCTATCCTTTCTCTTGAGTGCAGGCAGAAAGTGAATTAAATGACTGAGGACAGTGCCATGAGCAATTGAGTTGTACTGATGTTTTATTAGGTAAAAAGGTTAATGCTGGACATCTTAATCTCAGTCTGGACTGCTTCCTAATATAAGATGGTTGGCCGTAGCTGACAGCAATAAAATCTCAGAAATATGGAAAGAAATGTAAATGAAAGAGAGTTCTTATTTTCAAAGTGCTGAGCTTTATGAATATTTATAAATATAGACTCTGTGTTCTAGACGTCAGCCGTCTAAAACAATGGATGAGATAGATTGGTAGATGCAGATTACTCTGGGTTTAGGACAGAATGTGTTCAATGTACTTGTTTGTAAATCAGTATTTCCTAGTTTTGTTTGAAATACCACATAATCGTGACACTGTTATCTCGATAAAATCATGGAACTTTTAAATACTTTCCACCTTTTTCTATGCAAACATTTAGCTTCAGTAAAAGCCAGAAATACATTCTTTCTGTTCTCATTTGGAATATGTAGTAAAAGTGGATATGAACAGCGGAGAACATAGGCGTGCTGAAAATAACTCAGTTAATGAGAAGCGTAAAAGGATTCATTATATATTTGCATGAAATAGGATACGCGCCAGAGTGCATACGGGCAAAACTTTGAAATACTCTTTTTAATTGAACATAAAAAGAATCGGGGACTGATATTTTTAAAGACCAGTCTAGTCCTATTAAACAGAATAAGTTATCCTATTCACTTTTTCTGTTAAGAATTATATTGGGACAGAACTGGTTGAGTTTTCTCATCAGTAGCTTTTCTTACTGCCAGGGTAAGACACTGAAAGAAGCCCATGGCTTCTGCACTTCTGCCTCTGAGACTGAGAAGATGGAGGTGGGATGGGAAGGGCGTTTAGAGCAAATGCTGCTCTGACAGACAAGTTCTACTTTTATCTCCTCAGAGTTCAGCGTGGCCAGAGATGTTCTCCTGTGCACATAAATCTACACCTGGGAACGGTTTCTAATTTGCATGTGCCTGAACAGAGACACTGATTAACTACATGCTTATGTATAGAGCAGCTCATTAAGCCAAATTCTGCCATATGGGCCAAAATTTGGAGACTCTACTGTTCATGATATATAATGGTGTTAGGAAGTATATTTCATTTCAGCATCAAATTCCACAGGTCAGGACTTTTTTCACCAAAAAGAGTTGGCAATAAAAACAAAATTACGTTGTTGAACTTCTTTGTTAGAGTTCTCTTCTGTCTTTCACCAGACATGTAGCGATAGATCCCGAGTGGTACAACTGGGGTGGGAAAAGCGTGAAAGAAATCTACTCTACTTCCTAGGATAACATGTGTGAAAACAGACTTGTACTAGCTCTCACCAGTCCCATTTGAATGTAAACCTTTGAGCTCTGAAGGAGACTTTTTAATTCTTTAAAAGGATGTTGTTTGATATAGTTTGGTTTGGGAGGTATTTTTAGAAACTAGGAACCCTTCAGGACTCTAATTCAGCTTCCCATTGATGTACAAATCTCCAAGGAGCTGACATCTCTTAACCTTACCCATAGCTGAAGCAGAGCTGACACAGACTCTGATGGGTGGAAGTGCGATCTGAGTTTGTACAAAACTACGTATGGAGATGAAGTCCAACATCCAGCCAAAGCTTTTGGGGAGTAGAAAATGATCAAGAGTCTGCTTCATTTTAGTGCCTTCTGAACTAATGTAACTTCTGAGTTCTCAATACACCAGAGTATTCCTGTGCAGGGGTTTTCCACTAGAGTATTCCTGTGCAGGGGTTTTCCACTAGAGTATTCCTGTGCAGGGATTTTCCTCCAGCGTGGTAGACTGTAATCCAGTGGTCGGCATCAGATGAAAAAACACTTTTTTTCCATGGTAAATCTGAAAAGGCAGTAGCAGTATTTAATCTACTTCGGGCCTCTAGTAGTGAACCCTTCTGTTAAGAAGCTAACAAACTCCCGTAATTGAGACAGCTCTTGCAGTCTTATCCAAAACCTTAGGCAATGCCCTCTGTCAGTCTCTATTACCTACCACTTTGTTGAGCTTGCAGAGATGCCAACTGTTTTTCCTGAATGTCTGAAGCCTTGCTAGAAATTTAGAAAGCAGAGAAACAACATTGTGTAACCGTGCTGAAGAACAGGTGCACACTTAAAAAACAAACTTATTGTCTGTTTGTTACTCCAGAAGGCTCTTTCTTCCATCAGTGCTTAATGAACACAGAGTATACTAATATTCAAGATCTCCATGACGCAACAGTAACGTAATTTCTTACTAACAGTGATCTTAGTTTTGGACAGTTTTTTAACTTGTGTGAAAGAGTTATGGCACATTCTATTACTATGAGTAGTATCAAAGACTGTTGGGGGAAAAAAGCTAATTACTAGAACTTCATGTTAGTTGGGTTTATTTTGTCTCAGACTTGCATTTGCCTGTAATAGAAGTCTTTATTCTTGGAGTCAATAACTGTAAAGAACTTTTCTTCTTTCGTAAGTTAAAAAAAAAATAAAAAAATCCTAAATGCAGTATTTGGCAAAATCTAGTAATCCAATAAATGATTTCACGTTTCCAGACCAAACACTTCCTCAGCTTCACTTTATAGCAGTGGTTCAGGATGTTTTTGGAGTAAGCAAAAAAGACCAAGGATGCTGGATCATGAAAATATTCCTCTCTCCATAATCTCTAACATTGGCCAAAGTGCATGCCAAGAGAAGAGTTGGGACAAGGCAGATAGATACTTTTCCCTGAAATCTTTTAGCCACCAATCACTTTCAGCTCAGAAATCACATTTATCCCATTAAATTCTTATGAATTCTTCTTTAGCTTTTAACGTGGTGTAAATAGATATTAATAGACAGATGAGAGAACTGAACAAGAAATACGGGATAGCTTTCTTGAGAGGCTAAATTATTTAAATTTAAAACTGTGTGTGAAATTTTGAAATTTCCTGTCTCTTAGTCCAAGTTTAGACAACTTAAAACCATTTGTTCTCTTAGATAGAAGACAAAGGATCAGAAATATGTATGTAATATCCCTGATAATCTTGCAGCCTCACAGCTACAGCTACAAATCAGCTTAAATGTTGGGTAATTACTTCTTATGATTATTTAACTTATTAAACAGCAATTCAGATTGAGGTTGAAACAGTACCTAATGTACCAGGAATGAAAATGAACCTACTTAAGGATGAGAAATGACCTATGACAATCGATACGGAATGGCTGCAATAGGAGTGGTCTTGGAATAGTGCAGAAAACCAGACTGCCTTAGGATCATGCCAGATCTGAGGTGTTTGTTTTTTACAGAGACTTTTTGCAATATGGGACTGAATTAGCTAAACGGTGCCTCTGTTGAATTAACATGAAGTCTCCTTTCAACCATTTTAAGTGTCTTGATGAGTTTTCCGATGATGCAGAGCTTTAACTTGTCAACGCAATTTTTCCTCTTTAGAATGATAGAAATTATAGGTGTGGCAGACAAATACATTGCTTATTCTTTCAGTCCTTGCTACTAGAGCAGAAATTCTCCCTGCTGTATATTTTTTGGATAATTTGGAGGCTGCTTTAGTTATTTTAGCTTTAAATATCTTTATTTGATTACAAGTTGACAAGTTATTTGTTCAGGGTGCTTGTTCTTCATGACAGGGGACTCTCTTCCCCTGTTGCATAGGCCTGGGATACCCCACCCAAAAATAAACTAACACCTGAGGAATACAACCTGAAGTTTTCCTAACTAAAACCACACGAAAAATATGTGGAAAGGGAACTAGATACTAATATTACAACTAAAACTGCTGAGTAGTCGTCTTAATACAAATAATTTAACTATCATTATTGGCCATAAAACTCAACTTGGAACATACTGTTTAACTTTCTTATTTTCAATGTGTCAGCTTTCTCCCAAACTGCAAGCAACCAGCATTAAATAAATTTATCAAGTGCTTGTGAAGTCTGAGAACACTGTATTCTGAAAACACAGTGGAAGTATTCTTACAACTTTTTGACGTTCTCATGGAAAATAGTGAAGCATGTTTTTTAATTGCTCTTCCTCAGAAGTGTATTAATTTCTGTGAGTTAACTTTCTAGTTGCCCTCTGAGATGCCCTCTAAAATGGCACTCCCTGAAGTACAATTTTTGCCTGGATTAGTGAGGAGTAGTCAGTATATATTCTGGAGCTCATATTGACAATTACGTTTAAATTGTGTGGTACTGCAGACTAACTCAGAATATTTAATTTCTGGGCTTCAAGTAGGAGGAAAACTTGATTTTTCTGAAATATTAATATTTATTAACCTGGTTGTCTTTGGTCATGCTTTTTTTGTTGCTTTGTTTTTATTCATGTAACACTACAGCGTTCAGGTTATTATGCTTCCTAAAGAGACAAAAGTTACTGAAGTTTTATTTTATATGAAAAGCATGTATTTCTGCATTAAAATAATTGAAGTGGTTTGTTTGGGGGTTTTAGGGCTAGATCACTTATTTCACTAATATAAATCTTGTGCTCAATGAATCGTACACTACTGGTTTTATTTTTTTTCCTGCACTTTCATAATTTTTAATCTTTAACCTGATCTTTAGAGTTTCAATGGACATTATCTGGATTTCAGCAGACTCACGAAGCTATTTTCTTGGCATTCGTTATATTGAAAATTGCATTTTTACCTATATAGCACGTTAATCTTAAACTTTGAAGGATTTTTAATATTTTGGGATTCTTAGGATTTTTAGTCTGTATTTTTGAAAAATAGATTGTTTATAGTAAGATTGTCAAGCTCCTACAAGTATTCCTAAATGTTTCATTGTTAATGTTTTAGAACCATTTCCTTTCATTGCTGTTTTTAGTTCAAAGGTATATCATAATTAAAGTTACAAATACGGGGAAAAGTTCAAGATGCAATTATTTAATTTAGTTTGAAATATATTGCTCAATTACCACTGAGAATGCTTACGTTTGTAGTTGCTAACTACAAACCATGTGTTATCCCTGATTTTATGTGGAGCAGGTTTTTTGCTTATTTATACTTTTTTCTGTATTTCAGTCATTGCAGCACTTTGAGCCAACCTGCTGCAAAATAATATTTCTGTGATTTATACTTACAGTGCGAAATACTTTTACAACTTTCTAAGAAACTACATTGGTTTTGCTCTCTGCTGCCTTATCTCCTGATTTCTGGCCAAGTTTGACTTGCAACAGATGAGGAGGTATGTCAGTTAGCACCCATATGTCTGCCTTTTTTAAAGTTAGAAGTAAGCATTCTGTACTAATCTGTTCATTGCAAATAGAAAAAAAAATTACTGATGGTCGTCTGAGCCAGTCAATTCCTTGAGCACAGTAAATCTAAAGAGTACACAACATAGTAAATCCAGTATTTAGTGAGGAATTGTACTAGCCTTATCTTATATTTTCATAGTGAGAAGATTCTTTAAAGAATGAGTTTCAATAATAAGATGTATTTGTCTAATGTCTTGCTCCTGAGATGATCACAGAATCATTAACCGTGACCTTTAGTCTTTTTAAAGTCTTTCATACCAATATCCTTGATTTTTATTAGTATCTGTTCTGAAGCCTTAGTCCTCTGAAGCAAGTAGTTGGAAATTTGAGTTAAGTAATGGAAAATCTGAATATTGGCTATTCATAGACTAAGTTGAGTCAGAGATGACTTCTTTTTTGGTTTTTTGGTCTAAGGAGCACAAAAGTTGCACTTGTTCCAGTGCTCTGATTTTTGAAATAGGATCTCTGCTGGTTTAAAAATCACAAACTACTATAAATTGAAGTGAAAAGCAAAATCTTTGCTTTAGTGCTCGTAAAGTCAGATGGAGCTGCAACACACTTTACACACAGTAGAAGCCCTCATGAACTATTTATGCCGTAGCTTTTGTGAATGATCATCAAAAGTCCAGTTGTGCTTTAAATATCAGGACAATTTTGTCTGAGTAAATCACATAGACTTTGAAGTTCCTAATATTATCTAATTTCAGGAAAGAGAGAACAGTCAAGGGAATTAGTAAAAAGAAGAGAATGATCTTATAAATTTTGAACTCGGTTCTTGGAAACCAAAGAGATTATCTGTTTTAGGTAGTAGTACAGTGACTGGCTGTGGGATACCTATTTGATGTGGCTGAGAAAGAGACCAGTATGATTTTATGTATTAAGCAAAATATTTTCAGTAGCAATGATGAAATGTTAATGCAGTGTTGTCACATGCTGGTAAAACTTTGTGTGGAATACTGTGTAGGAGTGGGTGTTTAT
>VXBO01011653.1:93978-110327 GCA_013400135.1 Rhinoptilus africanus
CACAAAGATGGTTAAGGGAGTGGAACATCTCCCTTATGAGGAAAAGCTGAGGGAGCTGGGTCTCTTTAGTCTGGAGAAAAGGAGACTGAGGGGTGACCTCATCAATGTCTTCAAATACGTAAAGGGGGAGTGTCAGGAAGATGGAGTGAAGTTTTTTTCAGTGATGACCAGTGATAGGACAAGGAGTAATGGATACAAATTGGAGCATAGGAGATTCAAGAGGAATATAAGGAAGAATTTCTTTACTGTGAGAGTGACAGAGCACTGGAACAGGCTGCCCAGGGAGGTGGTGGAGTCTCCTTCACTGGAGACATTCAAAACCCGCCTGGACGCGTTCCTGTGTGATGTGCTTTAGGTGACCCTGCTCGGGCAGGGGGGTTGGACTAGATGATCTTTCGAGGTCCCTTCCAACCCTATGATTCTATGATTCACACGCACAGACACACGTGTGCATGTGCAGACGCACGCACACATTTATAGTTTTAATAGTTACAGTTTCTGGTTCATACATGGTGTTTGACCCATCAGAAAGAAGTGCTGTGTTTCTCTTTCATGCATTTAAATGTAGTGTTGGCTAAAAACTTACAGAATATAAATTACATGTAGAGAAGTAGGCCTCCAATTATAATAAGAACATAAAGTAAATTTTATCAAATGTTACACATGCCAAGAGAGGAGACATTTTAAGTTATTTGAAAGAATTTAAAACAGGCTTGTTATGTCATACTCTTTATGATTTACGGACTGCTCTTGTACAGAAAAAATAATGATATTAAAATTTTCTACTGCAATGCGAGAGCTTGCTCGCTGTTGTTACAACCAAGATTAGTGTTCAAAAGTCAAGACTCTTCACCTACATTCTCAGTTACCATAGATGACTGATTCCGTAATATTGGCTTTTTTTTGCAGGGAGTTTATGCAGTGTGGTTACACAGATTTTTTAGCAGAAAAACTCAGCCTTGAATATTCTTGTATATGCTTTTAAGAGAGGGTCGTTTGGATTTGGTTGGTTTTTTTTCTTTTTTTCAATGAAATGCAGATTTTTTTTAGTGGATTGAAAAAATTGATTAAAAATTCCAAAAATTTTGTTGGTCTACCAATAGCATAAAGTGGACACTGGTAAAATTGCTGCATGGAAATGGCATCCAAATTAGGCAAATGCATGTCATAAAATATCACCATCAGTTATGGTTAGTAAATTGTGACCATAGGCAGAAAAGATGACTTGACAGTTCATTAGGAAAGACAGGAGTCAGAAAGCAAGACGCTTTAATAACCAAAGTACCTGATGTTCTAGACTAGTCTTAATAAACCAAGGAGGACAGAGGAAAATCAGAGTTTACTGAAATTAATTTCTATCCATCACACTTGTAAAAGTTACTACTTCAAAAGAGTCATTTATTGCAAAGCTAACTATTTGAAAACTTGGAGTTACTTGACTTACTTTTTTGTGGAGAGGAATAGCAGTCTGTATTCATACTACTAGCACTTAAGAGTCCTAAAGATAACAAATAGTGTAAGAAGTCAGAAAAAAATTTCGTTCTGGCGCGGAAAATGGAGCAAATGGACAAAACAAATAGATTGGTGGAGGCAGACAGCCGTTCCTGGGAGGAGGAATGGGTAAGTCCCTTTGGCTTCATGGCAACCTAACTGTTGTCATGTTTTCAATAGTAATCATTGTTTAAGAAGTTTGAGGAGCATTCTGAAAAAAAAAAAATACAGAATAGATGTCTATTTGCCAGGCATTTGTCCTAAGTATGAGCAACAATGCGAGATAAGGCAGCAAACATTATTGCCTGCTTGTTAAAATTGCAAGCAACAGATTGTACTGTGGATCAGGAGTGGATATTTTCTCTGTGTTGAGACATGATGCATGGAATGGCAGTTGTTTGAAAAAGAAATGTAACCTCAAGCTTGAAAAGAAAAAGGCAATTTAATTGCAATAATAATACCTAGTCCTTTCCAAAAAAATAATAGATAGCGTAGCGATAGTAATACCTAGTCATTTCCAGAAAATAAGCTTCACATACTTTTTGAGACACTTGCTGCACACAGAGCAGATGTTTTTCTCGACATTCAGGTCTGTTTCTTTAATTTAGGAATTGGCATTCCACATGAGTAAGTGACATATGCTTTAAAGCAGACATTATCTTGCACTTTTAATCACTGAATCTCATCTGCTTTTGTCACCTCAAAATTAGATTATGGAAATAGGTTTTATCTAAAACTCTGTTTTAAATCAATACACAAACAGCACTTGACATAGATCTAGATATTCTGCTTATTATTAATCATTCTAACCTTCTGGTAACACCAAACACAGAAAAAGCAAGTGGAGAACTTGTGATCTTTCTGCAGAGCTTTAAGATGAAAGTTGTAAAGTCCACTATTTTTTAGGGTGGGCTTCTTAGTACATTGGGCCATGCCTTTCACATTTTTGTACTCGACTCTCTAAAGCTGTAACCTAGTCAGTATAAATCTGAATCAGATTTTAAAGGTGAGCTTAAGGGGAATCATGACATTTAGGACAATTTCTGAGGTCTTTTTAGATAAATAATTCCTTCCAATTTGAGCGGATATTCTCTTGTTGACACCTTGGGTTTCACTGAGGATAGCTAGTCTTGCATTCAGTGCATACTGCAAGCTTTATGGTAGTTAACAGATTCATACAAATGGAAGGATTAGGAAAAGAATATTACTGGACATTGTAGTCAAGCTATTTTAATAGAAAGATTCTTCCAGTGATATCAGCTGAAGCCTCTGTCCTTTGAAAGAAAAGGACTGGCCCCTGCTGCGTACTGTCCTTAGACTGACCGCAGGGTGCATCTTCACTTCAGTGGAAAATTTCCTTTTTTATTAATACTTATTCTAGTTATTTTATAATTGTATCAAGGGCAAGATGTTTGATCTTTAAAGCAGATTCATGAGATTATTTTTTTTTTTCAAAAATATATGTGGATGACATTTTAATGTCTTTTAGTAGTATTCAAATCTCTGACCAAGCAGTTTCATTCATCAAATTTTGATAGATGTCTATCTTAGTAATATTTCCCAAACCAGAAGAAATATTCTGAATCAACACTCTCATTTTTGTGGCTTTACTCTGGTGGAGGTTCTCCCTGTTCATGAAATACATGAAACTCCAAGAGTGACCTGGCAGTCCTTTCCTTCAGTCCGCCAGGACGGTCATTCCTGGTACTTGCCAGACCAGTCTGCATGAAGTTTAATGGAAAAATGAACACCTCTTGATTCTAACAAGGCATAAACTGGAAACTCCTTACTAGCACTGAGAAGAGATGCAAGGACTTGAAATTATTCAGGAACTATTTGTTTTAACATTACTAGGAGTGTTTATGACCAACAGATTTGATAACAAGCGTTGTCTCCTGGGAGGTCTCCTCCCCTCATTGCCAGTCACTGTGATTCCCATTGACTGCTACTGCTCACTGGGGGGTTCCTAAAATTCTCAGCCTTCGTAATTAATCAAATCAAATTATCATCTTAGAAGAACTTGCTAATGAAATACTGTCAGTGACAATATTGGTTTTGGATATGAAAAAGTTCATTATGAACCTTCTAGCAAGGAATCTACAAACAGTTTTGGCAACTTCTTGATGAGTAAACAAATGAAGTAGATGCCTGTGTAAGTGGAAATAGATACATTTTCCATAAAGTGTAAGTCCAGTGCATCTAAGAAAGCAAACATTTTTGTGATAATGAATATGGCATAGTAATTAGTGCCATTTGGAGACTGAAGTTGAAAAATAGTAAGGGAAATATTTATAGGCTTGATGTGTCTGGATATTAGCTGCCTAGAAAAACAGAATAGCTGTGAAGAAGCCTTTTTCGGTAATAGGATAAGAGATGGTATTTTGGTATAATGGATGGTACCTTGAGGCAAGAGTTATGGGAATATGGCTGGGAAAGACTGAAGGGTAGAGGGAAAGATATAGAAAGAAAGGGGAACTGGAAATAACAGAGAAGGCTGAAGGAAAAACAGGCAGGGACTGGGAAAAGCAAAATATTGGTGGATGGGAGGGACTGCTCTGAACTGTAGCAATACATTTTCTTATCTCGCTGCATTATGGCACCATGTGGCTGTCCAGCTTCTGCTCTCCCATGGCCAAGTCGAGCCTTCATTCCTCCACCGGGATTTTTCACACACTTGCAGGTGGAGTTGGAGAGATAAGGCTTTTGGCTGGATTCGGCTCCCATGCAGAGCACTCTTCCTGTATCACTGTGCAACTACAGCACTTGACTGTTGCTACATCATCCAGTGTACAAATCTGTTCTTGTCTCCAGGGATTAGGTTTACCATGAGAAAAGCTGTTTGTAAGGTAACATTCCAGACTGGAGGGCAGGGAAGAGCCATAGGTTTTGAGCAATGACTGTTGAAGGACAGATTTCCAGAGAAAAGAGGTTTATCACCTTTGTGAGCTAGCAAAAGCACAGTAAAGCTCTGAGGACAGAAAGAAGCATGTTAGCAAACACAAAATCCCACAGAAGGAGTAAGAAACCTTTTTATACGCTAGGCTCAACTTTCTCTTCTGCTGACTTCTCAGTGAGGGCCACGCGGCTTTCTGTCTCAACCAAGGGAGAACGTAGTGATTCAATTGAAGGAAGTCAGGGCAAAAGGGAATACTAAGATCAGTAGGTCATAGGATAGATCCCTTGAGAACATCTGAGCCTTGTATGAGGCTGAAGCAGGCAGGAAAAACAAGACTTGGGGGCAAAAAAATGAGGCTGGGTTAACAAACCAGTACCAATACTGTTAAAATAAAAATACCTCTGCTTTCATAAGATAATGAATGAGCTGAAAACGTTATCACATCTAAATCTTGGTTTATTGGAATAACACAAAACCTTTTCTAGTTTCAAACCATTTACTAGAGTTTATAGTACAGAGAAAAACTAATTTCTTTACAAAAAAAAAACAAAACAAAACAAAGAAAAAAGCCCCTCTCTCTGTCCAAAAATATTCCAATATCCAATCATTCAAAACACAAAAATTTAGCCTGTTGGACTGAATTTGAATACAAACTGACATGGTTTAGTTTTTAGAAAAAGTGGTACAACTAAATCACACTGGATTTTCACATATTACATCACCTGTAATTGTATTTCCAAAAGTATATTGCTAAATAAATTAAATTGGCTTTAAAAGACTATTCAGAAATACACTTTTAAGAAAGCAGCACTGAAAAAAATAGCAATTTCATGGTAGTACAAAGTGAGATTCATCTTCTACCGTATCAAATATTAGATAGAATGTATATAGTATAACTGTTTTATGTAAGGAATGCTAGAAAAAACATCTTTACATCACGTTTTGTGAAAAGGAGTAAATCTATAAAAAAGAATATTATAGAAATATTTGAAACTGCTATCGGTAAATTCATAAAAACAAGTTTATCCTTAGAAAGGTCTGTTTTAGCTGTGTAATCTGGGAGAGGAGAGGAAAAGCAGAAGGAGGGCTAGTTTAAGAACAGACTGCCTGCTGTAGCGCCTGTGTGAGGCTTACAGGATTTAAACAACAATTTAGGTGCTTAAATTCAAGAGAAGCTCAGAAAGCTTATTTGAAATGAAAAGGCATCACATAATGGACTTTGCTGCTCCTTTAGCATTTACCTTTCAGTTTCTCTCTATAGAAAATGATCTAAGAAATAATTATTGTGGACTAAAAAAATTGTAAAAGACCTGGTTGCTATGTATGCATCAAATATTCCGAAGCTCATGGCCACAATCAAGTTCAAAGCAGCCTTTGAGACCGTAGTGACATCTGCTAAATATATCGGCTTTTTTTGTTTGTTTTTAAGCAACTGCCTTTTAATTGTTTGGTGGGGTTTTTTTTAAGCAACTTTTTTTTGACAACTGTCTTTCATTGCAACTCAGAACTGATCATTACTTGATGGCATCTTGGTATGCTTCCCTTCTGCCATTAAACACAGAGATAAACACTAGATAAACTTCTCTCTCCTGTTACACCTTTTGGCAGTGAGGAGACTTCATTCCTCATTTTTGCACTGCAGATTCCTAGAACTTTTTTGTATTAAACATCCATTGATTTCAACCCAGAAATAACTCATAAACCAAGAACTGGAATGAGGCTTGCCAGTGATGGAAGACATCAAATTCTCTTATTTTCTCTTTCTGTCCAGCCTGATAATTCTGTATTTCAAAATTGGCTTCAGCATAAAGAATGCGAAACGTGTGCTATTTTGTGTTCTGGCATTTTAGGAACTGGAAACTGCAAAACATGACATTGAGTTTTCGAAGTTGAACTGAGGTAGGAAAAAATAACCCATATTCCCTGCTGAGGTTTTAACAATAAATGTAAAATCTGGACACATCTGCACCTCGATGTTCCTAAACAAAGTGGCGCTTTGGCAGGGGGTTGGGTGGGTTTCTACTTAGAATTCTTTCATCCAGAAGGTATTCAGCATCCTAAATTTGCGCGGACAGAGGCATAATCTTGAGTGTCATGCTTAAATTTCAGAACAAAATGAGAATTCAGAGATACCTCTCTGTCTGATACTTCCTTTTGGTTAGCTGTGCTTTTGGTGACTGTGCTTTGAACGGTCCTGGGACTGTGCCTTCTGCAGGACCCTGATCACCTGTGAAACCTTGACATGCAGGAGTACCCTACCTCAATAGCATACCTGAAAAAGGCATTTTGAATAGCAGCTGCTCTTTGCTGGATTAATCCAGGTGGACAGTGGAATGATTCTATGCCTTAAATATAAATCTATAAACTGTTAGTAATGGAAAAATGACAGAAGTCCTTCAAAGTGAACTGAAATATTTATTTGCTGCTTGAATGCTCTTTAAATATGCCTAAGGGCAGCCTCTCTGACTTCCTAAGTACCTTCCTAAAAGAACGACTTGATTCAGGGCTCTTGAAGATTATGTTGAAACCCATTTTACTCAAATCTTCCCTAAATTGGTTTGCCTCAGATAGTCATGAATATAAACATAAGAAGATAAATGTCTTATACCTAAATGCAGAAAGTTGTAATTTTCAAATATCTGTTTAAAAGCAGTCTGAAATCTCATTTTCATTGTATTTAGCTTGCATATTATACTCTATCAACAATAATAATAAACAATCTTGAGTTTATTAACTCAAGACTTTTATCTACAACTTTTAAATTATTTGTTACTTAATATATTCCTCTTTAGTTGTCATTTACTTATTCCATAGGTATTTATTTCCTTTACTTTGGCCTCATTTATTTCAAGAGGTTGACGCTGCCTTGGAGTAGAATGATAATGATCCTGTATCGCTTTGTTGTTCCCTGAATTAGGGATACATGGATATTGTCAATAATGCAATGACTGCAGCACTGGAGTAGGAAACAGTAAGAATGCCAACAAAGTCATGGTGAAAGCAGGGACTGAGTTTGGCAATATTATGGAGGTGTCGGTAGGCATAATTCCCAAAAAAGGTAGAGACAGAAGAAAAATGAACAGTGTTCAGAATTCTTGTTTTGGAAGAAAATAAATATGGGTTGAGAAGCATAGTGGTAAGAGCAGAAAGAACAAATACATGCTGGTTTTGGGGTTTGGGGTTTTTTTTTTTTCCCTAAAGGAAGATATTTGATCATGTCTCAGTTCAGAGAACATATTTTTCCCAAGGAAAGAGAGCCACAATTTTTAAGGAGAAGGGAGGCAATGTTTAGTGATACAGTTAGGCATGGATATAGACACAACCAGTGAGGGAACTAGCAGTTAATTGGCAAATCTGCTATAAATGAATTGGATGATAACTTCAGTAGATGAGATGTATAAAGCTTACAATGACTTGACCTCAAGGATAGTTTTCTTTCTGTCTAAGGGCAGCTGGAGAGATGTCATTACCCTGCTAGTAGTTCTGCAGTTCTAGTGCCTTCCGTTGGGAAATTAAGATTGCAAGTGGATGTGGGACTGAAGTTGACCATATTCTTAAGTCTATAGAGAACTCCTGTAACATTTGATATAGTTTTATAGTTTTTGAGCCTTTGAGATGGGAATGACAGAGCTCTGAAGAAAGAGTAACAGAGACAGTAAAGGAAACCGGTGAGTGTGAATGGATCTTGAGGGGGTTTTATACCTAATCAGGATAGAATTTGATGCAAAAAAAAAAAAAACCTTAAGCATGATTTCCAACCTGACTGCATAATCAATTTGGGACATGCGCACAAAATTGAACGCTCATATAATAAAGACATTAACTGTCAAGGAAGGGTTCTAAGAGCAGATGACAACTTTCGAGACTGCTTGGTGCAATAGCTATACTCAACTAAATGTGCAAACAGACAAAAGAAGTCAGGTCTGACTTCTGTCTGAAAATCAGGTCCTGGTAATCTAGAGTTAGAGTTGCTGACAATTTTGCGGGTAGTAAGCAGACCAAGCAGGTAGTGTGACAGAGTTTTACCAGTTTATTTTATTGGCATTTGGCATTGATTTATTGTACTGAAGTAAATACTCATCATTCTCCTGAGGGTAAATGTGGCTCATTGTGGCCTCAAGCACATCACCTGAAGAAGGGAATGGATCACTGCACAGTGACAGCTGACAAGTTTATTTTACTCCTCCACGTAGCCACTATACTGTAACACTTTTTAAGCTTCACACATGCATTGTTATTTTGAAGTACATGCCTCCTACATGTAAAGGCTATTTCAGCTACATTAACAGAGTGTGTTTGCAAGCTAAAGCTGACTGCGAAAAGTAAGATAAAACTCTGTATCACTTTTGGGAGGGATTAGCCTGAAAACATGAGCTGTCTCTAGATGCCTATTTCGAATATAGACACAAAATGTGAGGGAGTTTGGGTGTTTTTTGTTGGTTTGGGGGGTTGGTTGTTTTGGTTTTTTTTTTGATAAAATTCATTTTAGCCTGAAATGTCATGCCAGAAGTACTGGTGATTCACGTTTGTGAACTAATGCGCTTTTTTTCTCTCATGTTGTTTTTTGTACATCAGAAGACTAGCACAAATTTATTTTGTTGTAGGCAGCTACACTTCCTGCACATTAAAACAAGTGGATTTTGTTGTAGTGAAATCTTTATATTTTAAAATCAAAATATAGCAGTTGCCATTGATACTTGGGATGTCCACAGCATAGAATAACCATAGCTAGAAAAGTACAGGTAGAAAGGATCAGCTAATGCTACAGGAACATGCTCTTAAGAGCACTTACTCCAGAGATCAGTAGAGGTAACTAATTAATTTTCTTTAATTTTGAATATCCTCCTACTTCTTCTGATGCATTTCATTTTCAATTCTGTTTTTCATCTGTGCCATGTTCAAGTTAAATGTATTTTAAAGGTTCTTCCTAGTCATCATGTCTGGAGTTTAGAAACATTAGTATTGTTTGTTGTTTGCAGAAGACCATCATTATGTTGATTGGTCACACCAGGTTTTGGACCACGTTTTCCATACCCTGCTCTTAAGCCCTCCTTAAGTCTTCATTCTTCATCAGTACTTGGATTTATTTATTTCTTTATTTATTTAAATGTTAAAGCAATCATCAGTCATAGGGAAAGCACTAGTTTAACTTCAATGGAGGAGCAATTTATTTTTTTTTCCTCAGGATCCATTCTTATTTTTATATACACTTCATTTGCTGGTGTGGGGGTTTGGCCTTGCCTGGACACCAGGTGTCCGTCAAGCCACTCTGTCACTCCCCTCCTCAACAAGATGGAAGGGGAGAAAACAAAATGAAAAGCTCGTGGGTTGAGATAAGGACAGGGAGATCACTCACCAATTACCATCATGAGCAAGACAGGTTTTACTTTGGGGAAATTAATTTCATTTATTGCAAATTAATAAGAGAGTAGGATAATGAGAAATAAGAATAAATATAAACCCACCTTCCTCCTACCCCTTCCTTCTTCTCGTGCTCAACTTTGCTCCCAGTTCTTTTATCTCTTCTTCCCTGAAGTGGCAGAGGGGCATGGGGAATAGGGGTTGCAGTCAATTCATCACCCATTGTCTCTGCTGCTCCTTCCTCCTCACATTCTTCCCCTGCTCCAGCGTGGAGTCCCACCCATGGGAGACTGTTTTTAAGGAACTTCTCCAACATGGGTCCTTTCAAGGGCTGTGGCTCCTCACAAACTGTTCTAGCATGGGTCCTTTCCATGGGATGCAGTCATTCAGGAACAGATTTTTCCAGTGTGGGTCCCCCACGGGGTCACAGATTCCTTCCAGCAAACCTGCTCCAGCGCGGGCTCCTTTCCGCAGGGCCACAGGTCCTGCCAGGACCCTGCTCTAGTGCAGGATCTCCATGGGGTCACAGCTTCCTTCAGAGAACACCCACCTGTTCCAGCATGGGGTCATCCATGGGCTGCAGGTAGATATCTGGTCCACTGTGGACCTTCATGGGCTGCAGGGGGAAAGCTTGTGTCCTTCTGGTCTTCACCATGGGCTGCAGGGGAACATCTGCTCCAAAACCTGGAGCACTTCCTCTTCGTCCTTTTCCACTGACTTTGCTGCCCACAGAATTGTTTCACATATTCTCACTGCTCTCTCCTAGATGTTGCACAGCGTTTTTTACCCCTTCTTAAATATGTTATCGCAGAGGCGCCGCCAGTGACACTGATGTGCTTGGCTTTGGCCAGGAGCAAGTCCATCTTGGAGCTGTGTGGAACCTGCTCTGTTCAACACGGAGACAGCATCTGGCATCTTCTTACAAAAGCCACCCCTGCAGCACGCCCCACTACCAAAACCTTGCCATGCAAACCCAATACAAGTTGCATTCTTAAATGTGGGTACCTATCACTTCGAATGTCGCTGCTTAGCAACGCATGGCAACCATTTTAAGAACTGTAGTACGTTGCTTGACTATTATTTTAAGCAGCAGTCCACCAACATCACATGAGCTAAATTCAAAGACTTTTAGTCCCAATCTGTAGCACAAGACTTTCTGTAGTCTCATGAGTACAAAGTCCCTGTGTTTATGGAAGTACATATGCCTCATGTCAGCAAGAGATCAGAATGGCCCCTTTTTGACACACCCTTTGGTAAATCCTTGCTAGGATAAACACATTCCCAAAAGTTAGAGGCTATTCGTTACATTCAGTTTATCTGCTGTAGTTATTTAATGTTTATTTATTCTCATATTCATTTTTTTTTCCATAATTGAAGAAGCAAGACTCGTGTACCTTCTGAGTTTTACAGCTAGACCTGGTTTCTGTAACACTGCATATAGTACACTAGAGGAATTGCAGAAACTTAATTTACAGTAAAAAACTGCTGAGGACTTGATAAATAAAATATAAACAGGAATAGGATGAACAATACTGTAGATCTAATTCGTTTTATTGATTTTGTTTTGGTATTGATTTTGTCTTATGTTTCCTCCTCTTCTGAGGCTTTGCCTCCACAAATAAACTTTTCTTTGGGTCATGTTTATATTGATAGCATAATATGGTGTACAATATAAACAGTTTGTGATGAAAGTGGCAACCTTTAACATCTGGATATGGAGACAATGATGTGGTACTGCCCATCTAAGGAGGGACTTTAGGATTATTTCATGTTCTGTAGTATGTCTGTCACATACACTGGAAGAGAAAGTTATTCACTGTTTTTACGTTCACACTTCTGCGTTTAGGTTCTGGAGGCAGTGACACAGGGAACTAAGATGAGAATTTCCAGAACTACTTTTCCTAGCTGTGATGTGTTTCATAAGGATATTGCAGAGTTTTGTACACATGTTTCTCCCACAGCTCTAGCGAGATAACAACTTTTGAAATGAAAACTTTAAATACAATAAATGGGACCAATGCAATGCTATAAATGCAATACCACTACAACAACCTGCAGAACTGTGAGCTCATTCATAGGTTTCCTGCGTAATAATCTAAAGTCACCAGAGCAAGCCACACTGTTTTATGTGGCTAGCTGTACTACCGGTAAACCAGAAATACCTACTCTGATACTAACTTGTAGGTGTCATCTGTTATCCCACTCGTAATATGCCTATGGGTACATTTAGATAAACACAAGCTCCTGAATTGACTCTAGTTCATGCTACTCGCATGCATAGACTGAGTTCCTGTCCATCATCACCTGCCGGTGCAGTCACATTTCATGTAGAAGAAGCGATGCTCTGTTTCTAGACTGTTGTTTAACAGGTCTCTACCCGAGACATGATTCCTTAGTTTATGCATCTAGCACAGATCTCAAGGAAGTTTTTAGGCAATGGACACTTTTAGTTTTGCATGGTAATAATATCTTAGATGTGTTAGGTTTAATAATAATAATAATCACATTTTGAACTACACTGCGAAAAAAGTAATTTCGCTACAAAGCGCTACAAAGCATGTCTTTGTTATCAAGTGCTGTAATTGTATTTTCCTTTATTCTAATAATATTTGTATTTGTAGTTATCTGAAAGCAAGGTGTTGGGTTTTTTTCCCATTCTTGCAGGAATGTAATATCTGAGACGCATCTTCGATTATGTTTTAAAGAAAAGCCTGTGCTACCAGAGGATGACAATTTACCAAACATTAGTAGCTCTAACCAAGTTTTCTTATCCTGCAACAAAAAGAAGATACATTTTTTACTTTCAGTTATAACTGTATTTTAAAAATTTTATTATAAAGTTCTCATATCTAATTCTGTAAAATACATCTTTCTGAGGTATTCATGGTCTAACAGACAGAAACTACTCATCTTAAGTGTTGCATTATATGTAATACTGAATAATGCTTTGTTCTATTCTTGTTTGGAGAATGCCTGCTAGATAATTTGAAGATTTTTGTTCATATGCATAGTATAAAACTTTTTTGTTCCATGAACCAAATTTTCTCTTAGTATGCACTTCTACCCTGAAAATCCTTGTAGTAATAGACCCAAATTTCTTAATTAACAGTTACTTGATTCTTAGTTCTGACATTCTTTCTCAGGTAACTAGTCTCAGAGGGTATGTTGTGGCTGTAAAAGAACATACATATTTCCTCATGTTCTCTCTTATAATGCTGATCTCCTAGGTTTGTGGCTCAAAGAAATCCTGAATCTCCTTTAAGGAGAAAGTACATATACCTTGTTTCCTAAAGTTGTCATTTGTTTTTAAGGAAGGATTCATTCTCTGGAGCAAGTGTTGTGCAACAGTAAGGCAATGGAATTAATTTTCAGTATTTAAATAACCAGCTGGCAGGTAGATGGGCAGTTCTTTTTTGACAGGTACTTGATTCCAGAAACTGTCAAGTCATCTTTGTAGTTCTAACAGTAATTTCTTATTCCCACAAAGCAAGAATACAAATCCTAAAGCAATACGTATAACATGCATTTTGTATTGTACTTTATTTCTTTCAGACAGTTATCAAATAGATACAGCCTAACACTTCTTTCAGGTAACTGAAAATGTTAATCTTGATGTTCTTTCAGGTGCTTATTATGAAAATTGCTGTGGGTGGTTGTTCTGTATTAGTAATCAGATGTTGTGATGAGGTTGACTGTCAGCCGATCTTTTATGAAAGAAAATCACTTCAATTTTTAGGAAGGTGCTTTGGGAAAAAAACAGAAAGTTCTTTCATTGAATTCTGTTTGTTCGTCACTAAATTCACACTGGATTCCTTCCATAAATAATTTTTGATTAGTAGGAAAATTTTCAAAGCACTGTTAACTTCTTAGAAAACCTAAAGATATTTAAGGGCCAAAGTCATGCTTAAAAAAGCAGTGATATGCATACATTAGTATACTTTTAAATTTAGCACTATCAGCTTTCATTTCAGCTTGTAAAAAGAAAACTGAAGTCTGCAGGAGGCGGATGTGAAAAAGAAACAGTTCTTTTATCTTTAGAGATTAAAGCAATAGCAGCATAGTATTAACTGTTCTAAGGCTTGGTTAATTATTCTCAGTTCTTGGAAATGTTTCAGTGGCTTACTCTTTAGCTTGACTATTACAAGAACTTGATATATATATGGCATTAACTCATTTTCCATGGCAGTTAATTCCATGACTTCAGTACCTACAACTGACTTAGTGGAGAAGGCAGTAAACATATAGATTAACCCAAGCAAGTAAAGGAAATTCCTTCCCTTCTTGCATTTCTGTTGCACCAGAGTGTAAAGTGTAACTGAAGATTAGATATTTTTAACTCTGAAGCATAGCCATTTGCATAAAACTTCTAGTTATTATGGTGTATACTTTGAGTTGTTTACCCTTGTGCTTAATTGAAAGAAGAAACTGCTTCAATGTGAACTAACATTCTTCATATCTCGAGTCCTAGGATCTAAGAACATGAAGTCACTTAGATAAACAGTAGGTTGCAGAAGAGGCCAATAGTTTAGTGCTTGAAACAAAAGTTTATGGATGTGGCGAGGTTGCAGTGAGCTGTTTTACACAGTTGTGTTGCTCAAAAATAGTATTGCTTTTGCTTGGTGACAAGTGAGAAAGACTGAAGAAAGTTGGGGTTTTTGAGGGGAAAATGTTTATGTACTTGTCTGTGCTAAGTTCAGGGATTTGGAGATCTGCAAGGCATAGAAAAATCCAGACTCAAGACTATAAAAGGTTGAGAATCAAACCTTTCATAGGTTTCTGATGTGGAAGTCTAACATTTAAAATGACTCCTCAGGCAACTTTTAATGTTATCACTGTATAGTAGCTTTTGAAAAGGATAATCTAATTTTTACGTCCACAATTTTGCATCTAACAGGCAGACACACAAGTACCTGATGGACAGAGCAATCTCAAATGTTACTCACTCATCCCTGTAAAGTGTTCATGCCAGACATGTATCTGACTCCTTAAGGCCATTGTGAAAATTCCTACCCAACACTGATAAAGAAATGGAACAGTCTGACAATAAGTACCTGAAAATGGCTCGGTAAAACTGCTTCAGTAACTATAGATGCAGCATATTAGGAGGTGAAATGTTTTGGGGTTTTATGGTCTCTAACTTAAAAGCATCAGCCAGCTCAGATGAATGCGTGTGTGCCTCTGTGTGTGTATGTCTGTAAAAACTACATTTTCAGTTTTGACTGTAAAATGTAGGTTTTAGTGATTTCCTGTGGTAGCAAGTTTCACTTTGTCTTTGATAGATTATTCAATACTAACCTGGGAAGAAATATCAAGCATCATATATCATTATACCCTCAATTCCTCTTAAGAGACAAAAAAGGTTAGTGTTAAAATTGGCAGTGTAGTATAACTACCTAAGATTTTTTTTCCATGTACAAGATAAAGTGACAAGATCTGGGGACTGGATATTGATAGAAGTTGGAGGTTTTCATTACATACATGCTTACAAAGAGATTCACAGCTCCAGAAACAGGAGGGAAAGCAAACACGAGTTTCTGTAGCTGTTGTTTTACCAACTTTTACCCCAGTATCCTTCTCCTTCCCAAAATCATAAACTGCAAGATAGGTTTTGTGCATTGTACCTATCCCAAGCATAAAGTTATTCTCTGGAAGCAATTAATATTTGGACCAGTGCCAGCCAGAAGGAATGTTGTTCTCCGTCCCCTGCCATGTAGAAGAAAGATATCCGTGCACTCACTTTGTAAGGCTGCCTGTTACCCATGTGCAACTCGGAAAAACTTCCCGATGCAGCAGTGCCAGTTTAATTTAGGCATTGTTCTTATCAATGCTTTTGCAGATGCTGTAGGCAATAAGCCGTGTGAGTCACTTGCAGAACTTTCCAAATGACTTTCCATGTCTCAGTGAAGAGAGTGAAAGCATTCCTCCTGGCACCTCCAAAGCCCTTTGCTGAGGCAAGTGCAGTTTACTTTTAAAGCAGACCCACAATGTTGCTGTTTATAAAACTCAAAAAAATTCTAGAGGACACAAAGTAATTTGCTTTCTACCACAGTCTGGTGGGTGAATATTAAAATCGGATCCAGTCTTTACTGCTTAGATACGGAAATTTCCAATCTGTGCCAATGGACAGTTTCAAGGAAAAGCAATGAACAGAACTGGATCACTCTGCATGTTGCTGTTTGGATTTTACTGTGTAAGAGCCTGAGAAAAGAAGCATGAGGAAATCCTCAATATTTCCTGGACACTAGGATTTCCTTGTGTTAGCTATTGCCATGCCTTTTTGCTGTAACAGCTTTCTGTTACCTACGAGCAGTCCTTCAGGCAGGGAGGGTGTCTCTGCACAACTTCACGTTGGTGCTGACCTGCGTCCTTCTGCCCTGTCTTACCTCCAACCTTCTCTGAGCTACGGCAGAAGAGCAGCTGAGAACTGGTAACTCCATAAATTGTAGAGGGAACCCAAAACTACAGGAAGGAGTCTCTCACGTCTATTTTTTGACTTCTGATCTAAGCAATTCCATTGGGAGGTCTTATTTTCCCCCCTCTACTCTGCTTTGGTGAGGCCCCACCTGGAGTACTGTGTCCAGTTCTGGGCTCCCCAGCTCAA
>VXBO01011653.1:112329-129685 GCA_013400135.1 Rhinoptilus africanus
AAAAAAATCAGTATAAGGTGATATTTAGGAACTTACAAGTTCCAGAGACAATATCTGATGACTTTTTCTTATGGAGGCACTGAAGTCAATTATACAGATTCTGATTATTCACAGCTTCAAATAATGCTGATGACAGTTCTGTGGAAGGACAAGCGTACAGTTAAACTACAGCTGGGACTGCTACCAAGAGTGCCCAGCACTGGCACTTACAGACACAGCTACGCAGCATCTCACTGCTCCCGATTCATTCAGAGCCTTTCAAATTCCACTTCTTTCAAAGGCTGAATTTACTCAGAGTTTTCTCGACTCAGAGTTTGACTCCACAGATCCTTTTGTTCCGTGTGGTTACAGCACGTGACGGGTGGCACACAGCGGGATCTCACCTTGTAGCAGTTTGAGTCTGTGGTCTCAAATTTTGTTTAATCTTTATACTCTTTGCATCCTGTAACCCTTACAGGCATGCATCCTATGTTTTCTTATTAAGTGGCATCTTTTATTGTGCATTACAAATTAGGTGATCAAGTTACTCTTTTGCTAACTGCGCCTGAAAGCTCTAATCATGTATCTTGCAGTGCCATGTTTGAAAAATTGCTACTCTACATGCATATAATATAGGACTTCTGTAGGCATTGATCGGTCTTGGTATAGTACCAGGCATCTTCATCATTGTTCTAACATAAAGTTCTTGTTAATTGCATCCTACACCTTTCTGTGATTCCAATTGCTTGCACGGCTACAGCAGTTAAATTTCATTTTTCCAGGGCTGTGAAGCATCGCCTGTGCCTGTAGTTGAGATAATCTTGAATGACATAAAACTTATAATTCAGACAATTCATTTTATTGCTTGAAATGTGTTTGATATCAGTATAGCTGAAATTTTAAATTCACTCCTTTCTCAGGGAACAATACGACTTTTGTGCAACATAAAAACAGTGTGAAGGAACATAAATGAAATGTCTTCATATAATTAGTTTTATATCAAAAAGTTACTATAATTTTAGTAACCAATTAAAATAAAACAAAAATGTGATATAGATGGAGTTTACCTAACATCAAAAAAAATATTTCATTTGATTCCAAACTCTTTTTTAAAATTAGTATTAGTTTGCAAATAAACTCAAAAGGCTAACTTTAGCTCTCTGTTCAACTGATCTTTTTAGCTGACAATCAATCCAAAAGGAAGTTCTGCACTGTCAAGCTGTCCTTTGGCAGCCCGCGTTCTTAACATTTGCTGCTGACAATTGTTGGCAAGGAGTATTTATGTGGGGAATATGAAATAAATATTTCTTTTTCTTATCATTTAACTCTCAGCAACAACAAAATAACTGTTTGGTGCTCTCTCTGGGGATTTCCACATCTCAAATAATATTCATAATAAAACCCGTAGCCCTTGCAAAGCATACTTAGGTCACATATATTGGAGAATTGAACACGTGTTGTTGACAAGAAAAAAGAATGAACTAATAAATGAGGAAAGTTTCATTATTATCAAACACATACCTTCATGCTTGTCAGAAACTCCAGTTCGTAATCTGTTCTGCTGCTTCTAATATCTCATCTTGTTTTTCCAGGAAACATGTTATTCTAACATGATTCTGTTTTACAGTGCTTAGAAATGGGACAAAATAGACAATGACATTTTTTAGAAATGTTTTTAATCTTGTCAGTTGACATCCTAACAATACAGGCAAAACAAATGCCGATTATTAAGTGTTAGACATGTAGATACTTTATTGTGAATGTAGTAAAATGTAATAATACATGAATTGACAGAAGATGAATAAAGCCCCATACTTTTATAATAACAATTGTATTAGTGTCAATAACCTCCAACGCTGACATTCTGAAATATTTTAATTGTTTGAAGTGTTTTCAAACTTTCAGTAACTGAGAACTAATTTTCTTTAAGGAAAATTAACATGAAAGGACCATTGACCTACATGTAAAACTATTTATCCCTTCTCCTGGTGACTGTTAACTGTAGCAGACTATTCAATGTCCTTTGCTTTAAAGTCCAGCGGTTTGGGGGTCTTTGTATACTGTACAAGCTTCCATAAAAAACATTCCACTTCTTGATTTTTTTTCTTTGTTTTATTTTTCAGTCTGTTGTTTTGCTAGTTGTCAGTAATATATCCATGTCAGCTGTACCCATAAAAAAGTGTTTTCACAAGCGCCTTTTTAAATCCTTCTTATTCTATCATAAAAGGGCAGTTCTGGCAATATGTTTTCTGTGATTGGAGAAAACTGTGCTGCTCCAAGTATTGCAGCTCTTCTTTTTCCACCATCATAAGCTGGGTATTTCCTATTGCTGGTGGCAGTTTCATTGGTGTGTTGCTTGACTCCTCACTGGCTCAAACATAACTCTACTAGAAAAATCCTATTTGCACTGTCATTAAAATAAACTCTTTGTCTCTTTAATCATAGAATCATAGAATGGTTTGGGTTGGAAGGGACCTTAAAGATCATCTTGTTCTAACCCCCCTGCCCTGGGCAGGGACACCTCCCACTAGACCAGGCTGATCAAAGCCCCATCCAGCCTGGCCTTGAACACTTCCAGGGATGGGGCATCCATAAATTCCCCGGACAGCCTTTTCCAGTGCCTCACCACCTTCACAGTAAAGAATTTATTCCTAATATCTCATCTAAATCTCCCTTCTTTCAGTTTAAAACCATTACCCCTCGTCCTATCATTACACTCCCTGATAAGGAGTACCTCCCCATCTGTCCTGTAGGCCCCCTTTAAGTACTGGAAGGCTGCTATGAAGTCTCCCTGGAGCCTTGTCTTCTCCAGGCTGAACAACCCAAGCTCTCTCAGCCTCTCTTCAGAGGAGAGGTGCTCCAGCCCTCTGATGATCTTCATGGCCCTCCTCTGGACTCACTCCAACAGGTCCGTGTCCTTCTTATGTTGGGAACCCCAGAGCTGGACACAGTACCCAGGTGGGGTCTCATCAGAGCAGAGTAGAGGGGCTGAATCACCTCCCTCGACCTGCTGGCCATGGTGAGGCCCAGGATGCTGTTGGCTTTCTGGGCTGTAAGTGCACATTGCCAGGTCACGTTGAGCTTCTCATCCACCAACACCAAGTCCTTCTCCTCAGGGCTGCTATCAATCCATTCTCCACCCAGCCTGTATTTGTGCTTGGGATTGCTGTGACCCATGTGCAGGACCTTGCACTTGGCCTTGTTGAACTTCGTGAGGTTTGCACAGGCCCACCTCTCAATCCTGTCCAGGTCCCTCTGGATGGCATCCCTTCCCTCCAGCGTGTTGAATGCGCCACACAGCTCGGTGTCATTGGCAAACTTGTTGAGAGTGCAGTCAAACCCACTGTCCACATCACTGATAAAGATATTAAACAGCACCAGTCCCAATACTGACCCGACCTGATCCAATAGGAATGACACTCCTCACTGCTCTCCACTTGGACATCGAGCCATTCACCACAACTCATACAGTGCAGCCATCCAGACAATTCCTTATCTATCGAGTGATCCACCAGTCAAATCCATGTCTCTCCAGTTTAGAGACAAGGATTTCATGTGGGACAGTGTCAAACCCTTTGCACAAGTCCAGGTAGATGATGTCAGTTGCTCTTCCCTTATCCAGCAATGTTGTAATACAGTCATAGAAGGCCACCAAATTTGTAAGGCATGAGTCTCCCTTGGTGAAGCCATGTTGGCTGTCACAGATCACCCCCTTATTTTCCATCTGCCTTAGCAGAATTTCTGCTCCATGATCTTGCCGAGCACAGAGGTGAGATAGGTTGGGCTGTATTTCCCTGGGTCTTCCTTTTTTCCCTTTTTAAAAATGGTGGTAATGTTTCCCCTTTTCCAGTCAGTGGGAACTTCACTGGATTGTCTTGTCTTCTCAGCTATGATGGATAGTGTCTTAGCAACTTCATCTACCAGTTCAGGACCAGCAGATGAATGTCATCAGGTCCCATGGATTTGTGCACCTTCATGTTCCTTATATGGTTTTGAACCTGGTCTCCTACCGTGGGCAGTTCCTTGTTCTGCCAGTCTCTGCCTTTGCCTTCTGCAACTTGGGCAGTGTGGCTAGAGCACTTGCTGGTGAAGACCGAGGCAAAAAAGTCATTGAGTACCTCAGCCTTCTCCATATGCTGGGTGACCAGGGCTTACGTTTCCTTGTAGAGAAGGTTCACATTTTCCCTAGTCTTCCTTTTATCGGCAGCATACCTATAGAAGCTTTTCTTATTGCCCTTGACATCCCTGGCCAGATTTTATTCTATCAGGGCTTTAGCTTTCCTAATCTCATCCCTGGCTGCTCGGACAATTTCTCTGTATTCCTCCCAGGCTACCTGTCCTTGCTTCCACCCTCTATAGGCTTTCTTTTTGCTCTTTTTGAGTTTTTCCAGGAGCATCTTGTTCATCCATGCAGGCCTGCTGGGGTTTTTTTGCTTGACTTCCTCTTTGTTGGGATGCATCACTTCTGAGCTTGGAGGAGGTGATCCTGGAATATTAAGCAGCTTTGTTGGACCACCTCTTCCCTCCAGGGCTTTGTCCCATGGTACTTTACCAAGCAAAGCCTTCTCTCCTGAGGTCCACGGTAGTGAGTTTGCTGTGCACACTCCTTGCTGCCCTAAGGATTGTGAACTCCACTATTTCATGGTCACTGTAGCCATGGCTGCCCTTGAGCTTCAGCCCCTCCTTGTTGGTGAGAACCATGTCCGGCATGGCACCTCTCCTCGTTTGTTCCTCTGTCACTTGGAGAAGGAAGGTAGCGTCAGCTTTGCTGAGCGCACAGGTTCTCCTGTGCGCAGAACATTGTCCTGTAAATTCATTTTTACTAAAGCTGTGGTACATGCACTTATTTCCTTAAAAATAATTTTTAGCCTTCTAATAAATTTTACCTTGAAAAAATGGAGTCTCTCCATTTTAAGATACTAGAAGATTCATGTACTTGAATTCTACCATTCAAATCTGTATGCAATTACAGAATCATAGAATCTTCGTGACTGGAAAGGACCTTTGAGAACATCAAGTCCAACCATAAACACACACAAAAAAAACCCCAACAAAAAACAAAAACCACCAAACAAACACCCTGTGATCTCTGCCACTGGAGCATGCCCTGAAGTGCCAAATCTACACGTTTCTTAAATCCCTCTAGGGATGGCGACTCACCCCCCTCCCTGGGCAGGCTATTCCAGTGCCTGCCCCCTCTTTCAGTACAGTAATTCTTCCTAATATCTAATCGAACCCTCCCCTGCCGCAACTTCAGACCATTTCCTCTGGTCCTGTCATTATTCACTTGGGAGAAGAGGCCAACACCCACCTCTCTACACCCTCCTTTCAGGTAGTTGTAGAGGGTGATGAGGTCTCCCCTCAGCCTCCTCTTCTCCAAACTAAACATGCCCAGTTCCCTCACCCTCTCCTCATACGACTTGGTTTCCAGACCCCTCACCAGTTTGGTAGCTCTCCTCTGGACATGCTCCAGCACTTCAACGTCCCTCTTGTACAGAGGGGCCCAGAACTGAACACAGGATTCGCGGTGAGGCTTCACCAGTGCCAAGTAGAGACATACGTATTATGACAATATTAAGTCACGAAATCTTTCTTGATTGATCAAAAAAGTTCATTAAAATGCACTATGAATTTTTTACACCTTTTTTTGTTATCATCATTATTTTTGAACGACACTTTCATGCCTGTAACTTTGCTTCTTTGGGATAGAGTATTCAAATTTATTATAAAAAGGAAAAGACTATCTCCTATAGAGCACTGATAAATTTTTTACATATTCTTAGGGTGGGAAAAGAAATTTGTCTCAGTCCTCTTGCATCTCTCTGCAGACAAATGTTAGTACATGAAAAGTTAATCCATCTGTTCCTATTTCCTTGAAGAGATACTTCATTTTTGTGATGTTATAAAGATGGCTGTTTAGTTCTCTCTCTTAATAATCAGCGGGATGAAGGCAATTAAATTCCTCCAGAAAGCTCTACTTATAATGGCTTATTTTTCTCAGCCTGAGTTGTTGACTGCTCTGGTTTCCCACCTCCTCTGTTGTTCATTCACAGATCAAATACCAGCTAATGACAAGGGGCTAATACAAATTGGAGGTAGTCATAATTTGTCGTATATTTTATTCTTATTTATTTAATAGGCCTGTTGAATAGACCTTCAGTTAAGTAATACAATGACTTTTGGAATGTCACATGCATCAACACAGTCATAACTGCAAAAATAAGGAATTTTGCTTTCCATTTGGAAAGTTCTCCATTTAAGACTTTGACAGACATATTTTCCAATATATTACCTGTACCAAGTTATGATAATAGTAAGTAAGATAATGGTAAATAGCTAGTTCTGGTAACAGTCAGCTACCTTTTCTAGTTGCAATAGACATTTTGGCATTTGCAAATTATCTTCATCTGGTAATCTGATTTCAGAGCAAATTTAGTTCCTATGGATGAACACATCAATTAAACATTAAACAGCAAGCTTAGATTAGCTGGATCTATGCTTTATATCCCCTACTAGACTGAAGATGCAGTTCTGTCTAGTTTTTGCTATTGTTCCCTCTTCAAGACTGCTGAGCAGTATTTTTTATTCCATGTTGTGATTTTCAGTCATTTTTAACTTCACCATAAACTGACGTTGCACTGTAGCTTCAGAAAGTTGTTATCAGAGAAAGGTATGTATCGCTCAAACAAAATCCATACATCTATTTTTTATTTTTCAAAGGGAAAAGAATGTTTCTAATGAGTGAAGTTGTAGTAGAGATTTTCAGTTAAAGTATAATCCTAGAAGATGTTTCTAAGTGCACTTCTGCAATGCTAATTATGCTAGTCAGGTCCATTTAAGTAGCTGCTCAGAGTGCGTTCTCACAACTGAATTGTAAAATCCAGAATATTGATGCCATAGTGCAGTAAATAAATTATTTTTCTTCTCCCTTTAATGTAAACTATAATAGGATGTCCATTTGAGGTAAAGCCCCACACACAGAGGATTTTCTCGAGTTAAAAACCAGCCCACTGCTGTGATTGTGTGAACCAAAGACAGAATCATCTGTGGTTCTGCTAAAGGTAGTTAATGTGCCCTTGTGGCCAAGAAGGCCAATGGCATCCTGGGGTGCATCCAGAAGAGTGTGGCCAGCAGGTGGAGGGAGGTCATCCTCCCCCTCTGCTCTGCCTTGGTGAGGCCCCACCTGGAGCACTGTGTCCAGTTCTGGGCTCCCCAGCTCAAGAGGGACAAGGAATTGCTGGAGAGGGTGCAGCATAGGGCTACAAAGATGATTAGGGGACTGGAACACCTCTCTTATGAAGAAAGGCTGAGGGAATTGGGTCTCTTTAGTCTGGAAAAGAGATGGCTGAGGGGTGACCTTATCAATGCCTATAAATACTTGAAGGGTGGGTGTCAGGAGGATGGGGCCAGGCTCTTTTCAGTGTTGCCCAGTGATAGGACAAGAGGGAATGGGCACAAACTTGAGTATAGGAAGTTCCACCTAAACATGAGGAGGAACTTCTTTCCCTTGAGGGTGGCAGAGCCCTGGCACAGGCTGCCCAGGGAGGTGGTGGAGTCTCCGTCTCTGGAGACATTCAGAACCTGCCTGGACGCGTTCATGTGTAACCTGCTCTAAGGTGGCCCTGCTCTGGCAGGGGGTTGGACTAGATGATCTCCAGAGGTCCCTTCCAACCCTATGATTCTGTGATTCTGTGATGTGGCAGCATCAGAAGGTTTCGCCAGGTACATGCACAGCTCTTGCCAGCTGTGGGTGATGGAGCCCGGCAGTGGCAGGTGTGTAGGAGAAGTGTCTATTCAGAGACAGTATTGTGTATGTACAGCAGTTATGAAAACTCTGGTTGTCTGTGATTCAGTGGTGGTGGACAGAATAGCTCTAGGTTCAGCATGTTTGGTTTTGTTTCCTTCCAGAGGCTATGTTTGCAACTGGTCTCCTAGTGCTTTTTAGTGACAAAAGGCCAAATAAAACTGTGGGCAAAAGTAACATTTAAAGGTGCTTTATTTTCTTTTAGTAGTCTTTTCACATTCTCTTCATTTTCTCATGCTTTTCTGATTTAATGGGTTTCTCATCTCTCTGTAGTTCTAATAATTTATTGCTGAAGGATTAGCAGAGGGAAAACATCCAACACAAGAGTGGCGTGGATTACAAAATCTGTCTTTAACACTCCATGGCTGCTTTCAATTAGGAAAAAAAATGTTAATGTACTAATAAGAACAGAATATAAGACAACATGATTTCATTTTAATGGCTCGTTTATTTTTGTTTCTGTTGATGGTGTTGCTGTTGTTCATGTTGTTCATGTTGAGGTACGTGGTTTATGAAATGATTTTCAAAATAGGAGCTTGTGATGCTGTCATTAGTACCAGGTATCACTTTTTCTAAGAATTGAGAAAGAGCTTCTTATAGGTAATGGAGAAAAGGAAGTGCCCAGATCAGATTTGCTTCTGGTTAAGAATGAGGAGATCTGACCAAAGCAGCCAGAAAACCAGTAAGGCTTATTGCTTGTCTATAACACTCGCTATTGGGAGCGAAGATAAAGCTGGGGTATTTGATAAAATGGAGAAAATCTTAAAGTTTGTAGGAAAGAAGTGGGAAAGTTAGAAACCCACCTAAGAAATAACGTATTGTAGATAATAAAAATAATAATATTTTTTTTAAAAGGATGGGATATTTTAAAGCAAGAGTTTGTTTTGGCAAACGCAAAGAGAACTTAATAGAGAAGATGTCGTTCAGGCTTGGTGGTGTGAGCGGGTAGTTAAAACAGTTAAGAAAAAATTAGTTTCTGTCTCTCACATACTATTAAACATGTTCTAAGGGCAGTTTTGTGTCATTTTGTGTTAATGAAGAGAATCAATACAATATGTACTTCAAGATTATTATGACAATTAAATAATTAATTAATTAATTATCTGATGTGCAACAAAGAAGCAGCAGATTTTGGAGCTGGCACCCAGTAAAATACTTCATCTCTCCTGCCATTTGGTTTTTTTGATTGCCTTTTTTTTTTTTTTTCCCCTCTACCGCACAGGAGTCTTTGTATGATTTTTACTGGAATTTACTTGGATTTTTTAGTGAAGTTATTTAGGTAATTTCTTTTTGAGCCTTTTATAACATGTCCAGTAATTTTATTGTCAGTCTTTAGAAGGATAAATCTATAAAGCCTAAAGGCTAACAGAGAAATAAATAATTGGAAGTTCACTAAGTAGTTACAGTCTCTTCATGTTTTATGAAGGGAAGAACAATCCCAGTTCAGCTTCTGGCAAGACTAAACACCATGAAACATTAAACGTTAATCATTCAAAGCTCTGATGATCATCAGACTGATCACTAAACCTGACCATGATGTGGTCAGGTGGCCACATAGTCACCAATTACATTTAGACTATATATTTCCTTGGTTTTACTAATTATTAAAGCTGTTTTGTACATTTCACTGAGTTAATTGAATTGATTGTTAAAACCAGTCAGGTTGAACTACTTTATGGACGTTCTTAAATGGGCAACTTTAACTTGACTTCTCTTAGAATAATTTCTTTCACCAAATTACCAAGCTAAACTAACATTTTATTTTAGGGGAAGAAATATATATTTGCACACAGAAGTTTGTACCAGCTGAAGAAGAAAACATTCTAAGACTTTTTCTTTGTTTGTGTAAGTTCAATTTCTCTATCTGCATGTCACTTAATTTGGTATTAAACAGATCTTTCTATAGTCCACCTATATTTTCAGTAACTCCAATAACAAAAAATCATGGCCTTGGGAAAATCTGTGTTTTAATATCTGTCTTTATTGTTAAAATTGAAAAATAAGACCAGAGCTATCAACGTGTTTCATAGAAAGATCTCTACCTTGCAAATGAGGTAGAGGTAGAAAATAACGATAGTGTTTGAATCTTAACGATAACAGGTTTACAGCTGTCATGGGGTGTACCCAGAGAGTGATAAACATGTCCAGTGACTTTCTATGGACTGTCTCTTTGTGATCAAAATTGCTCCTGAAGGAGAAAAATTAATGATATTCTCTCTTTCACTCATTCTGTCTCACTAATTTTTAAAAAGACTAAACATGTAGACAGAGGAGTTTACTTAGATGAAGGTCATGACTGCCCCGATGAACCTCTATTAAAGGTACATAACATTCAAAGTCAAGTAATTTTGTTTTAAGTACCTTCTTTTATAGTGACATATTTCTTGTTTTCTTGTTTCTTATGGTTGTGTTTTCGTACTAAAGCCTTCCTGAATTACCTACTGTTTACCTTGTAATTCTGTATGCCAAAGCACTGATGTACAGCTAAGTAGTCAAATATGTCATTTATCTCTAAACTTGTCTTAATCTTTCCAATATTTTAAGTTTACATACCAACGTGACGAGCTTGCCTGTAAAAAAGTAAATGTATGAGTAGTTTGACACATGGAAAAAGACATATTTTTACTTGCACATAATACTACCTATTCTCTAATAAGCAAACAAACTACTTGTACTGTTCTGGATCTTTCCCTAAAATTTGTACATACAATATGTTGCCCTAAATACCAGTACTGCTTTTTAGTACATTAATTCTTTTTTTAAAAGGCCATGCATTACAGAAAGTCTTTCTAACACTGAATTTTGAGAAATTACAAGTAGTGTATTTAACTATAAAATGAGATTCAAGTCTCAAAACTGTTCTTGGTATGAGTCTCAGAACTGTTCGTGGTATACCACACAAAAAATAACATCCATAAAAGCCTTCTAATTTTGGAAAAAAACCCCAAAACACACAAAACAGTTTTACTATCCTTACTTTTTAAGGTAAAAATGATAAAAGTAAAAAATAAAAAAATTAAACATCATATTAGGTGGACATCTGGACATTGAACTGAATTGTTTAGTTCTGATAAAAGTGTTGCTAAGTTAAATTTGTCAGTACGTAGGAAAATAAGTTAAGGTTTAAATTAATGTATACATGTACCTACATAAGTGTAGGTGCAATATATGTACATGGGTATGTGCCTGCATGTACCAATGCTCACTTCTGTAACTGACTTAGAGAGGCTCTGTAGCGTTTTCTTTAGTCTTCCAACTTGCTCAGAGCCAGCCTGCAGGTGCTGGTGTGACTGGACCTAGTGATGCACGTCACAGCCAGAGACCTGGGCCTTATGTCTGTTGCATTGGGAAAGCTGAAGGGATAAATGGTGGTGAAGGGTGTAAGAACCGTGGTGGTTCATCTTCATGAGAAGTGGCACATAGGGGAATGTAATGAACATTGCAGTGTCTGTAGGAAAGAGCGCCTGGTGGTCTGTAGATTTTCTTAATTCATCCTCCCCTGATTTCAAACTACTGTATAAACCAGCCTGTAAAAAATGACGCATCAGGCACTTGTAATTACTGTGAAACTACACTGTATGTCTGAAATAACGTGTTTACATTTCCTGTTGCATTGCCAAAAGAATTACACCTTATGACTGTGTGAACAATGAAATCATCTCTTTTTGTTTGACAGACAAAGGTTAAAAAAGGGCGTTACGTTTTTTATACTGTTCAAAATGAAAATTGATTTTGTCAGCTTGGAAGCTGTTGTTGCCAGTGGCTGTTTGGAGTTGCTGTTAGTGGGCAGTAGCCAAGGGAAATTGGCTGAAGCAACAGCAGGAAATGGTGCGCTGGAGAGAATTTTTAGTCCTGTCCTTGATCTAAGAGAGAGAGACTGATAAAAATACTCATAGAAAGGAGGTGTGACTGGTTTATTTTCCTTTTTTCATTTCTTTCTGTCTTTTTGGATTGTATTTCTTTCTGAAGACTCTTGAAGATGATGGGGAGTGATAAAAATCAAGCATTCACAAGGGAGAAAATTATTATTCCAAATCTTACAGGCTTTTTGTGAAAGGAGAAAAAGCAGAGATACTAAACAGTGAGGCAACTCATTCTGCATTAACTTCCAAGTTTATTATATGCAAATAGGCAAGGGCAAAAGTTGGCCTGTAGAGGCCAATGAACAAGGACAGCTGGGGGTAAGATGTGCTTCAGCAGTGTATATAGGAACGGGAGACACAGCAGATTTATTTTTGGATTTGTAGCTATCTGGTAATATTTAATCTGCTTGTGCTATGAAAACAGAAGTTATTTGGGGGCAGAATGCCGTGATCTGTCTTTAATTGTTCACCTCAGTCAGCGATGGTGACGTTCAATTTACATTGTAAAAGAACACCTGAGGAAAGTTGGTAAATGAAAATAAAAAAGAATGAAAGTAAACCAGCTAATTAAAATCTGAAGATTACAAATAAGAAAAGGTAACATTGGTTCTCTTCTCATTTTTAGATTACTTTTACTGCATAATGTCTCCCCTTCACTGAATTAATATCATAGAGTTGTTTTATTGTCCTTATTTCCTGCCTCTTCTGCAACAAGGATGATCCTCCTTAAAACTGTGGCACTTTTGCTATGTTTAGTGAGCCCTCAAACCATCAGGAGGAGGGTGAGACTTTGCCTCTGTCCCTAGTATAACAGAGTAATCAGACTAAATTTTGTTGATGCAAAGGACGGATGTGAAGGAACGTCCATCTTCTGCTGTCTCAGGGAAGCTGAGAAACAAGGCTCTGCGTTTCTCATCAGCTACTGCCTCCTCTTACTCTATAAACTGTTACCCAACTCCCCCCTTACCCCAATTTATTTGAGAACAAAGAATATAGCAAGGAAATTAATTCTTTTATTAAATTGTTTAATTATATCCTAATTTAATTCCTCACAATATCAGTGTGTTACATCTTTTCTGAAGGTCATGAGTTTTCTGTGGTTCAGGAAACCTTATCCACCCTGTAGTTTATGAGAATAAGCTCAAAACAAATGATAATATCCACTTTCAGCTGTCTATTTGTATTAACCAGTTTTCTTTTTTTATGGTTGCATAACTGTTACAAACACTTTGGAGGGGTGTAGCCTTGTTCAGTTTCTTACTGTCTGCTTCCTTAGTGAATAAATTGTCAGAAGAGATCCGCACATCTAAGTGTGAATTTGAAACGGAAATTCTTTTTAATTGTACTTCCACAAGCTAAATTTTCTGAAATACTAACAAGATGTAAATGGAGCTATGGTCAAACTGGTGGCAATATTTTCAGATTAGAGGTTTTCTTTCCCTTGTATGCATTATGAAGTCATCTTTACTGGAATTTTTAAATAGTGATATAAATAAGGTGTTTCCCACCCATTTGGTTTGAACTTTCCCATGTGTTTTCAGCTTTGGATCTTCCATAGATGGGAGATTATCTGTTTTGATATACTTTCAGTGCTGAAGTGAAGGATCTACAATTAGAAACTTTCTCTTTCAATTTACTGGATTTGGGCCAAGCTAACACATGGCTGCTTTCCTGTATAATTAAACTATGAAGGATTATCATATTTCTAATGTCCCTTTGTCCTTGTTTAAGTCTGGTTCAATTTATAAAATCAGTTTAATTTAAAAACAGATTATTTAATTATTTTCCCCCATTATTTAATTTATTTATTACTTAAATTAATATAAAGGTTTGGCCCTTTAGCAGGTAGCCTTCTGGGGCCAGAGAGTCCCATAAATACGAATAGAAAAAATGCAAAAAATGCGCTAATCACACATAAAAACAATGTTCGAAGCACAGACAATACCTGACTCTCCATTTTCAGTAGTAATCTACATAATCAGACTTGTGACATCCTCATTCTTTTAGTTTTAACAGTTTTTGATTATTCCAACATAGCATGGAAAATAGAAAGAAAAGACATGAATATGCGAGGGGTTATTTTCTCTTTCCAGTTGGTCAGATATTTTTATGGTGGGACCTATTACAATACTAAATTGTACCGATAGGTCGTGTTAATTTTTATGGATAAACTAATATAACTAGAATTTAAGGGAACACTCAAGATAAGAATAGAAAGCATAACATCACATTTAATAAAAGGCATTACCAGACTGTTTCTAAGAGCTTATTTTACATGACCCTGTGTCCTCTTGGCGTCTTCTCTCCCTCTGCTGCTTTGCATGAGACCTCTCGTGAAGAGCAGGAAGGTGACAAGGCGTCCTGAGACAGCATTCATTTTCAGATATAGGTGTCACTCTGTCTATTAGCCATCCTGGTCTTCTTGTTTGGCAGCAGGGGTTAGAAATTGAATTGTAAACCAATTATGATTCCAACTAATTATCAGGAAGGGAAGAGAAACACATTCAGTTCCTACCTGAATTCCACATCGGTTCCCTTATAACCACTCATCAGGACTGTGCCGAGGGCTTTCTGTCTCCTGGAAGGGAATGGCTAAACTTTTAATAAAAGCAGGCATCATTACACACATCTTCCAGAAGCACAAAAAATCATCTTAAGTAGGTGCAGTGATGGGCCTGATACTTCTCTCTCTGTCAAACAAGTGACTGAAAACTCTGTCATGATACAGCCTTCTCTGAGTAATTAATAGGATTTGCCAGCACCTGTCCAGCATGTACCATAGCATCCAGTAGCCCCAGGCTTGTATTTAACTGGCTGATTTTTGCCTGATGCAGTAGCAGAATTTCAGTACATGAACAGCAAAAGGTACAGATTACCTTCATTATGTTTCATTGTATTTTGCTGAATTGTTGTTCCTGGTTTGTATTTTATAGACAACATGAATTTACCAAAGTGAAGCATCTTATACACCAAAGAAAATGCTGAAAACTTTAAGCTGTGTGTTGCTTGTGTTCTTGCTTTTAAATTCTAAATTTTCTGCCTTCATGAACGGCAATAGAGGAAGGAAATGAAAAAGAAATTGTCCTCTGTCACTGAACACAACCTACAACCTGCTGGAACTCACAAGCTAAAGAAAAGTGACAAATTTTTGCAGCGAAGTTCTGATAGATATGAAAAGAACTGGGGGATGATGAAAGTGAGCACTGTCAACACAGTGACATTGCTCTCTGGAAACCAGTAAGAGGATCATGACTTTTTGTTAAGAATTTTCTCTCCCTAGAAAACTTCTAAGAAACTATTCTGTTTTTTCAGAAACTATTATTTCAGAAACTATAAGAAATTATTTCAGAAACTATTTCAGAAATAAAAACCAATGAATGAGGAAAAAATCAGGAGATATCCTTCCAGTTCTCCTGGAGAACTGTGACAAATTCTTGGTATAATTAGGGAAATGTGGGTACTCTGTAGGGAGTGATAAAGCTATTGACATGACAGTAAACTCCATTTTAGGATGCCAACAATACAAAAATGATACTAAAACCTCTTCAGCCACTTGACACAGAATAGTCAAAAAAGGTAGGGAAAAAAATGAGAAATAACTTAGTCTTTGCAGACTTGCATGCAGATCAGATAGTGCCAGTTTATGCAAAATTAACTTTATGCTGAATTAGCTGTGATAATAGCTGGATAATGGCTGGATAATTCCGCAGAAATATGCTCCTGTTTGGTCTTGATTGTATTTGTGTATGGATATCGAATAGTGCAGAGATCCATTGTTAGTTAATGTCGTACTCCACAGCTGGAGTCTCTGGGCCCGATTCTGAGCTAGTATACATTTCACAGCTTAATTCATGGCTGTTGTATTATGACAGTTTACAGGGAAAAGGAATTGTCTTAACTTTTTTTAATTATTTTTGGGTTTTACATGTAATGATAACCTTCGAGGTGATGGTTAAGCCAGTATCCTGGCTAACTTCCACTTGCATGTGTACCAAACCAGCCTCTGCACTTTCAAGTTGTGATGTTCTTAATTTCTGACCCTAAATCTGTCTATTCCGTCAAGCAAAGAGGAATTGTAGCTGCTTCTTGAAAATACTACATTCCAGTGCATTACTCTGAAGTACCTCAAAGGGCAGGCTGCCAACTTACACAGAAGTCTCTGCAAGAAATGAATCTTCAATCAATAAAAGTCTTTCAGCCACTATTAAGAAGCATTCTTGTGCAACATAAAATTAAATTATCTTTCAAAGAATAAACAAATGAGAAAATGTCAGCACCACCATCTACTAAGAGTTATGCTATCTAAGGATTGATCTAAACTCAGAAACGACAGGGTGTCTTGGTAGCATGTATGGATAAGATTTATAGTAGATCATTCATTTGACTCTATAAAGGAACCTGAAAAGTTCTAGTTGTGAGCTACTATGATTCCAAACATTTGCTGGAATTTCTCTTTAAACATCAGGAGAAAAATCCCTATAGAAAGTAATGAAGGCAGTGGTAATACGGAGAGGACTATTCAAAAGAGGCAGCCAGGATGTCTGCCCTCCTGCTTTATCACTAGTGCTGCAGAAGGTTTTACATTATGGTATCCTGGGCTTCAAATTAAATGTCAAATTCAATTTGCCACTGAAAACATGAAGTGTGTGACTGCCCTTAGAGGGGTAACCTGACAGCACAATTTCATAATTGGTGTCTGCCCTAATACGGAGTTAAAATACAGGAAGAGGTGTTATTTGACTGCAGTTATATCTTACTCTAAAAATAAACAAACCACCCTCAGCTAGGCTAAAACACATTTAGGCGAAATTTTAGCCTTTAGTAAAGTTCACTGTCTTTATTTAAAATCTTTGGAAAAACAATGTTAAATACAGTATGATAACAGATACAAACCTCCCTGATGGGATCATGACACCAGTTATGTCTTTATGTCTCTGACATTTAGCTCATAATAAAATGAGATTTGTGAAAGAAAATGAAGAGGTACTTATTCCATTTACAGTATTTTTTTTTTCCTTTCTATTCAGACAACCTTGTGTTTTAATAATGAGATCTCTAATCCACTTTAATATCCTATCATTGTATCTTAGTGAACTATCTGCCTTATAAGTAATAATAATGAGGTATCCTTAAGCATCTAGACACTTTTAGTACTGGTTGTAATTAGAAACTTAAAAAACATGTGCAATTAAATATGCTCATAAAAAAAACCCAGATACATCTCTAGCACCAGTCAATTTGTTGCATCTTTAATTTTCTTCAGTATAGCAGTTTCAAAATGTATTGCAGAGTTTCAAAATAGCTAAGAACAAAAAACCCAAAGTTTAAACACTATAGCTATTTCAGAACAACTGTGTTTTAACTATCTTCTCCAAACTAATTTTGTTTTTACAGATGCATTTTCAAACTCTACATCTTTATCTATACCTCTAACAGCTAAGTTCCAAAGATAATGGGTTCTTTTTACCATATATTGAATAAATTCTTTGCTATCCTGAAGAAGTTTAAACTATTAATTGCAATGAGATAGTCTAGTCCAACCATTTCAATAAAACAAATAATTTTTTATTCCTTTTTTCTTATTCATCTCAATCGTTTGAGATTGAATTAGGTCTATATTTTTAAAATATACTCAGTGTTAAGACTTGTTTCCGAAAGTGTCTAAAGTGACTTGTGACTCCTAAGTTTAGCAAACTTTTTTTTTTTTTTT
>VXBO01011653.1:129724-205471 GCA_013400135.1 Rhinoptilus africanus
TTTTTTTTGTGGAGAATCCTCTCATCTGAATATATAAGCAACTAAACCTTTTGCTTATGAAAAATCCTTGTAAAATGGTGATACCCTTGTGATGGGGTCTGCGTACATAGATCGCCTCAACTTGGTGCTTTATTCTTTCTCAAATAACCCTATAAAAATTACAGAAAGACATCTCATATTTGAAAAGCAGAACAGTGTTTTGTTTAGAGCAGGCTACCCAGGGAAGAGGTTTGAGTCACTATCCATGGAGGTGTTTCAAAGGCATGTAGATGTGGCGCTTAGGGACATTGGTTAGGGACCTCACAAATGAGACGTCAAGACAAGTTTTCTATATAGTACTGTCGTTTCCCTAGTTTGTGGATTGTCATGGAGGCAGACTTGGAGCATACACACGCTGATGGATTGTTTCCATACAGTCCTTTTACACACAAACCTCCCTTTGCATCTCCCATGCTCTTTACTTGTGAAACATCCTCCTCAGCTCACTGTATATGGCCTACATCATTTTTGTATGAACATCCTTCTGACAGGCTGACAGCGTCATGTAAGGCCCATGTGCCAAAGGTAAACAGGGTACTGAGGTACTTTTCTTTAAAACACTTTTGGGAGCCTGCCCTGCACCTCCTTTATAAAGTGAATAGGATCTCACATCTTTGACACAGAAAACTTATTGATCCTTTTCACGTGTAGTTGTCACGTTAAGAGGACTATATTTTCAATATTTGTCTGTCAGAGTCCCAGGACTTTCACTGATCTACTATCAGAATCCCACTGAAGGACTTTCACTGAATCAGATTCACAAATATTCGAAATTAGTTATTTTATTGAGAGCTACAGTCACAGATTTGAGATTGCCGTTGATAAATTCACTAGCTACAATAGCGCTAATTAATTANGTAGTATTGAACACCTTGGTGCATAATATACCCTGTTATGCCAAAGCTGGTTTCTCTGGAAGTGAACACAGGAATCAATTGAACGTACGGGGCCACTGAGAGATTGTGGCCACTACTTCAGAGCGTGATATACACGCAGTCTGCAGGGTTTTATATCCTTGTAGAGAGCTGAGCGGGGATGCTGGTTTGTGTTATTAAAATGCATAATATCCTTAGCCTGGCAGTTGAATTAACTGGAAATCTTAAGCTATGTTTATGTATGCTGGCTGATATAATACCAGATACAGGAGTCAGTCAAGGATATTTATTTAACTGCGGTCATCTTCCCTCTTGGCACTAGTTGGCTGCTGCAGAAGAGAGGTCAAGATGAGCTGCTTGCTCCTCTTGTACATCCGAGGTAGATCTGCCGAGTACAGCTGGGACACACATCAGCAGCACTGTCATGCCGGTCCGATCATCCTTAATCCCCCTGCTTGGCAGAGAAAGGACAATTTCCAGATGTGATTACTCTGGCACATCTTACAGTCTCTCAGAGGAACCTGGAAATAAGTAAACAGGCCTGAAAAGAGGAGCATAAGAACCTTTGTTCCTGCAATATTTTGTTGCACGTAAATCAAATCTAACACAAATAATGCAGCTTGAGGGCAAGTTATTAACATCACCCACATTTCTACCGCTGTTCCTCACTGAACTTCTCAACTTCTCTGAGGGCATCTGTAGGACTTAATAAAAGTGCTTGAATATATTTCTTTAATAATTAAAGCAAAATACTGAGCAATGTCCATCACAGACGAGTGATTTTATTGCAGGACCACAGGGACAGAAGTTAAATGACCAGTTCAGTTTTCCAGGTCTTGTGGAAACTTTCATTCAGGCTTGAACAAACAAGTAAAGATTGCTATCACTCCGTTTTATCCATCTGCAAGTTAATGGAATAATTTAGGGTAGCTGTCTAGGCTTCTGCTGCAATTAGGTTTCCATCACAGTTAGCAAAAAGAATAAGGTTGTTCATGTCACTCCAAAATAGCTGTCAAATGTGGTTTGAATGAATTTTCCTTCAGGTTGTGTATTTCTCTTCACTTACTAACAAAAGACCTTATATACCTAATTTCTGAAGTGTCAAATTATAAATAATTTTCCTCTTTATTCTTTATTTCCTACTACTTACATGTGATTAATATTGACACAACTACAAAAAAATTTGAGGAGAGTGTCGTAAGAGCTTGTGGGACTTTAAGAAATAAGCATTCGTAACGTTCATACAAGAAATCAGAGAGCTTAACTGTGGTAGTTGTGGGCAAATCCATGTTACTTATAGTCCAGGCTGTGGGAAACAGAAAAATCATGCTGATGGGGTCGATCCGTGTTGCAGAGTGCTCATTCATATACCTAAGGAAGAGCAGCAAGGCTTTTTAATCTGCTTCACCTCCAGCAGCTGCGTGTTCTCTGAAATGTGAGATGAATTTTAGAAACTGTCGGTCTGTTTGACAAATGGATGTGGGGAAAAAACCTCCTGAATTAATTCTACTGCTTTCCTACTCAGAAGGCCTTATCCAATAGGTATTTATTCCTCAGAGAACATGGCCATGCCTTGTAGTGGGAGCAGCATGTTGGAGCTGCCTCAGTGCCTGGAAGTAGCACAGGGGTCCATGGTTGTACCCCTCCAAAGTACCCTGCACCTAAAGGTATATCCCGAGTCACTTGATTTGCCTGAGCAGTTCTCTGATTTTTTTGTGCTATATTCGAGTGAATGTAGCCAAATAGCAGCATCTCACTGTTGCTCGTTTAGAAAAGCTGAGGACAATTTCTGCCGTCTTCTCCTTCCTCTGAGCATGCTGATGACATTTTGTCTGATTTGCAGTAAGAATCCCAAAAAAGGATCTAGCTCCTCTAGCAACTAACATGATCCCTGAAATAATTCAGCACTAAACCTCCCGCCCTGGTCAAATGATTTTGTTAATCTCCGCTATACTTATTTATGATTGGTTTGGTAAAAAAAAGTAATATTAAACACAATGAAAATGGAGTCAATTGGCTGAAATATAATTTCTTTACTTTCATCACCAGCTTTATATATATGTGTTGGAAAGGGAGACATTCTGTGCCTCACATTTCAAAAACTCTTTTTTAAATCACAGAATCACAGAATGGTTCGTGTTGGAAGGGACCTTAAAGATCATCTAGTTCCAACCCCCCAGGGACCCCTCCCACTAGAACAAATGGATGGAAATGCAGAAAATACATTTTTTAAGAGATAAAACCAGCCTTAAATAGTTTCTTGCATCTGGGATGACATGTTACAATTAGCACCGTCTGATTATTCCCAGCACGCTGTTGCCATTTCCACCTGGAGAGATATTTTTTCCCAGATGAAGTAAAGCAAGATGGAGCTAGCAGCTCCAATGCAAAGTGTTCCACCCTCCCAGCATCAAACCCCCTCTCCGACCCCTGCAGCATCACAGGGAGCCATAAGCTGCTTCATCCTTTACTTGCGCCTTTTGCCTTGTTTTTAAATACTGCTATGTGTTCCTACTCCTCTGCCCCATGGGGAAAGAAGGAAAGGGGATGGGTTTCAAACCTCCACCAGTCCCACCATGCCCAGGCTGGGGTGGCTTTGTGTGGCCCCCAGGGAGCAGGGCTGGGTACCCAGAGGGGCCTGGCAGGGGGATGAAGCCCATTTTCCTACGAAATTTACTTGGAATTTTTTTGCCTTGATCGCAAGCAGGTTCTGGTGCTGACAATTTCAAGCGCATTCACGTGGGTTTACTGTTTAATATGTATGTGCAAATATATTCAAACACTATAAAATAATCAGTGTTTAATACAGTATTAATTTCTTATTTTATGGGTACTGTGCAGAGTTTTCAAAACAGGCTTAGTTCATCTGAATAATTCGGAATGTCTTGGACTCATAGATGTGAAGGACAGAGTGTACTCTCAGCAAGTTTGCTGATGACACAAAACTGGGAGGAGTGGCTGACACACTAGAGGGCTGTGCCACCATCCAGAGAGACCTGGACAGGCTGGAGAGTTGGTCAGAGAGGAACCTAATGAGGTTCAAGAAAGGCAACCTCCTGCACCTGGGGAGGAATAACCCCATGCACCAGTACAGGTTAGGGTTGACCTGCTGCAAAGCAGATGTGCAGAGAGGGACCTGGGAGTCCTGCTGGTCGACCAGTTGACCATGAGCCAGCAAGATGCCCTCATGGCCAAGAAGGCCAGTGATCTCCTCGGGTGCATTGCATGCATGGCCAGCAGGCCCAGGGAGGTCATCCTCCCCCTCTACTCTGCGCTGGTGAGGCCACATCTGGAGCACTGTGTCCAGTTCTGGGCTTACAAAGATGATCCAGGGACTGGAGCACCTCTCTTATGAGGAAAGGCTGAGAGACCTGGGTGGTTTTAGCCTGGAGAAGAGAAGACTGAGGGGGATCTCATCAATGCTTATAAGTATCTGAAGGGCGGGTGTCAAGAAGATGGAGCCAGACTCTTTTCAGTGGTGCCCAGTGACAGGACAAGGAGCAACAGGCACAAACTGGAACACAGGAAATTCCGTCTCAACATGAGGAAAAATCCTTTACTGTGAAGGTACCAGAGCACTAGAACAGGCTACCCAGAAGGGTGGTGGAGTCTCCTTCTCTGGAGATACTCCAAACCTTCCTGGTTGCATTTCTGTCCAACCTGCTCTAGGTGTTGCGGCTTTGGCAGGGGGCTTGGACTAGATGATCTCCAAAAGTCCCTGCCAACCCCTACCGTTCTGTAGCTCTGTGATATTTTGAGATTCTTATTCAGCATTTGCAATCAAATGTTTTGTTTGTTTTTCAGAGCAGTAGTTGAGGTGGTCATTCAACAATACAGAAATTGTGATTGATCAACATCTGAAAAATAGCCAATTTGCTTCTTTTGTACAGTAGCATTCTATGCTTCTTCCTAGAACTTGACTGGTATCTTTGAAAGCTATATTAACATCATGAATAAAAAAAACCTTATAAAATATTCATTTAGATATCAAAAGTCCTGGTTGCATGCCAGGAGGAACCTTACAAGGAAAGGTTCCACTGCAGAATAAACTTTTAATATTGTTAGCGGTAAATTAAGTGTTCATGAAACAACTCAGAAATTGTTTTATGAAACTGCTAAAACTTGTGCTTTATTAAATCTTCTTTACAATAGGTTGAACTATTATTAAACCCTGAAAATAAATGATCTTCCCTTGAGGTGATAATCAATCCTACAAGACGCCTTGCTGTTTACATTGGCTTAATATCATTTCACTTTCATTTGTCCTTTAACAAATTCCACTGACATTTCATTGTAAAAGTGTCTATGGTATGACTTTTATCAAATATTAACTTAATATGCTTTTATTAAATTTAAACCATTTTGTAAATAGTATTGTCAAAAAGATTTTAGACTGAGCAAATTAATTCTTTATTGAAAGCAAGCAGGAACATGAACTCAATAGAGGTTATTTATATTCTGTATAACCAGTGTCTGTCATAATCATGGTCTAGTAGTTAACTTTATATGTAAATATATCATCAGGGAACTCTCTACAGGCAAGCGCTTTTTAAAAATTTCCAGCTAAGCTATCTCCTCTGTTCATGATGAACTTTGTAACATCTGAGCCTTTGCTTTTACAAAGCCTCTAATTCTCCATGGACTGCGTGTTACCAAGCCTGATGCTCATGGGAACAAGGGAGATGGGCTGAGCTGCTGACTGTGGCAATTCAATTCATGTCTTCCAAGCCCTGATTGAAGTAAAGGTTATGCGGGGAGGGACAGAGACTTCGGTGTTGATTAGAAGGCTTTATTTCAGTGCTTTAAACCATGGATCTTCACTTAGACCTCCATCCTTTTCCAAGATTATAACAAGCCTTTTGTAGAAAGCCCAGTCAGTGATACTTAGCTCGTTGCGTTTATTGATTTTATAGGTTTGCCACCTTGAGGAATCTTATTAGCAGTCTACTTGCACCTCAGGCCAACATCCTCTGCTTACTAAAAGTGAAGGAAGATATTTCCTAAAAATACTATATAAAACCAAGCAAGTATATCTGTTCTTTGTAGTATATGCTTTTATTTCAGTTCAGACATGTGAGTGACAATAGCTTAATTTCTTACTCTCTTCAGTTCCTGCTCTTCCAAGTCCATGTAGAACATCAGAATTGGTTATCACTGGTGTTATTTCTTCATTCTCTGTGAGCATGTTCCCTTTTCTTAAGGAAAGGGAAATGAAATAGTTGGACTTGCCGGTGACTTCAGCTTACCTCTAATATATATTAAAAAAAGGAAAAAGAAATACTACACAGAAAACCTTTTATTTTTGTGACAAGTCACATCCTTTTCTCTGAGCAGTGTAGTCACTGTAGAGACAAGGACTTGTGTTACACTGCTTTGAGACAGAATGTGGATTTAAGTAATCATCCCTTTCGTGTTGGTACAGATAAACTGATAAATACGCACATGATGGAAAAGACAATGAGGTAGTGATAATGGAAGAAAGCACTTTGATAACAGTATCACAGGATCTACGCTAAAAGCTTCACTTCTTACCTATTGAATTTTGAAAAGAACAAATCTTTGCAGTTGCATATAAATTTATCCCAAGTGCCAGAAACCAAATATTATTGACAGTAGGTGCTATTATTATTAAAAAGACCACAGTTTTACTAAATCTAGTTCAAGCCTCTTGCACATTAGTGTTGACAACATTGCATAAGTACTTGTGCTCCAAGTATTCTTTTGGGAATCATAACCACGAGACCCTTCCATTATTGCCACCCTTTCATTACTAGCCAAAACAATTCATTAAAACACACTGAATAGTGAATGTTTTAAAAAATTGTCTACAATTAGCACACAGAATTAAAACAAATTGCAAAGCAATTTGGCAGAAATTCTGGGGAAAACAAAGAAGTGTCGATTGTACCACGCGGAAATTGAAAACTGCATCTGCTAATTCTTTGTGCAGAACAAGAAGTTCAATTTTTTAGATAAATTACTTGCTGCACATTATATGCACCAACTCTGCTTTTTACAGCAGCTCTGATTTTTACAAATTGCCATCAGGGAAAATTCATACCCTCCATGTAAAAAAAGCTCACTGAATCTGCATATTTTGTGAAGAAGTCAGAATAAAAACAGGACAGGAAAAAAAATCAACAAATGTAGACATTTCATCCTTACTTTGAAAAACTAGACTGTAGAGCTTCGTTAATCATGCTATTATGCAAAAGAAATCTATAGAACATAGTGTATGCTGGACAACTTCATTTTTTTTTCTTGCACTGAATTACTAATGAAGCCAACAAACTGTTGCAAACAAGGCGGATTTTTGTCAGGCCCAAATTTATATTTGGTGGGGAAAAAAAAATAAAAAAAAAAAGATACTTCTCAACTGACATGATTTTAAAGTCCTTTTGAGCAGCATCTTCAACTATATTCTTTTCCAGTTGTGACTGTATATTCTGTTCTGTAGTTTTAGGTTTAAAATGTAAATGCTGTTTTAAAAGATTCCTCATTCTAGGATGAAGGTAGTCAGGACTGGAAAGCAAATCCAGAATATTAACAAGATTTTCAAACCAAGAGCAACTGAATACTGGTTTTGTGTATGCCCTTAAGCCACTTTAAGAATGAGCCACTTTTAAGAATGAAAACTTTCCTACAAAATTTAACAGAATATTCATTAACTCTTTTCAAAGCAGTAACACTTTTTTTTTTTTTTTTTATGAAAGAAGATGCTCTTCTTAATGGGTTTAGTTCAGCTTTGGTCTTTTTGTTATAAGCATGAAGGAATGCTTCTGTTACCCAAGAGTCTCTAAAAGTGAGAGCCTAGTCATCCAAAATATCATTAGATATAGGAGCCATTATACTATGGCTCTTATATATGGCTCATATATAATGGTTCATAAGAGCCATTAATAGTAAAGTCGGGAGTTTATCCCTTCATTAAAGCTAGAGCAGAAATTAGACTATATGCCTATATTTATTAAGTATAGCATTTTCATGCTCTTGCCTATATTATTTCATAGAAAGCACCATTGTGATTGTCCCGCATGCCGGTTGGTAGCCCCATACAGGCAGTATCATTGTCTTTGTCAGACTGTAAGAACTGTACTCCTCAATGCTTAGATGTACACGTATCTACCATGTTGCTATGCATTCTGTTTGTANACTCCCTGAAAGGAGGGGGTAGAGAGATGGGGGCTGAGCTCTTCTCCCTGGTGACAAGTGACAGGACAAGAGGAAACGGGTTCAAGTTATGTCAGGGCAGGTTTAGATTGGATATCAGGAAAAATTTTTACACTGAAAGGGTTATTAACCATTGGAACAGGCTGCCCAGGGAGGGGGGGGATTCCCCATCCCTGGAGGGGTTTAAGAAAAGGGTAGATGAGGTGCTTAGGGACATGGTTTAGAAGGGGTTTTTGTCAGGGTAGGTTAATGGTTGGACTTGATGATCTTAAAGGTCCCTTTCAACCTCACAGATTCTATGATTCTGTGATTCTAAAGTGTTTCCAGGTTCCCCTGAAGAAACAAGAAATATAGAAAAAAATAAGTAAAGATGGGAGATCATTTAATTGTGGTAACAACTATGATTTCTAGGTGGATTTTTTTAAAACGATACATAATGACATATTTTCCCCTTTCTTGTTTTGCTAGCAATTCTCTACTGAGATAAACCAACTCATTTATACAACAAATATCCTAATAGGAAGGTCATTGTCCGACATTCATGACTTAACTTCCAAGCATCTCTCTGTCATTGCACTCTGCTTTTACATTTTAATGTGCCTGTGTAACGGGACTGTGGTTTGTTTCCCATTGACAGGGTCAGGTTATGTAGGTCACAGTTAAGCATTGTCGCTTTAAAGTTGTTATAGCTGTTTAGCTATAGGCTCCTTATCTGGCAGAAGTTATCGTAACCCTTTTGTCTTTAATTAAACTTTTATTAAAAATACATCCTTTCCACAGAGATCTTAAAATCACTGTGTTTCAAGGATGCAAAGAGAAATAAGTGAATCTTTTATTACGGTGTTCCATTTGCTTGTTTGCAGCTGTTCCTCATTCTGTTTCTGCTCTATCAACCACAACCTTTAATATTATTTTCTAACAATCTGATCCAATAGGCACAATAATACCCAATGATAATAATGATAATGTTAACAACAACAATCTCACACTTTAATGCTGGAAACTTTGCTATATTTTTCCCTATTTATGCAACAGAGAAATCACCAAGTTAACTAACTTACTGGGTTGCACCATTATAAAAGTAGCTCAAGAGAAGTGAAAAAAAGAGAAAGAAGAAAGAGTGACAAAGTTGAGGGAGGGGGGAAGCTGTGCTCTGCTCTTTTTAACAGATATGGCCATAAGGGAAAAAATTAAATATTAATGAAAATACTTATTTCCCAAAGGCCTGGGCAGCAAAGAATGCTGAACGAGATAATTCACTAACCAAAGGAACACAGCGACTGAAAAGCAGATTATCACTGAAGTGAAAAACAAAGGCAGCTGACATCAATAATTAATTGAGGAGGTTTCCTGTGGAGGTTTAGATGAGTTGCAGGCACTATGTGTAAAGTCACTTGACTACCAGATTGTTATGTTCTCTTTCAGAAACGCTTATATTAAGGTGTACACCTGGTATTAAGTTTGCCTGGTCTGAGTTACTTGGAAGGAAGTACAATCCTAATTGGAATTTTTATCTGTGCTGAAAGCTGGACCTGCTGCGCTGTATAAATGAAAACTGACAAGTTACACCTTTACATTGTTGCAGGAATCCAAACCAGCACCTAAACAGATGCTGTCATCTCCTGCTCACACTGTATGTCTCTCTATATGTGCATATATTCATGTCTGTCCCTTTATACGAGGAAAAGACTGTCAAAGTAGGTTACAAGTAGTGATGCTCAGAGAGAAGCTGAAATTGCATAATCCAGCGGAAACTTACTCTTACATTATGAAATTTATTATTTTTTTGGCAACTGTGTAGAGCTTTGCCTCTGCTCGCTTACTGTGAGTGTTCTAACATACAGGATAGGTCTCCCAAAACAGCAACTGTGGCGTGTATATAAGGTGATTATAATTTGAAGGAGTCATCTCAGAAGGGTTTTGATAGGGGAATGAAGCCAAATTCTCCTTTGTCTCATTGTTCTGCCCTGGGGGATTGCTTTTGTAGTTGTGGATCACAACCTATAGGGGTTGAGGATTCCTTAGGCTCCAAGAAGAGGATCTCAATGGCTTCCTGAAGAGATATGACTAATTAAGTGTAGGAAATGAACTTTACAGATTCATTTTTTTCAAGTCAAAGACCAGAAGTACACTCGTGTCCATGCATAACCAGCTGAAACCTCATATTTTGGACTGAGTTTTCAGTCATTTGAACATCAAATCTCTAAGTTTTGATGTGTTGATATTACGGATATTATCAAAGCAATAGCTAAGGGCAGAGAGATCAAAGATTTACTGCACCAAGGTGTATGTGGAAGTCGTGGGATGACAGGAAACAAAAATCTGAGGAGTGGTAGAGGAAGGCAAGTATGAAAAATCTGTTCTTTATAAATGGTGGTTGTTTCAAATTTGTTGGTAGATTCTTTACACAATGAATAAATTGCAAGACACTGGAATCTGTTTCAACTCAATTTGCAGGTAATAAAAATGCCTGAACTTCTTAGAGTAAATTTTTTTTTTTGGGGGGGGGAGGGGGCGCTTTTTAAAATGCTTTATACCAAGTATCAACATGCTGCTTTTGGGAGAAGAAGACCACATGCCAAGCTATATGCTTTGCTGTGAAAGGTCTGGCTAAGTTGGGCTTTTTGGAAATTCAGAGCTTCAGTACGCACACAGCTTTGGGGTAATGTCTGTACATCCAAAGCACTGCCACAGACATTTCAGCTATTAACACAGGTAACTACTAGAACAAGATCCATCCGAGTACCTGTCAGGCTACCTGCCCCTGTGCGTACAGAGCTCTTTGGAACTAGACTTTTAATTGCATTAGGACCAGCTTTGTCTTTTGAATTGTCCATCATATTATTGCAAGATATTTGTAATTTTCTTAACAGAGATTTGTCCTTGTCTCACTAGGCTAAGCTTTAATGAAGAAACGTCAACGTTGCTAACAATTGCACAAAGAGGGACTGAAGACCTTTGCGACCGATGATGTGGTTGTCATGGAAACTGTTTCTGTTTCTGTCACTCACTGGATGTCTTTCAGGTAAATCAAAACAAAAACAAGAAAACTCTGCTTATTGTTTCAAGGCTATGAACTGCAAAGAGAAATAGGAAGATGTAAAAGCCTACCAGAGAAGATCAACAATATTATTAAAAATATTTGCTTAAGTGGTGAAATTGTAAAAAGTTATATTAAGAGATTTGCAAGTGCTGTCCATCTGCCTTTGATTTGTACATAAAACTGAACAACGTTCAAAAAGCAAGGACAGCTGCATATCTTATTTGAAATGGCAATGATATCTTTATTATTAAAAAAAATTAAAATTGGAAAATTATTAATTAGCATAGCACATACCTAAAGACTAACAGCTGAAGAATGTTTCACTTTGGGATCATGTTCTGGTTTTGGAAACTAGTGATTAGGTTGTTTTGTTTTTTTCTGAATTCTTTGTCTGTTTTATTGATCATTATGATTTTTTTCTGTGTAGTAAGTGTGTTTCTTTTGCAGGTTTTTCTCTTGGCATTAGCTTAGTTGTCTTTACCTTTGAAAGTAATAAAATGATTTAATCAATAATCCTTTAGGCTTCTCACATGAGAATTTTGTAAATTGATAGCATATTTTCTCTAATTGATCTTTTTTGCCTGCCACGTTTTCTTAATGCTGCCCCTTATACTACCTCTTAACAGTTACTAAGCTACTCTTTCCTCAGATTCTTCCCAAACTTACTGGTTTTGTGTCATCACAAGATGAAATTTAGTAAAAATCAATGAAAAGAGGGATACGTACATGAAGCAGTCTAATTTAATCTGGTTTTCCTCATGTAGCTTCGTTATCATATATTACCTAAGTCCATTACCTTAGGATAGGGAATATCTTTCTCTTTTGTCTTGTATTGTCAGGCACATTATCAATATTGGTAACGTTTGTATTTTAGTGATTCTAGTCGTAGTGTCTTACAACCACCATTAATTTTAATATTTTTAAGTTGAAAATTATACTTTTATTGTTACAATTTCCAGGAACGTTGATGCAAAAATTTTGAAGCATTTCAGAAATTCAAATCCAGAATCTATTCATAAGAATTATATCCTCAACCTTGCAAATTTTAAGAGTTAGAATTCAACATCTGGCAGAAGGTGTTACACAGTAAAATTAACATACCTGAGCCTGTGGTTGGTTTCACACAGCTAAAATCTCCTTACCTGAAACTGCTGGTAAACAGAATACCTGTAAGTAGTAAAGTGTGCTCCAAAAAGACTTATTTAGCCCTGTAGAACATGATAACATGTTGCAAAATTTGTGAGACACAGAATTGCTATATGCTGGCAATTCTGTCTACTAAAATCTCATATACAAGAGTGAGTTTCAGCTGTTTATCACAGACATTGTTTAAGTACGTTTATTAAACCAATAACTTGCAAAGGCATTAGAGCAGTAGCAGTCACTAACTCTAATATAGCCTTAAAATACATAACTACTTTGGAATTTAAACTGAAAGTCAGTATTTACACAAGTATTTTATTTAAATAACAGAACACACTGAAAACTCTTGCCAGTCATTCAGCACCATGATTAAATTTAAGTGACTGTTCCTCTCGTCTGTTAATGTACTACTTATATCTGATGGTTTCTAAAGCATTCCTCTTTTTACGTTTCACTTTGATTTAGGATTCTTTAGGATTCTTAAAGATTTTTTCCATATTAGTGGAGCAGATTTAGACTGCTATAAGAAATAATTTTTAACCACAGGAGTTGTTTCCACATGCGGTTGAATATAATGTGATAACACATATATTTTTCCCATACACAAAGATAATTTTGTAATGATTTAATTCATAATAATCATTCATTAGAAAATGTGATGCTGTAAGAGCTGAATTTAACCAAAGGTAAGAAAATTGGGTTCAAAGTTATTTTAATTAGATCGCCAGTGTAATTCGAGGAGCTTTTCATATCTGATTTGGTTACAATAGTACCTGAAGTGAGTTCAGAGGTAGCCACCTTAAATTTAAATCAAGTTTGTCAGAATTTAATCTGTTAATAATTTTTCACTTTCATGAGAACTTATATATACAAATATAGTTACAAATTATAGGTTCAGGGCATTTTAACAGGTGTAATTGTGATTTTTCGGTGGAAATCCATAGAACGTTGCAGGGTATGGCATCAGCAGTTTTGTCTTCTGGATTATTTGGTCTCCTGTGTGTTCCTCATGCGTAACCATGACCTTATGATTTGGATGGCACCGTCCTATGTACAGTGGGACTGGGGGAATGTTCCTGAGGTTTTACTGTCCTGGTTCCCCATCATCACTTTTCAGTCTGCTTTTATGTGCATAGTAAAGGCTGTTTATTTTTGGTTCACACTAGTAAAAGCCAAACAGAGAATCTTTTCTTTGTCTAGAGTTGCTAAGGTTTTCTTGCACTGATTTCTCAGAGAAGCTGGAATTGAATATTGCTGAAAGGCTTTGTTTTAAAACAGCACTTCCTAACACTGAAAGAGACAAACAGGTCTCTGTGTTTCAGGAAGGGGAGAAGTATTTCTTAAACAGAACAAAACCACATCAGATTATCAGCTCCTGGTTAATAGAAAAAGTAAGGCTGTGGCTCTTATTTGCAAATGTGAGGCACTTGACAAAAGCCAGCGTGAGAGTAGGGCTCCTGTCATTCTTTTTGATAATTATTGCTTCCTGTGACAAGACTTTTCAAAGTTTAAATATACACTAAAGATTACATAATAGAGTGAATAGTATTTCTAGAGTTCTGATTCTGTTTTAATCTAACCTATATCCCTTATGCCTTTTTGTTCCCCTGCCCATTTATCTACTTCTTCTATGTTATTACCTGCTGCATGTTAATAGGGTCGAAGCGAGACTCATTTTCTCTGTAAGGCTTTATAATTCATGGCATCAATAAAATTACGGGTATAATGAAAGTAGCAAGGCTTGGCAAGATAGAGGGAGTACCTCTGAGACCCAGTGGTCACTGCTCATAGTGCCAAGTGGATAAACTCTTGTCCTTAAACCTAATCTCTATGTAGTGTTCATTTATTTTTCACATAAAACATTCTCACTACCAAGCAAAGACTCCCAAAAATAGTGAATTTTTCTCTGTAACCCTCAGTATGGTGCTCAAAATTAAAAACAGCATGACTTTCTATGAACAGTTGCTTGCTAGAATATGATATGAATGGACACTTACAAAAAATGCTTTTAAGTAAGAGAGCATATGTGGAACAAAAACAGTGTCCTGTCCAGTTTTGACCTACAGCTGGCAGCGATCTGAGATGCTTCTTGTCTTTTATTATGTCCATCCCACTCCATCTGGCTACTTNTCTGGATAAGGACTAGTACCTGGGGACTTTCACCTTCTCAGTCTTCCAGGTAAAAGAGAAAAGTCAGAACACACTTAACCCTTCTACTGCCCATCCTGAAATACTGCATTTGCAGAGAGTGCAACACAACAGAAGAACAATGCATCACGCTGCTGAAATCCAAGGTAGACTGCTACCCACATTCTCATTCCTGGATTCAGTGCTTAACTGAATTGGGGAGGAAAGCACTTATCTGCTGAATGTTGCATGTTGTATAATTCTAATTTCAAGAGAAGAATGGAAAGGTAAAAATAATTTACTCCTGGCAGAATCCTGAAGTGTGTTTAATGTTAAGCAATCAGGAGTGTTAAAACCAGGAAAAGTTGTGGTCATGAAAAGTGGCACTTTGAGTACATACATAAGAAAGTATTTTTATGAGAAACCGTCTGCGTGTTTGCATGTGTGGGGTTTTTTCTATGTTTAAGAATTTCTGGAATAAATTATTTAGGTTTTTTATACGTAATTGGGACTAATACTATGCTGATATGCTGATATGTGGTGCTTCAACTTGCAGGATGTCAAACGTTAGGCAACCAGCAGGTGCCTTTCTTGTATCATGGAAGTAATTGATGTGCTAGGCCTTTTCAGGGCTAAGACCATAGTAAATGTGAGTAATAATTAGAATCAGAACAAAAACATTATCATGTATACAAGAATTAAGCTAATGATTGAAATTTCATGACATAAGAGTAGTAACACATCTGGTAATATCACTGGCACACTAGAACACAGTACCTACTTAACTATACTTTCCCAGTTTAATACACTTAGTTTTGTTCATTAAAAAGTTCCTACTTCCTGATGAGCTCTTCTCAAAAAGTACCAGTAGCAAACTAGTACTCAGATTAGTTCCAGTTTAGAAATGGAACGACAAACCTTCCTTCTCCAGAAAAAAATTACGATACTCACTGAAAAATAGATTCCAGTCATTCAGTTGTCACTGTCAAGCTGAAGAACATTTAACCTTCACATCTGTCCTCATTTTTGTTTTTCCCCTTCATTGGTGAATAAGTCTTAATGTGACGAACTNCCACTGCTAGGATTAAAATTCATAGCCTAAGGTTCATAAACTCATTAACCAAACCGTATAAAATACGCATACCACTCTGAGTGCCAGGACTATTTCTCTTTTTTATTTCTTCTCCTCTTAGACAACGTCCTTCCTGTATCAGAGCAGACAGTATGTGAAAGTTTGCTGCTCTGCCAAATGAATGATGAACGCATGAATGACCAGTGCTCATCGCTGATAAGCCTATACAATTAACCACCACCCCCCCCCCCCCCCCCCCCCCCCCACCCCCCACACCAACANCAAGGTAGACTGCTACCCACATTCTCATTCCTGGATTCAGTGCTTAACTGAATTGGGGAGGAAAGCACTTATCTGCTGAATGTTGCATGTTGTATAATTCTAATTTCAAGAGAAGAATGGAAAGGTAAAAATAATTTACTCCTGGCAGAATCCTGAAGTGTGTTTAATGTTAAGCAATCAGGAGTGTTAAAACCAGGAAAAGTTGTGGTCATGAAAAGTGGCACTTTGAGTACATACATAAGAAAGTATTTTTATGAGAAACCGTCTGCGTGTTTGCATGTGTGGGGTTTTTTCTATGTTTAAGAATTTCTGGAATAAATTATTTAGGTTTTTTATACGTAATTGGGACTAATACTATGCTGATATGCTGATATGTGGTGCTTCAACTTGCAGGATGTCAAACGTTAGGCAACCAGCAGGTGCCTTTCTTGTATCATGGAAGTAATTGATGTGCTAGGCCTTTTCAGGGCTAAGACCATAGTAAATGTGAGTAATAATTAGAATCAGAACAAAAACATTATCATGTATACAAGAATTAAGCTAATGATTGAAATTTCATGACATAAGAGTAGTAACACATCTGGTAATATCACTGGCACACTAGAACACAGTACCTACTTAACTATACTTTCCCAGTTTAATACACTTAGTTTTGTTCATTAAAAAGTTCCTACTTCCTGATGAGCTCTTCTCAAAAAGTACCAGTAGCAAACTAGTACTCAGATTAGTTCCAGTTTAGAAATGGAACGACAAACCTTCCTTCTCCAGAAAAAAATTACGATACTCACTGAAAAATAGATTCCAGTCATTCAGTTGTCACTGTCAAGCTGAAGAACATTTAACCTTCACATCTGTCCTCATTTTTGTTTTCCCCCTTCATTGGTGAATAAGTCTTAATGTGACGAACTCTTTTGAGTGCGCGTATTGAAATCTGATGCTTTTAAAATATTTTCTATTGCATTAGATACGAAACTAAATCACATGGTTTTTACTGATAGAATTATACAAAAATATAACGAAGCAATGTTTTTGTGTTAAGGTAGTGATTTTAATTTTCTTTCTGGCAATTTACTCAGAAATATATATTGATTTCAAGATTACACAATAGGATAATGGCTTTACTACTTCTCATCATATTTTTTAAATGATATTGTAGATGACGTGCTGTAGGGATTCAGTCCTAACATTGTACTCCTGGAGTCTCATCCGGACCTGAGTCAAAATGTCAATCAGTATTACCAGTTTCTAATGGTTTAGATTAAAGTGTTTGTTCAACTCTCTCCGTCTTTGTGTTTAAAATATTAAAGACTAAATCTCTTTTAACTTCAAAACTCCATCATTTGAACCTAGGGATGCGCAATGTCTATAGCACTGTTATAACCTAGCATGTGTATCAGAGTACAGTAAGAATGAGTCATTCTGTTTTGCTTGATGTTTTGCCTGATTTTTGATATTTTTTTCATATAGGTTTCACACTTTACTTTTATGGGCTAATAGAAAGATAATGGGCTAGTAGGAAAACAATTGTAATAAAGCTACAAAAGCATCTTTGTAAAGTCCTGCCTGTAGGGAGAAGTCTGCTGTTAAGAAGCTGTCAAAAACAGCCAGGCAAAAGAGCAACCATGCAGGCCCAGATTCATCTCATTTAACTTGAATGTTTAAACTGAAATGTCTGAGTTACAGAATAATTGCTCTCCTTCCCTAAATAGTTAATGGACAGAGACAGCCGCTTGTGAAAGGTAGCTACGCCTATCTGAATCTGAATTACTTTCTGAAATTCTGCACTAAAACAGACTAATTGCTAACATTTAGGACATGAAATCAGACCTTTTTCAAGTTTTGGTGTGATTAAAGAACATAGAGAGAAAGCATCTTTCTGGACATATATTAAATATTCATAACAATGGCAGATATGAAAAAAAAAAAATCTGTCCTAAGGTGGTGTATACAAAACTATCTTAAAACAGCAGTGAAAGCTTTGAGGAGAAATGAAGAGTTTTGAGCATTGCGTCAGTGAGAAGTGCCCAGACTATGGGTAGACTATGAATGCTACTTCATCAGGTTGTTTCCTTGTCCTGGCTGTGGGATGGCTCGGCATAATCAGGCACACGGGAAATGAAGAGATCCCTGACCCCCAAGCATCTTCCTGACTTTTGAGTACCTTTAGCAAAAACAGCAGGTGGTGAATTGCATTATTTGCTCCTGAGCATATTCAGGAACTTTATCCTTACACCCAGCACCTCCAGTTAGGTACCATATGCGGCAAGGCAATGCATCTCTATCCTGTCCCTAAAAGAGGCTCACACAGTTAATATTTAATAAAGCACTTTGGTTACTAGGACAGTCATTCTGTTCTATTTGATAAATGTTGCTTTTCTTTAGCCCAAAGTAATGTTAAAATTTGAAGCCACTGTAAACAAGGTCATAGAGTCTGCGTAGATACTAACTTAGCATAATCATTAGAACAAACCACCAAATATACCTCTCTGCTAGCATGGAAAATGTTTACCTTCAGACAGAAGTTCAGCTGAACAGGGCCGTGGAGGACAGCCTTCCAGCTCTACGCAGCGCAGTGAAAGGTGGCACCTGCAGCAGCACTCAGGATCCGCTGGTTTAACTCATAAAGCCTGTTTCCTACTGCCAGCCAGCAAGGTGCTCAAAGTAATTCTTAGTACTTTCCCCAGATATTCCATGTCTTACTTTTGTAACTGGGAGGGTAGCACTTCACCAGAAGTCCTCATCCCTAGGAGCCTCTGCTGCTTTCATCCAGCCCTGCTCCTCAAGTTCCACCTAAACATGAGGAGGAACTTCTTTCCCTTGAGGGTGGCAGAGCCCTGGCACAGGCTGCCCAGGGAGGTGGTGGAGTCTCCGTCTCTGGAGACATTCAAAACCCGCCTGGACGCGTTCCTGTGTAACCTGCTCTAAGGTGGCCCTGCTCTGGCAGGGGGTTGGACTAGATGATCTCCAGAGGTCCCTCCCAACCCTGTGGTTCTGTGATTCTATACTAATGGCAATTCAGCAGTTGTGCAACACATTGCGACAGTGCTAAGGTTTTTCACGGGAATATTTGTAATAGGTTTGCTAGCAAAAATAATTAATTCTATGAAATTACTATCATTTTCCCAAAGTGTGTTTCTAGATCCTCATGACCAGAAATAATAAAAACAGTAGCACTGGGTCTCAACAAGAAGCTGAATCTGTTTTCCCTTTCTTCTAGTGCCAGCCATGTACAAGGAATAGTTAGCTCACAGTGCAGAATAATATCCAATTTCAGTGCCGCACTAACAGAATAACAAATACATAATAAAATAAGTCATTAACTTCATTTCAAAAAGTCATTAGAGGCTAGAACAATGTTTCTTAAGCAGTGGCCTGGCCTTTTCTAATAGGAATGCAATAAAAAGGCAGTGAAATCTTTGAAATGATGACAAATTCAGCTTTGAAATTAGATACAGTTTGCTAGTAATGAGGTTAAAACAATATTGGAACAGCTCTACTAGGAGAGCTGGCGAATATGACAATGCTTCAAGTCAGAAAGCAAAATTAAATATCTTTAAAAATTAAATGTTTTATCAAGTTTCTAATAGAAATTCTGTGGAGAATGTGAGTGAATGTGTGTGTGCACGTGCATGTGTCTGTGCTGGAATAGCTTAATATTGGGTTGCCTTCTAAATAATTTTGGATTGCATCAATCCTTATGTTCTTCTCCCCCCGCCTCCCCCAGCTTTTTTCCCTTGCGTGTTCATTGAGAGCACAGCAGGCTCTCTATTGCTCTCTGCCACTGCTCTGGTCAGAAGTTACTTAATGTGATACCAGATTATCAGACTAGGCATGTTCATGAATATTTCTGTCTTTACTGTCATACAACCAGATGAGCAAAGTAGAAGATTGTTGGTTCACGTTCAGCTCCTATTTCAAGCAATAGTACCTAGTGCTTTTAACCCTAAGCAATGACAAGCTTAAATCTCCTCATAGAATCTAGTTTACAGGTTGCCTGCTACCTATAGAAATACAATATAGCAGCATGAAAACCTTTCTTCTAAGTGCTGATAATTTGCCCTAAATGGTTGAGAAAATACTACACTGTACATCAAGATCATAGAAAAAAACCAACCCAGACCAAACAAAAAACAACTGTAAGAGGGTTTTACGTATTTATTTCTCACTGCCCAATTCCAACATCAGGTAGCGAGCATATTATTGGGAAAGTTCCCTGTGTCCTTTGGACTTCCAGACTTGACTTTTCTTTGATTGAACTTTCCAGGCAGGACTCTTCAGGTGGTATGCTGAAAAATGGGTATAGGAATCTCTTCAGTTTTTACTTAGGATGGTCAAATGTATTTGGCAACAGCAAGAGATTGAACTGACAAACGACAGACCACACATTTGGGTTAAATGAAAGCTCCCTGCTCATTTAAACGTAAAAGATTGTCATAGCAAATGACATCACAGAAAGTATATGGGGGAAATCAAATGGCTACCACGGACTGAAAAAATTCCAATAATAAAAGATGGAAGTATTTGTTTAACTTTGGGGGAAAAAAATCAGAATGATCCAGGGAGCTAAACTCATTGCTGTACTGAAATGAAAAGTCACGTACTTATTAAAGTTATAAACTTTCTGCAATGTTATGAATTTTCTCCCACAGCTTAAGTCCATAGCTTCTCTGTATGTGATAATTACCTGTGTTAGGGGTAGTGATGAGATAACCTGCCTCCTTGCAAATATTCTTCTCTTTTCCCTAAGTGCTATTTTTTATTGCAGATTTGCCCATCTGAGTAGTGGCAGTAGCTTAAACTCTGAGCAATCCTACCCAAAACGAAGTTAAGGTCAGTTGCCTGTATGACACCTGAAGAAGTCTTCATATGCTAAAAAAACCACAGGGGTTTTCTTTCTCCGTTTATCAGTCGATCATGGTCTTACTACCATTTGCAAACACCCCTATTTGGAGCCACTCCAAAAAGTAAGCATGAACACCTGTATTGAGAACTTGGTTTGTATTTGCAAAAATTAATACACTATGTAAGAATAAAATCTGCCACTTTCTGGACACTGGAGGCAAACTGGCTGATGTGGAGAGGTCACGTAGCTTATCAAATATTGAATAAATACACTTCATATGCATGTGAGCACCTGAACATAGGTAGCTATGAGTGAATTTCTTGCTGTTCCAAACTTAAAAATGCACTTGTCAACTCTATAGCTGCCTTTGTTTAAATTGCCGCTAGCAATTTGGTGAGAGCAATTTCTTAGCGGTAGCATAACTAAATCTCTACCCTAAACTGAATGAAAATAAAGTGTGAAAAATAAATATGTCATCCGTCACAGGGTATGAAATGTGCATATATTGTTCAGTGCTACGACTGTGGGAGGCAGAGTTTATTGAGCTCCGTGCAGCACCGTGCCTGGGAGCTGCTTTGCTCAGTGGCCTGCTTTGATAGGTAGCCCTTTCCCTATTAAGTGCAGTAGTGTGAAAATGCTGATTATAGTGAAGAACATACCCTGTGATTTTGGCTTTTATTCAGCATGGCTAGCTGTGCTATGTACTGAGGCCACTTTCTGTAGTGATTTTACTTTACTTCATTGGATTTACTAACCTTAATGCTGAGTATTCAGGTAGAAAGACTTTATCTAATAATTTGTTAAATACTCCACCAGAGTTGGCTTTTGTTGGGATTTTTGTGTGGTTGTGTGTGTTGGGGGAGTAAGGGGATTGCATAGATTTTAATTTTTTTTTACTTAGCATCACTCCAATCAACGCAGCTCATGAGCTCAGTGGTTAAATTGTTCATGTACTGATGATGTCCAGTGAGGTGTGAGCCCTGTGGGGAGTGCAGAGTGGCCTGTGCTTCTAGTGTTTAGCCTTAATACGGTATGTCACTGTGAAAAGGAGTGTTTTAGTCAGGCCACTATAGGTAGTGTCAATTTAGCTCAGTATAAGGCTGTAGGTGGTCTTCTATGTCTCACCACACAGCCATTAACACTCATCTTTGCTCAGCACAGAACGGAAAGCTGTGAATGATAGCATTCTTATCTTGTCCAGGAAGCAATGTGAAGACAGGCATTCTGACTGAGCATGTGATTTAAGCGAGTCAAATAAGGAAAGAATACAGTCTCATCATCTGCAAGAGGATGCGGCATCATTGAAATTTAGCATTGATTTTTTTAAAGCGATTAAAAAAGGACAATGGATCACAGAGTCAGCAGATTTCAGAAAAAAAAAAAAAGATGAATATATTCATAAATATCTCCCGACACGAGCACCAGTGGTACTTAGCAGTTCTGAATCCCTCCCTGGAGATGCTACTTTTCTCTAAGCCCTGTGCAGGCTACTCTTAAATGGGATGCTTGAGCTAGATGACTAAGGAAAGTGGTGTGAATATTGTTCTCTAACTCTCCAACTGGTGTTCGCTTGCCATTGAAGCACTAACCTGCTCAAAGAGTGGAAAACCTCTCACAAAGGATTTTAGAACGCAAAATATACAAAAAAAGTAGAAAGAACCATGCTGAAATAGCTAGTATCTAAAACATGCAGAAATAGCTATTTTGTGCTAAGATGTTATAAAATGAGGTTTGTGACAATCTTTTCTAAATCTGCTTATGTCACAGATGGGCAGAAGGAGAGAAGTGAAGTGATTACATCTGCGGGTCCATAAACACAGCCCAGTGGTGTGTACCTGTACTCTGATTTGGTGACTTCACGCACCTGGGAATATAGGAAACATTACATTTCTGTAGAGTTTACATTTGTGCCTTTAGTTTGCTTTCTGTAATATAGTAGAATAATTAAATTTCCTCTCATATAATTACTGTTCAAAATAGCGTATTTTGCTGTTTCTAGTATAGTTCTACTTCACTGAATACTTGTTGTTTGGTGATCATTTTGGATAGAATTTGTATTTTCCATTTGCTGGACAGTGCTTAAAACTTCTTAGTCACTAATCTGCTGGTTTGGATACATTTAACACTCGTAATAGAGGTTAAATAAATTATAGTTAAGTCCATGAGCATGACAATTAAGCTAAACTGAAGATAGGAAAAAATGTTATTTTAATGATGATTCATCAAATCCCCTCACTTCATCGAAAGCTTGTAAAACTTAAAAAAAACCCCAAACAATAAAACTAGTATTAAAAATTAAAAGATGTATAGGGAATAAGAAGTTAGTTTCTCCTAAATTTTTCTTTTGCATCTGTAGTAGAGTTGTATGGCATTTGCAAATCAATAATTCTGATTATTTTACATAATCTGGAAGACACTTTTCCATTAGCAGTGCTGTTATTCAATAAAATATTGGAATGCAGCAGAATTTTAGAAAATACTGATTTCACTCTAGTTTGTGACTTGCAGAAACACCACACAAACCACTGTGGATGTAGTGTAATAATATCTCTATTTTAATATGTCAAGAATTTAAAAACTTGACCAGTGAACTCAGTTGTAAATTGACAATGCAGTAAAGCTTCCCCAAAGAGAGTGGTGAAGATGATCTGACTCATTCGTGGAAAATGGATTTAACAGCATCTTAGCGCCTTAGAACTATAGGAAAAAAAACCACCCTTGATTTGCAGAAATACCAAAAGTCAACCAAATATTTTTACTTATCCTTTAGCTATTATTAATTTCATGTGAAATAAATGACCTAGAACCAACTGTCTTGGCCATTAATGGTGCCAGTACATTTTTGCTTGATTAGTCCCTTTTGCTCGTTGTATTTCAAAACTTCACTTGCTTTTTAAGCTCTGTGGGAAGATGTCAGTTACTGATAAGCTGAAAGAGAAATTAATTTCTGTTAAGTGTGAGCTCAGATATTTAGATATACATTTTTCTAAACATTATATTCTCTCTTGGACATTCTAAATATATATATGAATAAATTCTTCAATTGAGTTACAATAATTTATTAGAGAGTATGAGGTGCAGTCTGTGAATATGTAAACTTTATCAACAAGTAGTGATGGACTTAAATAATGAACAAATTAGGGAACTCAAACAGGAATGCCCACAGTGAAATGAACAAGAATTTTTCCTTAAGTTACTTTTGTCACTGATTTGGGCGTTGCTTACCTCATTGGGTGAAATCTAAAACCTGATTTAGTTTGTGTATCATTTGGTATAGTTTGTCTACATTTAGTTTAGCGCTTGTCTAACAGGAAAGAGTGCAAGACAAACAAAAACATCTAAAAGCTGACCAGCCTGTACCTCTAGAATTCTATTGCATTCTTTAGTTGTAAGGTTGTGTCATCATTAAAGATTTAAGAAATGTTCAATTGCATCTTTAAGGATGTCAAAAGAAATGGCAAAGACTTGATTTGGGAAGTTATCCTACGTGTGCTCCATTGCAGTTCACAATTTCCTCTGTTAGAGTAGATTTAGGACTGTAAGAAAGGTACTTCTGTGAACAAATGAAAAAAAAAGAAAAGAAATTTCCTCTAAAACTCTCTCTTAGTCTTCTGTCTTCTGTTCATCATAGTCTTAAGTAATTGCTATCACTTGTACTGTAGTCTGTGGTCATGAAGGCCATAAATTTGCATGTCTCCCAACTTGCGCAGAAGTGTACTGTGTACCGTAGTGCAATCTGATGGAACAGTGGATGCACCCCACCAGCTTTTCTTAGCAGCATTTTTAAGGTTTGTGGAGTTTTGCTGTACCTGACACAACTTCAGTTCTTCAAAAGGGAAAAAAAATTCACAGAGCTTAACACAGGATAAAATAATTGGAATTAATAATAGCATTTTTGTTGTAACTTGTGTTGCTCCTCTCAGTTATTATGACAGCTTGGATTTTTAAAAAATCTTCTGTGCCAGTAAGGGAGTATGAATTCCTTTAAAATAATAATAAATTTAAAAATCTAAGAAAAATTAAGTAGGCGATCTAAAACAGCAATTTAGCCTTCAACTTGTGTGTGATATATGAAAAAAAAGTTCATTCAGTTCAATAGCCTTCCAAAGTAACCCACAAAGTCTTTTTTAACTTTTAGGTTTCTTCTGGTCAGGTGTTCTTATATTTGCTGCTGAGGTTTTACAATACCTGGGATAAGAATTTTTATAACAAGCAAAATACTTTAACAATGACTAAATGAAATATTTTCAGACTTAAGAAAGTTATGATTAAAAATATTTCTAATCCTTAGCAATACTTTAAAAAGGAAATTATTGAGTTCCAGTAAAATAGCTTCCAGCTTGATAAAGTATATTTTCTCATAAATTATAGAGTTCTGTAATTAACTTTTCTTAATTATCCTCATTTTTACATTATTCATGTCAATGAAAAAGTTCATTTTTATATACCAATTAATCTTCCAACTAGGAAGAAAGCATATGCCTTTCTACAAAGGCTTCTCATTTTCAACTTGAGTCTTTCTTGAACATTTTTATTTTATCTGTTCTTGTGAATTGTTGAATAAATTTCTCCTTTCCTTCTTTTTCTTACATACACCCATTGGTTTTCCTTCTGCAACTGCTGGTTAAGGGAAGCCCCATATTATTTCATTCAGCAGTGTAGGCAATGCTGCAGAATGTTCTAAAAAGCTCTTAATTCCTACAGTATTTGGAGGTAGCAAATAGAGATACTATTCATCTGCGTAAAATATATAAAGATGTAAGTAATTTATCAGACTGACTCAAGGGAGATAAGTCTTACTAAAGACAGAATTAATCACAGTGTTTGTGGTATTTTCTTGATGTTTAAGGAATGAGAAATTGTAAAATAAAAAAGCTAGTTCTAATCCCAGCATGCTATTAATGAAGGTTTTGCGGCATGAAATAAAAGTAAAGGATTAAAAATAGATCTATGTCCTGTTTCTAAATCCACAAAGAATTTTAATGTATCTGCAGAGAAATTCATCAAAACTGCTTTCCAGGGCTCTGATCACAATATTCTCATAATTCATTTTGAAGTAAATTTGTCTAGCATTTGCTTAATTTATCTAAGAGTAACCAACACACAAAAAATTCGTGCCAAAAGTAGCAACTGATAAATTCATTTCTGGTTGGGAGCCTTGAAACTCTTCTTTGCTCTGGTTATGAAAGCATATCTGCAGCATGCACGGGTTACTACAACGCTGTAAAAGGATTGTCATGTCTTTAAGAGTCTGTATTCTGGGAACTGGTTGGAAAAGTTCATGCAGTTGAACCCAGAGAACGTGTTTTATTCCTGGCAGAGATTTTTTTGTTAGTGTGGAAGTTGTTCTGTTCTTGTGCCTGGTGAGACATTACGACAGCTAGCAGCGATACCAGTAGCAGTTTTCCTGCATACCAAATTTAAGTTGCAAATGGCTAAATATCTAACTTTGCTTTTAAGCTTTTAGTAGGAATTCCAGGAATCACACACTTAGACATGACTAATACTCAAGGCCATACAATAGCTAAGATAAACAAGCCCCTATGTTCTTCATGTAATAATATAGCAAGATTGTAAGTCAAATTTTAGATTAACAACATATTATTATGCCAGCAGGCAAAGATTTCTGTTAATTAGTTCACAATTAGTCCCTCTTATTTCTAATCTCAGAGTATTAGATATTGATGGAATTAATAGATTAGCAGCTTCAGTTTAATGGTGTCAAACAGGCCAAAATGCAAATAGGGATTGCTTTTAATGGGATTTATTGATTTATGTGCATATGCTATTTAATCAGTTTTGTGCTTCACCTACACAATTGCTTCATGTTTTAGTACATAAGAAAATGCAGGCACCCCCTTGTCATATTAGGATATAATTTATTGTTTAAAAAAACTTCTCCATCATGCAACTTTCAAGATTTGCCAGTAGAGCTGGTTTTGCATGTCCCTCACATGCTACACCCCATTCTCCCAGCAGCAAGTCTATATTCCTTTCATTGTTACTTCAAAATGAAGTTAGAAAAAAATATCAAGGATGGCACTGAATTATTATGTACTGAGAAGAATCAGAAAAAGAGACAGTGTGCTACTTGGAGATGTTGGTATAACCTATTTCAAGACGATTCCATGAGCTTCTTTGGAAACATTCAAACATCCCGGATCAATGAATGTAAGATCAAAAATTCAGAATTGGGTTTATCTGGACATTTAAAACAAGTTAGAGAATTTTGACCTGTAGCTTCTGCCAACTGCAAAAAGTGCTTATCAAATCAGGTATTCTAATCTCTGTATTCCCTCAACCAGGCCAAAAAGAACATTCCTGTACTTCACAAGCAGAGCCAGCCAGTGATATTTTCCTCTTAAATGATGTAGAAACAAGAACATCTTTGTATCAGTATGCACTAACAGCTATTCTTTGATATTCATTTTGCAGGATTATGAATTTCAGCTATCCCTCTTGCCCCTTAAAAAGAAAGAAAAGAAAAAAATAAAGGAAAAGAAAAGCCAAACAGTTGTTAAATAGATACTGGTTCTTCAGTGGAGTCTGCATCAGACCTTGATTGAGCTGAGCAGCCTCGTGAAAATGGTTCACTCTTTCTCTTGGTGATAGAGTGAGTTGAGTCTCATAAGTCAGGCCTGTCAGTTACAGTGTTCTTTTTTTGCAAGATTAAATCAAATCCATCTGTCTTATACAAATGCATTAGTGCAGATTTCTGTAAGATCATTCATCCCCATGATAGATCTGTGCCCAATCACTGCTCAAATCTAATTTCTGTTGCCTTTTCCTGAGCTTTTTAAAACTCCGGCTATTTTACTTTTTTTCTTCCCCCAACGGCAAGTGACATATAGTAAGTAAACCTAATAGCAGTACGTTCACAACAGCAGAAGGGTTTGGTTTTTTCTGTTAATTTTGTTGGATCATACATTCCAAGCAGTTAAAACAAAATTTACAACACCCTGCTGTCTTAACACTAAACTAGCTTGCAATGAATTTCCTTTAATGAAATTAAAGCCATAGAATATGACTGAAGAGTAAATCCTTTGGTACTGGCCTGAATTCGTAACAGATACAAGTGTAAAAATCCAAACACATCATGTGGAAATGTAGATTTTTCAAAACACTAAGGAAAGGTTTAGAATAGCTTATTCTCAGTTAATCATCCATCTACAAAATTGTAATTATCTCATCTGTGGAAAGATAGAGATTTAATTTCTGGAAGTTGTTTTGCAGGTACCTTGTAAAAATGTAGTTCTTCTGTGTTTAACTGTAGACTACCGAACAAAATCAATCTGTCTTCCAAACACAAGCCCTATTCAGAAATGATTCTGAGGTCTGTAGCATTTGTTTTCCTTTGCTTTCTAATTAAGTTGAATAACAGTTTTTTGAGATTTAATTTTTAAAAGCATTGTTTTACCTAAAAAAGGATGTAGATCTGCTAAAATATTTGTTGCCTTATAAAACTAGTATACATATATTTGCTTTGTATATCATCCCCCTACTTAAGAGCTTCGGAAATAAGTGGACATTTTTTTGCTGCGTATACCAGGCATACAATTCAGGCCCAATAAATTAGGAGTTTATCCTCTGTGTATCATCAACAAAGGCAAAAATAACACTCCTGAGAGATTATTTTAGGATCGAGGGTGAAAGCCTTAATTGGTGGCTATTTTGACTAATTGTTTCCAAACTGTGTTACCAGGTTACTACAAGGTAACCATAATTTAATCTTACATATAGGTTCTCTCAGTCTCATTCTACATAAAACGAGACATTCAGAAACAGTTTTCAAAATCAGACAATTCTTAGTTATGAAATATGAACTTTCTCATGTGCTAGAATTGTTAAAACCATGAGATCGCCTTTCAAAATTTTCCCACCTATTCCAGTAAGAGTCTCATAATACTTCTATTAGTGTAACTTTTTGTACCTGCAGGTGCCTAGCACTGCATGTTTAGGGCACTGATGCTTCTATTTTATTTCACTGTCAAGGCTTAGATAAATAGTGTTCTCCTCAGCTGGCATTTATTTCCCAAACAAAACAATGAGAATATTTCACTTGTTTCATTTGGAATGTAAAAAAATAAAGAAATAAAGAAATCAGAATAGAATTAATTCAGCATATCTCTGTCAGACAGAATTTAGATAATGGTTAACAAAAGTATAATTAGTAATAACACGTTGAATAGACACCTATTTCAGAGTATTTCTCCATTTCTTCTCTTGGTACTTTTTTTCTTTTCAGATAATGTAGCCATCTTGCCTTGTTCAAGAATAATGACAGCATTTACAGTGTTTGAGGAGATAAGGCAGTAGCATCATCACAATTTTCTGCGTACAAAATTTTCATGGGACTGTTTGGATAGATCAAGCATGCAATTCAATATTCTTTGATAAGCCAGCAAATCAAATCACCTACCAGTGTATTACAAGTGACACAACCGCTCTCACTGTTACTTTACAGTTACTGAGAATATTTAGGGAAAGCAGAATCATAGAATCATAAGATCTTCATGGTTGGAAAGGACCTTTGAGATCATCAAGTCCAACCATACACACACACAAAAACCCCCAACCCTGCAACCTCTGCCACTAGAAGTGGCACTGCCCTGAAGTGCCAAATCAACACGTTTCTTAAATACCTCTAGGGATGGTGACTCAAACACCTCCCTGGGCAGCCTGTTCCAGTGCCTGACCACTCTTTCAGTACAGTAATTCTTCCTAATATCTCATCGAAACCTCCCCTGACGCAACTTCAGACCATTTCCTCTGGTCCTGTCATTATTCACTTGGGAGAAGAGGCCAACACCAAGAGGAGAGCCTCCTTTCAGATAGTTGTAGAGGGCAATGAGGTCTCCCCTCAGCCTCCTTTTCTTCAAACTAAACATGCCCAGTTCCCTCAGCCTCATCCTTCAGATCCCTCCCTGTTCCCTCATCCCTCAGAAGTACAGCATGTTTCTAGATGTACAGTTTCCAACTGGTGTTTCACCTTTCCCAGGTTCATTTCTTCCTGTCATTCAGTTATTTTTGCATTCCTTTTCATATCATCTCTGGAAGTGTGAACTCTTAAAGTGAGCAGCATAACTGTGTGACAATGACAGACTAAGCACAAGCTGTTAAATGGGTTAGATTTATAAGAGTGGTGTCCTTAAGCCAGATTTTAGGAATTTACTGAAGAGCTTAAAAACAAGAGCACAGTCTTCCTTGACCTCCTGTATTATCAAAAAAGGAAAAGTAGGCACCTCAGGAAGGTTCTTCAACCAAAATTAAGATGATGAAATTATCCCGTGACAATCCATCTCTCTAGGCATAGTGTTTAGTCATGTAAATAAGAAACGTGAGTTAGAAAAATTAAGTGAGATGGGTTTATTCCAGGAATAGCCCATAGGTCCAGTACTTCTAATACACAAGAGACTAATAGCAGGTGAAGAAGTAGCAGAATCCAGATTGAGATTATTACTGATGGAATTTTTTTTATATAACTATAATCTTAGAAGTGTAATTCCTCTAACACAGAATTACTCAAAACCAGAAACTGAATGCCCCTTTCATCTCAGTTTTTAGTAAGACTGGCCTTCAGAAATTCAAGGACACAGAGACAAGAGGGAAAGTCTGAAGCAAGGAAGCTGTAAACTTAGTGGAATGGGATGAGGTCAGAGAATACTTAAGCAAACTGCTTAATTGAGGTGGGAGAATAATTGAGCAAACTGGACACACGTAAGTCCATGGGAACTGACAGAATGCACCCACAAGCACTAAGGGAGCTAGCTGCTGTCATTGTGAGGCCACCTTTGATTATGTTTGAATAATCAGGGTGATGGGGAGAGGTGTCTGGGGTCTCAAGGAAAGCAAATGTTACACCCATCTTCAAAAATGGAAAGAAAGATGCAGGGAACTACAAGCCAGTCAGTCTCACCTTGATCCCCGAGGAGGGTGTAGAACAAATAATCCTGGAAGCCATTTCCAGGCACATGAAGGACACAAAGGTGGTCAGGAGTAGTCAGCATGGATTCACCAAAGAGAATTCACGCCTGAACAACCTGATAACCTTCAATGATGAATCTTAGCAGCCTTCTACTGGCTTGGTACATGAGGGGAAAGCAGTGGGTATTGTTTACCTTGACTTCAGTGAGACTTTCTACACTGTCCCCCATAAGACCCTCCTGGGCGAGCTGTTGATGGATAGGCTGGAGGAGCAGACAATGAATGGATTGAAAACTGGCTGAATGGCCAGGCCCAGAGGGTGCTGATCAATAACACAAGGTCTAGTTGGAGGCCAGTAACTAGCGATGTGCCCCAGGGGTCAAGACAGCGTTCAGTCCTGGTTTACGTCTTCACTATTGGTTTGGATGATGGGATAGAGTGTACCCTTAGCAATCTTGCTGTTGACACAAAACAGGAGGAATGGCTGAGAGGGTGATGCTGCCATCTAGAGGGGCCTTAACAGGCTGAAGAAATGGGCTGACAGGAACCTCATGAAGTTCAACAAGTAGTGCGAAGTCCTGCACATAGGGAGGAACAACACCATGAAGCAACATGTGCTGGGGGCCACCTACCTGGATATCAGCTTGTTAGAAAAGGACATGAGGGTCCCAGTGGACACCAGGTTGAACACAAGCCAGTGAGGGGCCCTTGGCACAAAGAGTGACGATGGTGTCCTGGACTGCACTAGGGAAAGCACTGCCAGTAGTGGTGAGGCCACACCTGGAGTGCTGTGTCCAGTTCTGGGCTCCCCAGTACAAGAGAGACATGGACATACTGAAAGGAGTCCAGTGAAGGACCATGAAGTAGAGGATCTCTCCTATGACGAAGGGCTGAAAGAGCTGGGATTGTTCTGCATGGAAAAGACTCAGAGGGATCTTATCAATGTCTATAAATATCTGACGGGAGGGAGGGTGCAAAGATGGCACACCAAGGCTCTTTTTAGTGGTGCCCAGTGACAGGAGAAGAGGCAATGGGTACAAACTAAAACACAGCAGGTTCCCTCTAAACATCAGGAAGCACTTTTCTACTTCAGCGGTAACTGAGCAGTGATACAGGTTGCCCAGTGAGGCTGTGGAGTCTCCTTCCTTGGAGATATTCAAAAGCCATCTGGACATGGTTCTGGGCAACCAGCTCTAGGTGGCCCTATGGTGTGGGGCTTGAACCAAATGACCTCTGGAGGTCCCTTCCAACATCAGCCATTCTGTGAGTTAATCAGTACTGGAGCAGGTTAAGACAGTCAAAGGCTTCAAAAAATCAATGTAGGCACCAATGAGTTTGCCAAGAAGCAGTAATCATATGCCAAAGTTCTTTTCCTTAACAGAAGGATGCACGCAGTATGGTTTAATGCAGGATACAATCCTGTGGTTTAATCTTCCTTATGCCTCATGTCTTCTCCTTCTGTGGATATTAATTTATATCTCTGTGCCTTTCTCTGCTCTTAGAGAAGTCAGCAGATGTTGGGCATTAAGTTTTTTAGTTATGGAGGCATTACTTCTGCCAAGCAAAGTGAGAAAACCTTTTTTCTTTTTGTTTGTCGACCTTTACATATGTGATAGATTAAGCGTAGCAACTTTTTCACGTTTCCTTCTCTCTTTCTCGCTGCTTCTCTCCTATCTTCTTTCTTCATATGCTTTCTTACCAACTCATTATGAGACAAAACATGCTTCCTCATACAGCTGTGTTACACATTACACTAGTCTACCCATTTGACTTGTTGGCTTCAATGCTTGTAAAATACCTTGTACTGGCAGTAAAGTAGAATACTAAAAAGCTTCGTAATTCTACAGGCTAAGGCTTTGTAGTTATGTATTTTCTAATGTATGCAGTGGTTATTTTTCCCTGTCTTGCTTTGGGGTCTCCAGGTACTTAACTTGAAAAAGCAGAAAGGAACCTTGTATGAATTTAGAAGCACTGTTATGCGGAGTGCATTAACAGGTTTTCAACAGTTTGCTGTTGTGAAACAAATATTCTTTGGAGATTTGTTGGCACTAAATACAACAGTAGAAATATCACCAGCAGCATGTTCTTTACCTTCCCAGTGGAACCCAGAGGAGCCCTGGCTGCTTTCCTTCCTCATTTACATTTATTTTCTACTTGCTCAGCAGAGTTCAGAAAGAAGAAAAAAAATTCAAATTACACAAGTATCTACATGGTTCTTGGACTTTTTCCGAAGAGGTGGTAAAAATGCAGGTTGATGCTTAGGACCTCTTTTAGCAAGGGGAACGGGAAGGGAAATAATTGCTGTATGTATAGATTAACAATATTACTCAGAATACAAATGTTTATAATTTAGCCGTTTTTTCTGCAGACTATGAAAAAAAGTACATGTCTGTTTCTTCTGTATCTTTAGGTATACTTTTAATTAATTATTTTTATCTAGAATTACTATGCGTATATGCGTGTATTTGTGTGCACATGATTTAGTTTGGTTTCTTGGTAGTCTTGTGGTATATTTTCTGTATGTATTCTAATTTTAGGAAGTTTCAAATAAAAGTATTTTATCTCTGTGTTTCACAGACAGTCAAGAATTTCACATACATGAAAATAAAAATTGAGCCGTCTCCCTTGTGATGGACCTGTTGTACCTTTTGCAAGATAAATTTGGCAGCACAAATGGTGTCACAAAGTTGACAGAGGTTACATAGACTTACGTGGCTGATTGAGTGTGATGTTGTGTTTCACATCCTCTGTAATGACATGATCACCCATCAAAAAGAAGTAAAAGTATCGATATTATGACATTGTTATACAGTGCCATAACACCTTGATGCAATGATCTCTTGCAGCAGAAGAAGCACAGATTATTTGGCCTTTAATAAATACATTATTACTAGCCATAAGAACATCTTGGATTTTTAATTCAGCTACTCTCTACTTGATAATTCCTGGTTGTCCTTTAAAAAACCACAACAATAGGTTTAAAAGCTTTCTCTAACGGTGCTTATACAAAAAGAATAATATATTCTGGACTGTAGTCAGGTGATGGACTGTAATGCACTCAGTAGACTATAAAAGTTCTTCTAAAATGAATGTGGTTGGTGGTGCAAATAGTATTTTTCTCAGGAACCTAGATAAATAAATAATAAGTTTGCTTTGAGTTCCACTTCTGCTGTCAGTGTTCTTTTCTCTTACAGTATACTAAAAGCTACATAAAACACTATCATAACTGCTATATCAGTGCTGTACTGATTGATAATAAATATTCAAAAGTTTCCTGTATTTTGACACAATAGCAGAAGACCCTGTGAAGTTTCATTTTACAGACCCTGGCGTTTTCTAGATCTATGGATCAACGGGCAGATCTACGGGTTCAAGTTATGTCAGGGCAGGTTTAGATTAGATATCGGTAAATATTTTTACACTGAAAGGGTTATTAAACATTGGAATAGGCTGCCCAGGGAGGTGGTAGATTCACCATCCTGGGAGGTGTTTAAGAAAAGGGTAGATGAGGTGCTTAGGGACATGGTTTAGAAGGGGTTTCTGTCAGGGTAGGTTAATGGTTGGATTTGATGATCTTAAAGGTCCCTTCCAACCTCAGCGATTCTATGATTCTATGATTCTATTGCTAAAGGAATTTCCCCAGGAAATTTCCCACTGTACACCTTTGACAAGTCTGGCTTCATCTTCTCTGATGAGGTAGTTGTAGCTAGTGATAAGGTTTCCTTTTCAGCTTCTCTTCTCCAGGCTGAGCAGTGCCAGCTCTCTGAGCCTCTCCTCATCAGAGAGATACTCCAGATACTTCATCATCTTCATGGCCCTTCTCTGGACTTTGTCCTGTCTGCCCATGTCTCTCTTGTACTGGGGAGCCCAGCACAGGACACAGCGCTCCAGATGTGTCTCACCAGTGCTGAGCAAAGGAGCAGGATCACCTCCCTGCTGGCAGTGCTCTGCCTGATGCAGACCAGGAGGTTGTTAATGTTCTCTGTCATGAGGGCACATTGCTGACTCATTGCCAGCTTGTCTACCAACAGGACTTGAAGGTCCTTTTCAGCCTAGTTGCTTTCCAACCAGTTGACCTCAGCCTGTCCTGGTGCCTGTTCTTATACCAGATGCAAAACTGTATGACATAAGTAACTTCGAAGCCTCAGTGTGTCATGTACAGATGTGCAAACACATAGATCTCATCTCCCTTGCACAAATATATTCAAATTTGTTTGCAGTCTGTAAATTATGTTGCTTTTTGAGCGCTGTAAAGCATTTTAATTAGAAAGTCCTGCAACGTCAAGAGAGAATTAGAGAGTCAGAGGGATATTCTTGCACTTACTCATAAATTCTTTTTTTCACTGAAAGTCATATGAGATTATTGTCCTAAATTAGTATGAAAATGTGATTTTTTTTTCAGGTCATTTTGATGGTTTTGGAGTTAGGAAAAACAAAGCTCCTGGTTTCCTTTCTTCAAGCTGTGTGCATAGCAGACAATATTAGTGCTTTCTCCTCCTCCTATTTTTATACTCGCAGTCATTTTTTCCCATGCTTCAAACTGTTTTCCTGTTCTGATCCTTTGGTTCCTATTCCACAGTGGTCCTGCTACGTGTTTTTGTCAAGTTTGTCAATTCCAATTTGGCAAAGGGGCGTTGTTACGTTATTGATTTCTCTTAACATAGCACCTTGCTATTCCCCTAAAATCATAACATTTGTTCATCAAACTTCACCCTGAATTTGTGATAAGATTAGCCAAATCTGGATCCATACCTGGATCTTATATGCCTCTTGACAGGGTCCTTTTTAGCTCTGAGTTTCGTATAGTGCGAAGCACACTGTCACCGTCTGAAAAGAATTAGGACAACACACAAGTATGCTCATCTCTACCTCTTTAATGAGCCAAGGCCTGCTGAGGATAATAGCTTTTCACAATTTGTGACCAGTGTTCAAACATGGCCTAGCTTTAAATTGGTCACAGAACAATACTTGCTCACGCAAGAAGATCGCCATACTCTTTAGTATAACGTGGACTTTGAGCAGCTGCTCAAACCTTAAATATTAGCAGGGTTGCAATGTACCTGCAGACATAAATGTATGGATACTTTTCAGCCCCTGTTTGCTTTGTGTAGGTGTCAGTATGTTGTCCTATCTCAAGATATAAAGTTAATGTAATGTTTGTTAATTAATGCCTTTGTTCATAATTTACATTAAGCTGTTTGTAGGTGTGAAGAACTGTAACATGAGTGTAATCGTTGAGGAAAAAAGGAAAAAGGAAAGGAACTTTGGCTGAAATAGGTTATAAAATTGTTGTATAAGTTTATTTCAAGGTTCCGTTTTGATGTAGGCTAACCTAGTAGAACTGATTTTACTCTGCTATATTCATTTGATTCTTAGAATAACTCAAAATACTGTTTTGCATTTACAGTGTAGGGTGACTGACATTCTGAAAATACGTTTCTGTTCTTGCCTAATGCATGTTACCTCATTTTTTAATGACATGATTTTAATTGGTTTTGTGTTTATTATTAATTTAAAATCTAGCTAATCCCCACTGAAGATAAGTAGAGCTCATGGGAACAATATTGGCATTTTATATAGAGGACTGGGTACTTGCCTTTGCTGTTGCAGTTGGGAGGGAGATATTGTTTGACCAATTTAGAGCAGCACAGATTTTGGGTAATTAACTGCAACGGTGGTTTTGGTGAACATCATCATAGTGCTTTGGGAACCTAAATTGCTCTTGCTTAGGATTTACGGTAGCTCAGTGAAATGAAAATATTTCAGTATGGGTCGACTGTCTTTAAAATTTCACCAAATGAAAGGAAAATGTTGAGTATTTGTTAGACAGTGGCTTATAGAATACCTAATTATGGTACATAATTTTGTCTTTTATGACTTAATTGGTCAATTGCAGATGTTATTACCATATACATGACCTATTAATGTACTTCCTTTTTTAGACTGTTTCACTGTTGTGTTTTTTTTTAATTTTAATTTATCACTTGAACCATTAGCATGTATAAGTCCCTATGATGCAGGGCATAAATTAGATCATGATGTAAAATTCCTTTCCTTTGGGGCTTGCTGTTACTTAATATTTAATATTTAATGCTATTGTGTTGGACGTGGCACCTGAGTCATTTCCTGTGTTACTGTACATTTCCTTTTCTGCAGGTATACCCTTGAGGTCTTGTAATTTGCAGGCTGTGGGACTTTCTATCAAGGTTTTGACCAGTCTCTTAATTATTTACCATGTCAAAGATTCTCTAATGTTTTTATTGCCCCCTCGTGGGCCATTTACTAAAAGGCAATTTGCTGTTTTTAAAATAAATTAGCATTATTTTGGCTTGTTCTAGTACACAGGAAAAGAACAGTAAATAGGCTTTTTTTTAGGTCATCAGAGATACTGTTAAATTCTGCTGCCCTTATTTCTCACATTCTTAAAAGATCTATTTTTGGCCTTGATAATAACAACAAACATCTTGACATTTTAATGCTGCAGTTGCCTTTTTCTAAACAACTAGGCATCAACTGGGCATTGCTTCCCTTTCCTGCCTCCCCCTGAAAAATGTAGTACAAATCCTGTGAGTGTACCCATGGGAACATTTTAATATGAAGGACGAATTTTAGTTGCCTTGGATTAGGCCTCAGTAAGTAATGCTGCTCTCTTGAGTGTTTTCTTCTTGCCCCTGACTTCAGAGAAAAACTCTAGTTTTTATATTTCTGAAGTGTGTGAAATGGTTGAAGTCAGGTGGGTTGAATCTGGATGGTAGAACCAGACTTGAGAGCATGGCAAGGCTGATTCCAGAATGTCCATTTGAAAAATTCTCTCTGCATGAACAAATCAAAAAACCTAGTGTTTCTGTTGGTTTTGCTTCCCTTTACTGCCCCCAAAATTAGCCACTTGAAAATCAACTGGACACTTGTAAAACAAGGTTAGGTTATTCCATAGTCTTGTGCTTCTTACCTCATATTAAAATAATAATGCATTTCATCTACAAATGAAACGGGGCTGGTAGATGGTTTACTTCTTCAGTCGGTTATTTCCAATATACTCGTGTTTCATTGTCACTGTTTGCAGTATGTGCAAATATGTGTCTGTGTTTATGTATTCAGATTAAGTTTTTTTTCTTGGATGAAGCATATTATGTGAAATATTTGTCATAAACTCCTTGTATGCAAGTAGCTTTGTCTGTCATACACAATGATTAATTTCTTACTCTACTTCACATGCCACTTTGCAGCTTATGGAATAACTTTGATAATGTCTAGATATTAGTATAAATTTACATTTATATAGTGCATTTCATGATGGAGGGTCCTAAATGTGCTTAGAGACTCAGTGTGCCTGTCTGAAAAGTACTCAGAGGTAACTTAATGCACTGTTGAAATGTAGCAGCTCTTCACGTGTACATTGAATTTCAGTATCTCTTTAAGTATTTCTACTGCTCCTATCATCAGATTACAGCATCTTCCACAAAATTTATGAAACTATATTATAAGAAGAGTGGAATTCTATTTCCTATCGTAGTCTTAGCTCATTTAACAACCTAGTTTAACCTTACTCACTAATCTGTTTTGTAAAAAGAGAAGAGTGTGAAATCAAATCCTGCCTGGTCAGGTTTCTCTTGTTCTCCAGGCAGCAATTTCCACAGATGTTAATTGATAACAGCCTCCTACCCAGAAGGCAGGCTAAAATCCTATAGTCTGCATGTAAATACCAGTATGGACAAATAGCAATTGCAACAGGACAGCATTGAATATCCCTGCTTAAAAAGGCTTTGGGGGAATTTAGGTAGAAAATAAGTGCGCACAAGCCATTTTGTTTGTTTGTTTCAGGAAACTAATCATATTATCTATATTTGTATGAAAAGTGACAACAATTCTCTCCTTAGGCTCAGTCCTGAAAGTAATGTAAACAGAGAGAATTCCATTGAATTAAAACTATTGGTAACATAGATATATACACGCAATACAATGTTTGAAAGGAAGTCTCTATACTTATCTTTGTCTCTTTAAGAATTTAAAACTATCGTGAGTTTCATCTTTTCAGCGCATGCTGATGTGCAAAGCAGCAAAATACATCCCTGCAACTGTCCTAGTCACTCTGGATGCCCAGTTTCCCTTTTTAATTTATTTATATAATCAGTATTTTAATTCTTATCCATGTCATGATTACTGTGGCTTTTCAATTCCAAAAATCAAGAGTCATTGTGTAACACAGAGAGACCTGAGGACTACATGGTTTTTGATGGAGTATTTCACCATTTTCTTTTCCTCGGTGTTTTGGGAACACTTTAATAAAACAGATGTACATCCTTCTGTCTTGGTTCTGTCTCTGGATCTGTTGTTCCTTTCTTTTAGCTGTACAACCTTCATTTTGACTGCATTCATTTCCAAACATCAAGCTATTATTAAAATGCTATCGGTTTGGAAGACATTGGCAGATGATCAGAATGTCTAGAAAGACCAGGGGAAAAAAGGTAAATATGATCAAGAATGTAATGGGATTAATGGGAAGGTTTGGATGCAGCTGCCATGCCTGAGCTGTGATTTGCAATGCTAGAGGTTAGCACACGAAGGAGTGGTGTATTACGGAAGTACCGTACAGTCTAGGAGCAATACACTACAGAAAGAAACAATTAAGCCAAGTCTTAGGTATATACTGGGTACCGCAGTCAAATTTCTGTGAGGGGTTTGTACATACAGAGACTGACAATTTCATGCTCAGGTTCTAACCACTGAGAGGCAAAAAAAAACATGCCAGACTTTGCGGAGCTTAAAATTGGTGTGAGCAAGGAGACAATAAGGCACTAATTGTAAGGAAAAGCTAGTGAGGTTTTTTTCCTCAGTTGGGATTCTGCATACGTGGCAGTGATGATAAGGGCATGATTATTCCTGCTGGAGGTGTTGTTTAAGGGGTGCTTATAATTAGACAGAGATTTTTCCAGTATTTTGTCCTGTCCAATTTGTTCATTTTGATGGAAGAATCAATAGTGCTAGCCACAATAATTGGGAAAATTAGTAGCAGCTAATATAATACAATATGCATGTCCTCCGTGTTACAACTGTTATCTAGGCATGGCCTTGGCAGAGTGGCAGCACATATGCAGAGGCTGGAGACTCCGCAAACTGACAGCTGTTCATATTTTGATCATTCTTCAGTTTCAAATGTATTCAGCGTTGCTGTGAAAACAGATGAGGAGGCAGGGACGCTCGACAAATGACAATGTCCCTGATAAGGATAAGTATCTCCCTGCTAATTGAAGGAATATGTGCATAACTTCTGCGAGTGCCAGTTTTGCTGTTTCTCTCAAGCTGTTACTTAGGGGCTTGAAGATTTCACTTAACTGCAGTCATTTGTACTGAAGCTATAGATGAAAAACTACCTCAAATGAAGACCCAGAACAAGTTTTCTCTTTTTTGGGTGTTTTATTTTATTTTACAGAAAGAATTTTTGTTTTACTAGAGAATGTGAAAAGGGAGAAATATCCTTAAGAAAGGATGAAGAATTTAATTTTTTGTTGTTGTTTTTCTACTTGTTTCTACTTTTAGAAAATGGATAAATGTTGTGGTGATACTGAAGCAGGGAGGCATTTGTCTATGCTGGCAATCCCAAGTGTGGGAGAAAACAAACACGCAAGCACACCTAATCCATTAATCATCCCACGGAACAAAAGAAAGAGAGGAAGATCTATGAAGATCTTGCCATCTTATTCTTGTGATATAAATGAGCTTTTCTGACCCCTATACCTCAACATTTATAAATCCACATTATGACCACTGCTTTGTTCCCAGCCCATCTAATCAGCAAGTGACTTTTTACTTTCCAGTGGCCGATGTAAAATGAATGAATGATTTGTCCTAAGTGCAGCTTTTACTATTATGCCAAAAGTATTAAGGCCTTAGTTTTCATTATAAAACTGTGTCAAAGAACAGGCAATTTACTGGTTTCACTTTAGAAGTTATCTTGGCATTTGGGGGAGAGCAAGAACATAAGAATTAAAGTCACATTCTTATAATTCTTGGCCTGTTCTCTCTTAAAGAAAAAGAAGATATCAACACAATATTTGGAATTAGATGGCATGTTTTCATGGTGTATTGCACTATGAAAGTTCGTTACTGGAATCACTGCAGAGGCCATAGTTCAATAGCATTTATTAAAAAAGTTCTGGTAGCTGCAATCTGCACTGGTCTAGAAAAGTCCTCAGAATCAAAGGCAAACTCCTGATGGGTGACCTCCCTCTCAGCTGTATTTCTAATCATTAACTGGGAACTAAATTGTGTGTGGAATCATAGAAATGATAACAGGTACCTGACACGATTCTGCTGAGCCGCAGACTTTGGAAAGGAAATACATTATAGAATATAATGTTTGTATACTTATAAATATATCTTGAAGTAACAGAGAACACTTAATGCTACCTGGTTAATGGTGTTATCAATTTACCATAATTTTTTAACATCAAAACTAGTACTTTCATTTTTAACCTCAGTTGCCATTACTACCATAACCATTTACGTGACATATATCTCTGCTCTTCACTTTTCGCAAAGGTCTAAGTTGTCCGGTGCATAAGGAATGAATGAAGGAAAAGGTTGTCCTTGGAAGCAGAGGGAATTCTCAGTTCCTTCTATCCATCAGTGCTGTTTAGACTTGCAAATAATGTTAAGAAAAATTACTGCCTAGATTTGTGGCCAGGCTGGCATATGTGTAAAAGTTAGGAAGGAAAATAAGTCAGCTGAGATGGCAGTCAGAAGCTGTTAAAGCTGTAATGATAAAGAGGATGAAAGAGTCTGTTCTTATTTTAATTAACGCTAAGGGGACAGAAGGCAAAATTCACATTAACATTCTGAGTAATCCTGAACATCCATTGTTTTCTGGCAGTCGTAGTCAGCAGCCTATTTGAATCAGTCAGTCTTAGAAAATTGTATTATGATATATTGGTTTGATCACTTTCCTAAATCTGTTTGGCACACAGCCATCGTTTAGTAAACTGCAGAACAAAAGGATCTGAAGTACTTCATGAATAAAAAAAAAGGAAGAAGAAAGAGTAGATAAAATACATCAAAATTGTAAATTGCATATGTATATACCGGTAAGGAATATAAAGTCATGCTTGAGCGATCAAATATGATCTTCCTTTGTTGATATTTAAAACAAGTCCTACAAGTGCTGTATATTCTTAATCCATCTTTGAATAGGAAGCGACTTTTGTCATAGTAAACAGAATGTATCTGGAAAACTTTATGTTGAGACTCACTTTGATGACTGCTAACAAATCATGCTAAAACATCATAAACAAGCAAATCATAAAACTGCACGTCTTCCCTTATGTAGCAGTCATCTGATATCCTAAAGGGTTAAAAACAACAGAAGAAAAGTTTGCAGAGCAAGTCCAAGTCACTTGCACAGTTAATTTGTTTTTGCTGAGTCCATTTTTCAGTATTGATTTTTGGGCAATACATTACAAAGAGATGGAATTTTTGCAGCTAAAAGCAGTTGCTTTGCTTTTTTTTGATTATTCCAGTGTGGACACCGCATATATACATACAATTAAAATTTGTGAGGTTTTTTTTTAAAACAGAGGAAGGAATGTGAAGTACCTCAGGATTCATTTGTGGATATGTAATATAGAAAAATAACCCTTGAAATCCCAGGTCAGTCTTTGCCTAAACTTCTGAATACTTAGACTCTGGGTGCATATACTTTCTATTAGATGTTCCCCTAGTGCCTAAGTCTGTACCAGTAGATGTGCACTCAATGATCCATATTGTGAAGCGGAGTAGCACAATAATTCACTCACATCACAGCCCCACAAGGACTCCCCAGTGACGTATTCCCTTGCCTGTGGAGCCTGAGCTGGAAGAGTTCAGGCCGTGCCTCCCAGATAGATACAGTGCCAGCCTGACATGAAGCAGGAAAATTAAAGCTGCAGTAATTAAAATTCTTACAAGTTAGACTAGAACTGGACTTTTCCCTGATCTTCCCCCTCCCTAGTGCGATCCCCAGTGACTAAGCAAGGAAATCTTTTCCTGCCCTTCCTGGGATAAAGGATTATCCCACGGCAGTTGGAGCATCTTTAGCAGCAGAGATTGAGATAGCTTCATCCTGAATGTTTTTGCCACGCTGTTTAGAGCAGCCCTGTCAGAGGTGATAGGGCTTCCTGTGCTCTCCAAGTACAAGAAGGAGTTTGAATCTTTCCTAACAAATAAAAAACAGGAATCTATTTCTTGCTTATTGTCCCATTTCACAAGAGAGGGCTGCAGCACTGCAGAGGGGGCAGTTTATGGCTCCATCCTGAGCCAGAGCCAGGTACCTATACCCAGACGCACCAGTGAATCTCTTACACTGAGAATAAGGACCTATTCCTCTCTGTGGAATTTTGTATTTCTTACATTAAAGGGTTTTCACTCAGTCAGCCAGCTTTTATAGCATCTTTTTTTAGAGAAGTATCTCCCCATTCTGTTCATGAAGTTCAGGGCATCAGCTTAAAAGCTGGTTTCCTTGTAGTTTGTACAGAAATTTCTGGAAAATCTTTAGTGCCATTTAATCTAAATAAACGATTACAACTATATTTTATTATCCTTTTGTGCTTGACAGCACAAAAGCCTATTCCGAAGAGATTAAGGCTTCCTTCTTAGCAACCAGGTTTATTGGGAGAGGAAATGACAATTTCAGTTCATAAACAATTACAAGGTTTTGCGCTGAAAAATATAGCTCAGAATGAAAATTAAATTTAAAATCTACAAGCCAGACAATAACAAAATAGCAAGTGAAGCACTGTTAAAGCATTGAATGATCAGTGGGAGACAAATTTAGTATGTTTGATTTCAAGTTTCACAGGAGTTGGCAAGTAACCTTCTCAGTAATATTCATTCTGGAATATCTCCATCTCATGCCCTAGTGTAATCAGGTTTAGCCAAAATATAAAACTTTCAATAGGAGAAACTCTGGGATATCAACCTTAAGGTATTTATCCTATAGTCTTGCAGCTCTGATGCTTCCCTGAAGACGAGGTACTTCTGCTCACAATCTTTCTCTGAACAAAATGAATCAGAGAACTGGCACCAGGTCTGCCCTGTCTACATGCCCTGCATGTAGCAACGACTGTGTCTCTTTCCGTTTCATCTTACCGTAAAAAAAAAAGAAAAAAAGGAAAAAAAAGAATCTATTTGAAGGACCTTCCCAGGAGTATGTTTTTCAAAACTGTTAGGTTGCTGTGCAACATTTTGGTTCTTTTTGTTCATGGGTTTAGTCAACTGCTATAACGAAAGCCTGAGCAATGAAAGTCACAGTGACTACTAATGACTATCAGTAGCAAGTGTGTGAGGCCAACATAGAGCCTCTTACAGCTTCAAGCTTTTGAGTATATTAGGAATTCTTTGGGAATAGATGCTGCCCATCCGTTACAACATTGAGGGCAACAGTGCGAGAGGTGCTGTGTCGCAGGCTCGCCACGGTGTTCTCAGCACTATTTTGATTGCAGTCTTCCCCCAGAAGAAAATTAACTGGAAACCTATAAACTGTCTGTGTTAATTCTTAACATTAACTGTATTGATGATGATGGCAAATGACCATAACATTCATCGGTTTAGACAGGCAAATAGTATTCAGCAGTATTTTCAAAAGACATGCCTAAATTGTAAAGCATTAGTCAAACCGTCCAGCACTGATTCAAACAGCATCTGCCGCTGGCATTTAGCATTATCAAGTTAAGAGAAACATCATGGTGATGCAGAAGAAGAAAATACTAAAATTTGCCTACCTCTTAGACTTACTGTCATATTGCTTTGGAGTATCATTTCATATAAACAGTCTGCCAAAAAAAAATCAGATTTGGGGGTAAAAAAAAGAAACAAGAAGAGTATAGAATTAACTTTTGTCTTACAACGCTGAAAGGTAAACTGGAATTGTCAGGAGCTGATGACAATTATAAAGCAAATGGGGAGAAAGGATGTACTATGCTGCTTCCCATTTAGAAAGTTATCCATGTAAAGAGCTGTCTAGTTCAGCCTGGGCGTGCTTATCAAAATGCCGCTCTTCAGGATGCCAGTAACATATCATCTATCAGCAAAAAATGTGCAAACAACTCTACTGCCATTATTTTACTGAGGCATTTCCAAACACAGGTGAGCACTATGTTATAGATAGATACATCTTAAGTTGTTTCTCTGTGGATCCTTGTTCAGGCAGAATTTAATACTGTTTGTGTGCAGAGAACAAGGAAAAGATTATGCAGGAGATGGATGAGCATATTTCAAATTGCTTCCCTCTTGTTTTCTCTCGCCAGGATGAGATGCATGAATGTTTAGTAGAAAAGGAAAGCAAAGTGATAGGATTACACTTTTTTTTTGCATAGGTCCACAGTATTTCTGTCTGTAATAGTCCTTTTGTTCTGTGCAGTGGGTTGAGACCATTCTTCCTGTGGTTACATAAGTAAAACAGCTAGATTCAATAAATGCTGTTCTACGTTGAAAAATATAAACTCTGTATAGAAAATAGATTGCATAGTTCATTATTTTTGTTCCATCTTCAAAAAGATTTTTGATGTTAATATTTGGCAACTTTTTCCCTAGCATCAGGTTAAAGATTTTCAACCCTTTAATATTCAAAGAACTACATGACAAGAAGAAGGTAAAAGATTTGTATAATCTATATCTATAATTCACTTCAAACTAGGGTTTCTTGCTGAGAATGATCTAGTAAGACTGCACAGATGAAGCACAACACATGTTATACTTTGGCTTCCACTGACTGATTAGAATACAGTTTTCACCCACTGCACAAATGACCATTTATAATTACTATAAAAATATGAACCATATTTATTTTTGAGAGAGAACGTGTTGCAATATGTGAATCTCTGTAGTGGATGTTTTCTACAAGTTAGAATTATTTTGCACATCCTATCTGTCATGGTACTGGTATTGTGGTTACATATAGCAATTATAAATGTTCCCTTTGATACGTTGCTTCACTTGAGAGGACACCTTCTGAATATTCAGTGTATGACTACAGGTAAATGTTAAATGGACTACAGAGAGGACTGAGCCCTTTTGGCCCATTGCAGGCTCTGGAGATTTCATGTGTAAGCTCTATTAATGTCAGGAGGAAAGGAAACTCTCTTCAATACATGAGAAATGCTGAAATGCTTCATGCTGCTAGCATAATTTTGGCTTGTTTTGATGTTTACCGTATTAGCGTCATTTAGATAGGCTTGCACTTGTCCTTCTTTTATATGATTTTTCTTAGGACTGTTAAAGATGTGATAAAAATTCCAAGATATATGTCTTAATTATGGTTTTGACTACCAAAAACAGGCAAAAGGAATTTCTTGCTGTCATGGTTTCTTTTGTCAGCATACACTTTTCCCAGATCAGTAAGGCCCCAGATACAGACTCTTTATCTCATGGCCAGACTCCCCAGGATGCCCAGATCTTTCAATGAGCAATAGTAGTGCACTCCAGGGATGCCAGGTTGCTGTGGTTGCTAGTCTGTAACGCACAGCAAGTATAGGGAGACCAGATTCAAGCTGTTACGGAAGACATGTTCATTTACAGAGCTACTGCAGATACTGCTAGACTTGGATCCTCAAGGCATACATAGCATTGTTGTCAGTTTCCCTAGCTGAGGTGCAAGGCTCTGGAAGGGACAGGGATATACTGGATGCTAAGGCTTAGCTGTGCTGGTGGTATTTACGTACAGTGGCTTCCTGCACCACAGGATGAAGTTCTATGAGCTTGCCGAGTGATAGCTGCCTCATGAAGAGGAATAAAACCAGATAGCCTTTCCATACTGCCTCACTGAGAACTTTAAATCAGGTCATGGCATTATTACCTTTTTAATCAATCTGGCAGAGGGTCTGTGGACCAAAGGTGAGAGGATTACTCATATCATAATGAAAGGAGGGAGAAGAAAGTGAGTAGTAAATCAAATTTATTAACATATGAATATTTTTAATGCAAGAAATGTAAACAGCAGCATCTTATATTATGATTATGATCACATGTACAACTAAGTTGGCATAACAGAAATTTTGTGAGGTCACGCGACTGGAACAGCAACAGAAATAGTACTCCTTGCCTGGGAAGCATTGATTAGTGAAAAAGGAGAGGTGGCACAGTTTAGGAGTGATGTAAGCACTTTCTTTGAGTTACCTGAGAAACTGTGCCTGCTAAAAGTCTGCATGATAACAAAATGGGAGAAGAACACGGGTGCTGTGACTGAGGTTGCTGTTAAATGAGAACGATCACACAGATAAGGATTTTTTGTGAGCAATTAGCTTCCCCAAAGCAGAGATCTTAGATGCAGGGAAAGATTTAAGCTACCTGTCCAAGCATTCAGGAAAACACACAATAGAATCCAGACTGACAAGCAAGTTTTGGTTGGTAATATGTTGCTCATATTTTTGAAAAGAAAACAGTTAAGGAACAAAATAAGCGTAGGGAAGGTATGTCTAGTTTTGTCTATAACCTGATGCTTTTCTCTGACTAAGTGGATCTGTCTGAAAAAATGAAATTGTCATGGAACTTAGATAAACATTAAGAAAGAAAAGTCACAGAGTTTAATAAAGGAGATGGAGACTGATCAGGTGAATAAAAAGTTGAGAAAGCTGTATGTGTACCTTCATGCATCTACTTTAACAAGTTTGGACTTCAAGATGAACTTTTCACAAATGCCTTAATGCTTTTACTAATGTCAGAAAGGGAGTCAGGCTGCTGTAATTCCACTAAGCAAGTCTGGCTCAGACAGTTGATGTGCTCGTCCACAAATAATGAAGAAAGGTGACACTGGCTGCTCAAATCCAGAGTCAGTCCTTGTCCGAATGGCCAGCTGAGAGACAGCTTGTGTTAGGGTTAATGCCATCAGTCACAGACTGTACAAGAAAACACACAGCAAATTATTTCATTTAATTTACAAGTTTTCTTAGCACAAATATTTTGTGGCTATTCCAAGTATTTTGAAAAGGATGATTATAGTTTCTGTGGCTGCAACTGTGAGCAACTGCAAGAAACTGGGGAATGTGATCCTTAATAACACAAAATTTTCAGGCAAAACATATTTCTTAAACATTCAGTGTGTGCAGTTTCCTAGAAATTAAGTGAAAATTTATCACCATTTATAAATGGTGATATCCTCACACCCTAACAGTTTTCAGATTGTGGAAGGGCAGGAAAAGGCCAAATCACAAACCCAGAACTCACGTCTGATTTCACCAAACTTGTGAGAAAAAGTATTGTTCATATTATATAAGAGATTACCTTAATGATGGTTTTAGCTGCAGCACAGCCTGCAAAATGTGACTAATTATCTCCCGTAGCTCTAAGAAACCCATTTCCCAAAGGAATAGCGACAATAAAAGTTTGTCCTCACAGTACTTTGCATTTGTGAGTCTAGAAAAGATTTATAAAATTCACTAATTAAGCCTCACAAACCTCAAGAGAACAAGTGAAGCAATAGTTTACTGATTTTTATGGATGCCACACACCCAACTAATGTGACTTGCTAAAGGTCACACAAAGTCAGAGGCAGAGCTAGAAGGAGATCAAAAGACATCCTTCTTTCCTAAAGGCTGATGGCATAGGAGTGCCCAGCAAACAACGCTTTTCTGCCACAGATCAGATCGCTGCACGCCTGCGTCCCTTAAAATGTCACTGAGCAGTCTCTCGCTGTAGTTTTCATCCTCCTTTTTTGCTCTGCTTTGTGTATTAAAATGGAAATGGAAACAGTAACTTTCTGTATGTTAGGTGTAATTAATTATCCTTTTGTAGGGCAGTTCGAATGAGTTTGAAATTCTTTAAATATTTGTTCACTATGTATTTGTACTGTTGTGAGAGCATGTGTAGCTTCTTAACCATAAAGTGGAAATAAAGGAAGACTCTGTAAAGGGAAGTTTCTGAACTTAAAACGCATGCTATACTAAGACAGACTTTTTAAAGTAACACACGTGTAATACTGTAGTAAATGCTTCACATCTCATTCCTGCAGTCAGAGAAATGTATGCTTTAATATAGCTGCTGGAACAATTCGGGTCATCTGTCTGTGTATCACTGAAGAATGCTAGTTAACTCCTAAAATCACTATATTACTGAATGCCTCAAGGAGTATTAAGTAAGTCCATCACAAACTGACAAATTCTCTAACAGAAATCAATCTGCTTGTCTAGATGAAGCTGCAGAACAAACGACGTCAGCCATTAACCTGACGGATTGGACTGTGGACAAACAACAGTTAAGCTAAGAAGGTGACATGAACTGGAAAAACATTTTGGGTGAAAAAAAGAGAGAGATCTGGTGTGGAGAATCACTCAGAAAAAGCGTGATTTTCAATTTGCTGGTTCTCAGTTACACCTGTATTATAATATATGTAATTTCACCAGCATTCACTGAGATAGAGTGTTGCGGAAGAAAATATTTGACATGGTTATGATTTAGCAGCTATTAAACTTTTATTAGTGATGTAAGGTGGATTGAGAGGCTGAATTTTAGCAAGACTTAATCACTAGCTGGTTTAGGGGTTTACAAAGTTAGTGAACAAAATAATTGAATGGTGACTTAGTTACCGATTTGAAGATGGCAAGATTCACACTAACTTATTAGAAGGTATCCCGAATCAATACATATATGTATGAGTAAAAGTACAAATCACAGATTAATACATATGTACATATATATCTAAACAAAGCATATAAGTGCATGAGCACATGCACACATGCAGGTCTCCCATCGGAGCTCTCTTAATAGCCAGCCTAAAGGTGCCGCTTTTATTTGTCCTACAAATGCATGGATGGACAGAAGAGCATCCACATCCATAAAGCCAATGTGTATCTCACAACATAAAAGTACAGAGGTGGATGAGAGAGAGAGACAAGCCTATAGTTAAAATTTCCCTTTCTCGGATTTAGGGTAAATACTCAGGATGCATCAACGTTCCTCAATGGGCAATAGTTGAGGCTTGAGAAGGGTCTTCTCCTGCCCTGGGCTCGAGGTGTCAATGTGAGAGGTATCTCAACTCAGGGGAGTTACTGGCCACAGCCCACTGCAAGCTAGAAGAGCTAAAAGGGTCTTTACTAGAATCACTACTTATAGGATCCGAGACAATTGACTTCTGTCAGGTGTTTTTCTACTCTGGCCCAACTTGGACAATAGTTACGCAACACCAGAGCTCACAAGATCTTGAGGGTCCTGGTTTCCCCCATTCTGTGGCCACATTCCATATGGTGTCAGGAGTGATCGATTATAGTTATTATCTTCAAACAGTAGGAGCCATGGGGACCAGGCACACTATTGTGTTCTGGTCTGTTGCTCTCTACCTTGTCTTTTGTGTTAGACCATTATGTTACGTTCTGGTCCATTGTGTTGTTCTGCAGGCCAGGCTGGGAGGGAGATCACCCCATGTACCAAGTGGCCTGAAGGAGGCAGGGGGTGGGGGTTGCACCAACACATAGAGAAAAAGTAGCAAAGAAAAGCAATGGAAGGATTCTGTTTGCCAAAGTGAGGGTCATCTTAATAGAAGTAGCACTTAAGAAAAAAACAAAATTCATTGTCAGAGTGAGAGGAGTATACTTTGATTTGAAAGAAAAGGCACATGCAACAAAATACCCTGAAATTCCAAGGAACGTTCTGACCTACACCCCCCAAATTCTCAAGACTGTAAGAAGTAGTTGAGGGGAAAATACAGATATATACAGATGGCTTTATTATTTTGCTTGGATGCCCATCTTTTACTAAAGAAGGAATAAATTATTTTCTCTATTATATAAAGCTAAATGTCCATTTTAAATGAATGATCTTTAAACTTGTGTACCCACAGAACTGAAACTGTGGGAACCTGGTAGGTCTCACACCTGTGAAAGGACTAAAGGACAGAGAGATTATGGCTTTTCTGTGATAACTGATGCAACCTGCTCAGACAAAGAAAAATGAGAGATATAATAGGCTGCAGATTCTATTCCAGAGCAGTGGTCTCAGAAGCTACATCTAAAATGTTAAATAAAAGTGTATCAGAGATCAAGTCCAGGCTGGGAGGACAAATGGCAGCAAAAGGTCATTTGGCTAAAGTGAAAAATGGTGAGGTCTAGCTCTTGCACCATCAGATTATTTGAGAGAGAGCTGGGTTGCCCAGAAGAGAGGTACGGTATGAAGTTGTTGTGCTTTTGGCCAAATTGGCCAATGGTTGGTGACAGATGCTCCTCCCAACCTCTCACACACAGAGAGGAGGAGGAGAGATAAAGAGATTTATGAGTTTAGGTGAAACTAAACTAGTTTAATGAAATATTAATAATAAAATAAAAAGGAAAATAATGAATTGGATACAGTGTATACAAAACCATATTAAGCTCCCAGGATGATCACCAGCAGGCACTGGGGAAGTCCCAAAGTGGACTCAGCGATGGGTGGGAACTGGATTCCACAGCTGGAGTCAGGAACACATGGATCCGGATCAAAGGCAGGTGAACAGACAGGGTCCTCCTCGGACAGAGCCACTGAAGGAGGAGAGTTGCCCCTTTGATCTCTCAGCTCTTATACTGAGCATGGGACAGATGGGATGGAATACTCCTGTTGGTCAGTTTTGGGTCACCTGTCCTGTCCGCTGCTCCTGCAGGTGGGACCTCTCTATGCTTTTCCGCTTCTGACCCTCCAATGGGGCAAATAACCAAATTAGCTGACCTTGGTTGTTACAGCAATAAGTATAAGCAAGAGCCTTGCTGGGTACTGTTCCTTGGCACAAACTGTAAACATTGGTCTTATCACTCTGAAAACGAACTGTTTTTGACACATCATGCTGTTAATTTCAGAGAGTGAGAAGAGGCCTAGCTAAGAAATAAAATTACCGAACAGAAAGTTGGTTCTGTTCTACCTCAAACTAGGGCAGAAGTTAAAACTTGTGCACCCTGATTGTTGAAAGTGTGGGCAGTTAAGCAGTGTGTATAATCTAGAATGACCAAGCTCATTCTTTAATCCCTTTTTTTTGTGGACTATTGATATACCCAGAAACAGCCACTTGAAAAGCACTTAGAGAGCTTCGTCAAAGCTGTGGCAACTGCCCCAAGAGTTTTGCAGAAATTTGCAGCAAATAGATGTTAGCAAAAAAATAATAATAATAAAAAAATCTGCACTGTGCATTTTTCAATGGCTGCTTTTAAGCATGGGCCAAACTTCTCAGCTTTGTATCACATTAAAAGATCACTAAATCACAAGACCATCTTGCCTGAAGTCAAGAGTTACTCATCTCAAGCATTATAGAAACAGGATCCTAAATTAGATATTGACCTTTTAGCCTGGTATTGAGAAGACAGATTATTTAGTGATAGGAGGAAAATGAAAGCAATTTCCTAGTCTCAATCCCTCATTCCTCTTTATACGTGAATACACTCTCATACAAAGAAAGGCAAACCAAAATTCTGTAAAGTAGCTGCAAAGTAATTAATCTTAAAGTGAAAGGATGAAAACATGAAGTACTATCAGTAATTTCCTTTGCTCTGAGTAGGTTAGACATTTCCAAATCTGAAATGTGAACCCAAAGAAAGAGAAGGCAAGTAGTCAGCCACTGTCTGTTGACGTCACCACATTTCTCTGCTCCGGCAAGATTATTTTGACAATTGTGCACAGACCAGTCATAAATCATGAATATCTAGGATTGTTTATAAACTTTAGTGTAGGGATTTTTTTTTTTTTTTTTGTAGTTAGGTTTAAATCTTTGGTAACATTGAAATATAAGTGATGAACTATTGTGTTGTATACAGGAAGCCTCTTGATTTCTAGAGTCAAGCAGGTTTTATAATAATTTATGTAGCCTACTGTTCCAAGGCCTTGATTTGCCTTCTAAATCACAGGTGCACATTACCATTATCTTGTAACATCAGCTCCTTCTTTGCGTGTGTTAGTGATTTGCATGTCCTCTAGATGATAGAACAGATACACCTGCATGCTGAAGGGCTGAATTAAATCATTAGTCAAGGCTTATGTCAGGCTACTTTGGGCCCCACTGCAGCATTTGATTGTAAGCACCTTGTTCTTCAGTTGCTTCTGCACTTCTGTTGCCTGAGTTATTCTGCCTCTTTCAGCAGAACACCTTCCCTGGAGGGAAGCAGTCATGTGCAGTTTGCTAGGTCACCATCAAGTCGGAGAGCAGTCATAAATACCTTTAGACAAATGAGTATTTATTCAATAACAGAGGCTTCTTCAGGAAATGGACTTATCTTGGGGACTTAAGTTAATTTACAGACTCGGATGTTCTCTTACATGCAGTCATAGCCTAGTGCTTCATTTGTGTGGGATGATATGTATTAAGTATACAAGGACAGTGAATTCTGGTGAATCTTTATAGTTAACCATCTACATTCCTAAAGGAGACGTCCAAGGAAATAAGAAATAGGATGCCTACACAAGGAAGCCGGCCTCTTTCTATTGCCTACAAAGGAAACCAAGAGTAATGAGAGAAGATACGTTAAATCTAGAATTACATCTGCAATAATATTATGAATAACGCCTGGGAATCCATCCAGGTTTTGAGTCCAAGTCAAGTGCTGATTCATAAAATCACCTTGATTAGCTTTGCCATACTAGTCCCACTCTTGGTGGAAAAGGAAGCATTTACATGCATTCCTTAATTTCATATTAAGAAAATGTTAATCTGCTAACTCTAATCTTTGCATAGTTTTCTCTTGTTATTTCTACTGATCATGCCTGCTTAAAAATGTGTAATTGATAATACAACAACTTATCTTCTCAGCTTTTATTAAATAAAAAAAAATGGTGATGGAAGAACTGGCAGGGAAAGAGTTAAGTTGCTCTCTTTTTGTTGTGTTTTTTGGTTTTGATTTTTAATTATTATTTGATCAGCTTCAGAAGTTATGTTTTCTGTGATGCAAAAAATACTGTATCCATTTGAACTACAGTTAGTTATCTTCTCTGTTATCCCTTTTCCACACTCAGTTTTACTTTTCCAAGCAAGCTCTTGGGCATCACACGGGGTCATAGAATCACAGAATCACAGAATGGTTCAGGTTGGAAGGGTCCTTAAAGATCATCTAGTTCCAACCCCCTGCCCTGGGCAGGGACACCTCCCACTAGACCAGACTGCTCCAAGCCCCATCCAAGCTGACCATGAATGAGGCATCCACAGCTTCTCTAGCCAACCTGTTCTAGAGAACATGCGTAGATGCAATCCCGCTCAGTGATAGCTGAGGAATGACCATCCTCTTTCCTTTCTTGCTCCTCCTCCAGTCTTCTCAGTTGTGGTGTGGTGCTGGGAAGCACAGGCTGTCAGCTTGCTATTTTGAGACCTGGACCCTCTGCAAATGCTCAGGGTCATCCCTATGGGTTCAGCAGTGACTCCACGCTAGTTGTGCTAGCAATTCTTCCAGATCTAGAGTACATGTATGCCTGGTTAAGGTTGCATGCTGACCTGTACACTATCACTAAAACCAGGAAATTGAAGTCATTCTAAATCTGTAATGAACTTTTTAACGTTAACTTAATTAGGGGGTGTGAATTAGGAGGACTGAAGGTTTGACTTGTGTGTACCTGTTACTCAGGCAGATACAACAGTACTAATATACACAGCAGAATGTCTGCATAATGCATAAGATGAAAAGGCAGTAATACAGCAAGGTCCCAGGTAACTGTTTGAAAGAAAGGTTACAATTTATTTAAAGAAAGAAATTAATTGCAGAAGAAGACAAATTCAAAAGCAATAAATCTTTAAGTTGTAGCTGTCCCAGAATATTATTTTTAGGGTGTAAACAAGAATAATTTGATTTAATGTTTATTACTTATTTAGAAAACATACTGAACTAAATTAAAAAAATATCCCATTATGTTTTCAAATCCAATGGAATAAAGTAAATAAACAGAATTAAGAGTTTCTCTAATCTTGCCTTAGTTACCAGAAAGAGGTTGATTAAATACTGTAATTGCTGCAGTTCCACACGTTTCACACAATGTGCACATGGACGTGATAGTGCATATATATATGTACATAAACACAGAGAAAGCTGTATGTATTAAACCAAGGGAAAGTCATTGGCCAGCAAATGATAAAGAATTCGAAATGTTGCAATGCTTAGCTTTACCTTTATTACGGAGTAGAATAGAGTTTCAGTCGTTTGGCATGTTTGGAAGGTACTGTTCCCTTGACAAAAAGGCTATTTTAAAAAGCCACTTCCAAGATGCCTCACCCCTGAGTTAGCACACCAGTGATGATGTCCTTGCCATCATTGCATGCCCTGCAAAGAAGGGCCGATGACATGCAGTGCGCCCTGAACAATGCCCTGTCTGCCCTGAACGAGGGTTCTTTGAAATTTACTCCATGCAACTTGGAATAGCTCACTAAATTTTACATGGAATATGTATGACTCTCTTATATGAGTCATGTGCAAGAGTTTCCAGCTGCTAGCACACTGCGTTCCGTGCGAAACGCGAGGCAAATAGACCTAAAATAACTGCTCACACAGGTGAACTTTTAATCAGAACTGAATGTAGTGATTTCCATTGTATTTCTGATTTCAGTTCCAGAATAGATGGTGTGATATGTCCTTTTATCTCTCCCTGGGATTTCTAGAGAAATACATGTAGTGTTGAACTGCTAATTCATGGTCCATGGAGGTGAGGAATTCCTGATCCAGAAAAGCTTCATCCAGCTAACAGGAAAGAAGTTAAACTTTGATTTGCTTATGGAGTATACTTTTTGAAGCAGGTTGTAAGAGTATTTTAAATGTATACATTTCTCCTATGACAAAATATAACAATCATAAGTAATTGTGAGACTTCTCGCAGTTGCATGCTTGTTCTGTCAATCACAGTTTATTGCAAGAAACATTAATGCAAAGGAACATCTGTTGGATGGCAGGCAGGCTGTCTGTGCTGTCATTGGTAGTGCATCAAGCTGATGTGTCCCAGGATTTCCAGAGAAGTTTCCATATTTCAGTCCTGCACCAGCAGTTTAGAAAAAAGGGGTACAAATGAACGTTTTCAGGATATTTTGATATAATAATAAATACCAAAACCTTTACATAATTGAGCTAATTTCAGACATTGCGAGGTTTTACACACACGTACAATAGCATGGTTCAAGAGCCATGCCTAAGGCAAGCATTCCAGGTGGCAAGTGTTGTGCGGATACACTGAGCTGTAACAGGGCATTCTAAGAAACGTTTCTTACTGGCCACATCATAGAGAAAAAGGAAGCACTGAAAAATGTGAAAACTTGAAGACTTTAGATTTGTCTCTATCTTGCAATGTATTTCAAACAGGTCAATGAAGCAGCCAAAACACTCTGAAAGATTAAATAGGATTTTTTGCTAACAGAATTCAACTTTGTCGTGGAAAACACTGCATTTTTCCCTCTGATTTGTGATGATATCTTACTTCTTCAGTGGGTCCATATGCCACTGAGCTTCAGCTCTGGATAGCTATTTTTACTGTGATGAATATGTAAAACTGGTGCTATTTTTTCATTTAATGTATATTTTACTTCCAAATATAGCACAAATTGTTAAGCCATAAATAGTCATCCAGTGCTCACCAAACATTTCACACGAGGAAGTGATGGTCTTTCTTGGGTATCTCTATTTGTTTTAGCTTATTTTGATGTCTGTAGGATTTATAATCTGGATCTTGCAGCTGGGTTAGTATTTTTAATAGTCTAAAATTAGATCAAAGCAAGCTGATTTGTTTGTCGTACTAACACTTTATACGTAGGATTTCCATGAATTACCCAAGTGCATATTACAGCTACTTAAACTGCTCTCCAGGGGTTCAAGCATTGCTTTCAAGTGTGGGAGGGATTCGGAAAACATTTTATACATCAAAATACCCCTGAATTACACTCAGACATCCCTGTTCCATTGCTTTATCTTTATAGATGTGAATGACACAAATATTCTGCATTTGCTCATGCAGGCCCTCAAGAAGCCCTCAGAGATATGGTTAATTTTCATTCAGTGTTATTCCAAAGAGTAGAGAAGGGAAAGAACCCCTGTTATGAATACAATGTAATTAAATAGTCACAATTGTCAGACGCGAGCAGCTCTCTGGTGTTTGCTGGTATAACCTCTAGATTCTTGTCTCCTCGCCCTGCCTGAAACAATGCTGTAGGGCCTGGTTTTATATCCTCATTTCTGCTTAAATCATGGTTCCTTGTGGAACATATGCTGGTTATAACACACAGACATGGTGCTTTTACTAAACCTGTAGCCTTTCTGAATGCCAAGTCTGCAGGAGAACAGAAAAATGGTTTTCTAATAATTTTGTCTTATCACCATCATAAAAAGAGCATGTAGCTTTGTGGTAATTTATGATAGTACATCTGCTGAGCTACAGGAGCTTGGAAAATCTATTCTGCTAATGGTGTCCTAAACTAAAATTATTATGCATTCATTAAGTTGTAATAAATAGAAGAAGAGCTAATGCATTAAAGTTAATAGGGCTGCTGGAGATATTTACAGTGAATAACAGTATGAATAGCACTCAGATAGATATGAATCTCACTGGGAAATCCATTTCAGTATAAAGATTGTAAAAAGTGGAGCGTAAGAATGCAATGGATTGGTGTTCATGGCAGGCAGCTGAAAAATGTGTCACTTCACAATGAACTCAGTCTGGGTGTATCCATTACTTCTTAGAGCTATTTCTAGATATATAATTGCAGTATATAATTATGATACATATTCCTCTTATTCCTCTGGTGGTGCTCTTTCTATCACTTTTGAAAAATCTAGCTAAATACAGTGTGCGTAATGTAAAAAAAAAAAGTTTTGGTGACATGGAAAAAACAGACCTAAAATTAAATTAGTTAAGTATGTCCATATTTTTGTAACGTGCTGTAGACTGTAATTACTGTAAGTAATTAACTGAAAATGGTAATAAAAACAAACTCCCAAATCATACATCATTAGGACTATTAAATGCTTTCTAGATTCTCTTTCATATGTAGTATTGAATGAGCATTTAACACTTAACTTCCAATTGACAGCAATACATTTTCAATTGTTTTTCAGAAAGTGCTCACTAAGGACATATAGGTCGGTAATTAATATTTGGGCATACATCTTATTTGTCTAGCCAGTTCTCTATATTAAGAAATCTCTGCTTATAAATATATATATATATATAGCAGCTTTGGTTTTGTAAGTCATTCTTCCTCTATCTCTGACTAATATCATTTCCATTATATTTTTAGTACAAACCAATTTTTGATTAATGAAGGACACACCTTTTCTCCACCTTTTCCACTCAAGCTTGATCTCTCTGTAATTTACAGTACTGTATGTTTTCCTGAACTTTGTCCAAAAGAACTCAAATTTTGGGATTTAAGACAAGCATTCTACTCTCATTTTCAAGGTTGAAGTAGGCCGGGTAATGTGTCTAAAGGCTAAAGATACTGCCTGTGCTGGAGGAAGTTGATATACAAGGGAAATAAAATTGAAAATAACAGTAGGACAAAAAACTTGAAGACACTAGGCCAGATTAGATACTAGATAAATAGGTGAATTTCTACACATAGGGAAAATTAACAGTATGGATGCAGTTACATTCTCCAGCTATATTCAGACTTTAGCATTTGCCAAAGAAGAATCACACATCTCTGTGACAGGTCTTTCTGTGCCTCCGCAGTCGGTGTACCAGTGATGTACAATTGCATTACAAAAGCCTCTATAAAATGTCATACAATGAGGACGTCGAATCTGTTGTAGTACTTTTTTGTAGTATTACATTGTTCCCTTTAAAATTATTATTATTATATGAAAGCGGAGATTATTTTAAACGTCTTGTACAACACCACCAAGAAAGAATTGCTTAAAGCAGTGTGGGTTGTTCGTGTTCACACTGCACAGAAATATTACACATCTGAGTAGCTACTGGAAATTCTTAAATACAAGTTATCATAAACAATGCGTCTGTTTGTAAAACATACAGGATTTTTTTAGCTAGGACACCCTGTCATGTGCTAATCACATTTCTCAAAGCACCTTACTGATATCCCACTACAGCATTTCATCTGTGAAAATCTAGTATGGCACTCAACATCTGGAAAGCAAAAGGAAACACAACTTATATGTAAAATGAAGATTTATTGTTAATATAACTGAAATTTGAACACTCTAATAATAATAATAATAAAAAAAAATTAGTCCAGATCTCTTGATTATGCAGAAGAGAGAAACAAAAAAGTGGAGTAAAGAATGTTGTTGTGGAAAAGGTCTGCATAGTGACACAGTGCAAATGGTTACGCAGCCGTTCCTGCTATTTACCCCATTCTCTGCTGTTGCGCTCAGTCGTCCCCGGCCTCTCCGAGTCCTGCAGTTCCTGGTGTCAGTCTGACTGGCATGTTACAGAGAGTCACCAGTTTCTTGCCCAGGAGTTTCATGCAGATAGTCTTGTTTCTCCAGCTCTAAGGTTCACTGGAGATTCATCTTTCTTTCAATGTTTTCTACCTTGCTTTTAGACCTTGCTCTTTGCTGATCTTCAGCTGCAGTTTACCTCGACATTTCTAAATATCTAGATCGGGTTGCTTAAGTATATACTCCAGAGCAGGTTTCTTAGAGCCCCATACAACCTGACCTGGAATGTCTCCAGTGATGGGGCATCCACAACTTCTCTGGGCAACCCGTGCCAGTGTCTCACCAACCTCATTGTAAAAAATTTCTTCCTTGTACCTAGTCTGAATCTACCCCCTTTTAGTTAAAAAACGTTACCCCTTGTCCTACCTAGGCCACTCTGTCATGTTGCTGATGATATGTTGCCCTGGATTTTCGGGCACTTTTACCAGTTTTGTTCCTAGAAGTTGAAGGCCACTTCACCACCTCACCCCCCTTTAATGTAAGTGTCTCTGTATTTTGCAACTGAAGCAGTGTGCTTTAGCCCTTACGACTTTTATGTGTGTAGTTTCACATGTCATCACCTCCAAGAGATGTTTTGCAACACAGGAATTTCCAATATCCTGATAAAATCCACATATTCACTCAAAATGAGAATGAAAAAATTGTTACATTACAGATAATAGTAGCGTACATTGCATGATGCACAAAACATCAACACAAGTACTACAGTTACTTATAAAATGTATTTATAATTACATCACAAGAGAATCACCGTGCTTTGTTGATTGACATGCACACTTTTCAGAAACTCATTTATTCAGAGAATAATGAAAATTATTTTTTTGTTGAACCTTGTTCTTTCCCTTTTTTTTCCTCCTTACTAAAAAAACAAACCCCAAAACAAGACACAAAATACTCTTATTTTTGTGAGTGTGAAAATTATCCATAGGAGACAGACATATTTAATGAAAAGTACTACCATCATGAAACCATTTCAACAGGTTGCTGTCAAGCAGCCCAGGCAAACAATTATCTCCCAAATTATCTCATTTAAAATAAGTAGAATACCTCTTAACTCTGCATTAGTCTTTCTTCAAATGGAGTTAATGTAGCCTATTTAAAAAGCATATAAAGTAGACTTAATATTATAACACAGATCAATCACTTTAACACTTTAGTTCTCTGTGAAGCTCCTCTCTTTGAGGAGTTAGGAACTTATCCACAGAAATCCCCAAATCCATTCCCTGAATGGAGGCTTGCAGTCTTCCTCTCTTGTATCTCCTCTGGGCACCTCAAAAGTTCATAATTTGTGTTAAGTCCTGAAAATTTCTTTCTCTTGAGGGAGAATCACTTGTCCTTCTTTTCTTCTTTGGTCCCAGCCAGATTTATTAATTTCTTTGTGAAGCTGGACTGAGATCTGCTGACTGTAAAGGCACTCACGGCTCCCTTTAGTGCACGTCCCTGAGAACATCATTAGAGCAGCACATGCAAAATCTCCCTGGCCTTTCTGATGTATGATAGTCCATTGGGTCAGTAATCCTAAATTTTAGATGAGCAATACCCAGCAGAATGAAATGACTTCATCGCAGCAGTATACGCGCCTGCCTTCAGCAGGAGTCGGCACCGAGAGTGCTGCTGTGTTTAGCGGGCAGTGCTGGACCCGAGCCACAGCTGACGGAGCTGAGGGTTGCAGGACTGCAGCGCACCTGACACATCTGGACCAAAAGTTCCTGTCACCTTTTTTTATTTTTTTTTTCCCCTCTGTGCTCCATTGCTAATAGATAAATATATCCATTTTCGTAAAAAATTGTGTTGGTTCTGACAGAATACAGTGACAAAGAACAGTGACAGGTGCTTTGATTACTGGAATTATAACCTATATCAGTAACCATCAGGAAATCAGACTCCAGTGAAGTGAACTGTATATTTTTCTTTCTTTCTTAAATTTAATTTAGCTTCCTTATTAAAGTTGCATTAGCCAGAGACCAAGTATTGTATGTGCAATAACTTTGGTTTTTGCTTTTTGTAGATTTGTTTCACAAACTTAACATAGGCACATGACTTTAATCAATCTCATTTGTAAGTCTTGCCTGTTCCAGCTGTGTGCAGATCATCCTTATTAATCTATTACTCTTTCTGGTTTTCATCCAAAGCTGCATTGAATCTATGTAGGGTTTTTTATTAGTCTTTAAATTTTCACTGGTATGTAAGACCACACTTCCTTTCCTCCTGTATTATTTTGTGCTGTAAGAAGCACCTGAAGCAAGCATTATGAATTCATTGAATCCTAGGGAGCCAGGAGTATTTCAAATGAAATACCTGCAGTGTCATAATTTTCTATCGCTTGTTACTTTTAATTCGTATCTTTCCCCCTCTTTTGACCTAATCCAGAAAATTCCAAAATTTCCATGGTTTCAAGGAAATTTCAGCCTGTGGACGCACACGCTTGACAAGGCAGCAGCAGTTTTGGAAGAAGCTGTGTGCACATGTGGGCCTATGTGTGTGCATCTGCTGTAAATATGGAGAATAAACAGAAGCTGGGGGTCTTATATAGTCATGTTGCAAGCTTAACTTGTAACTTCATTGGCGTGACACAGACTCGTGACAATTCTCATTCAACATTGATACAGGCTTATTTTTTATTTTTTAAGTAAAGATGCGAAGAGAGAAAAGAGAGGAAGTGTTGCGCCACATGTGGAGGATGCATGTTGATGTTCTCAGTTTTAAAAAATTCATTGGAAAATATACCTGTTGAAAGACTCTATTAATAATAAAATAGATATAAGCAAACATTTAGACATGCTGGACTTTTATTTAGAGATACCTACCGGGAGGCTTAAAGAGGGGGATTTATTACTAGTTAGTAGGGCTGTTAGAAGCAAGAGACTTGGTGGCGATGGGGAACATCTGATGAGAAACCTGTGTTATAGAAATTAAATTATTTTAAACCTGAAATCTTTACAGCAATTTCCTGAATTTTGTTGTGAAGAAAGCAGAGAGAAAGTGCTCCTAAGACTTTGTAATCACAGACAGAAATTTGTGAAGAGCATGAGGGTAGAAGGCAGATTGGGTAAGATGATCAGGAATTGGGTAAGTTCATGATTATTATGGAAAAAAGGAGGAAGAAAAATAAAGTAATGACACTGAACTTCACTGTAGCATCCTTCAAAAAATCCAGAGTCCAGATCTTATCAGAAGAAAGTCTGAATGTCTAAAGTTGTGCAGCAAATCTGCAAAACCAGAATTATGCTTATGCAGAGAAATAATAGAATGTGCAGGAAAAACCAACTTGCTGGTCCATGAACCTTTCTTTATTGATCTCAAACACAAGAAGAAAGTGTTCCAAATGTGTAATAGTACATTAGAATAAGTATAAAAATTTATATGTGGGCAGAGTCAGTAAGAATATAGCATAAAATCAGAAACAACTAGCAAGGAGCAGCAAATGTAACATGAAGTAGTTCCGTAAGTATGAAATCATTAAAAGAAGGAACACAGAAAATGGTAGTCTACAATTCAGCAGACAGGAAAGGCAACAACAAATTGGTCAGTAAAATCTTTATTTAAATAGTTGATATCTTTTGACATTCACTTGGAAAAAGAGAGGTTTCTGGACACAGCAAGTAACTAACTCTGGTGACAAAAAGGTTAGAATAACAGGGAATAAGTGAAAGGAATAAGGAAAAAAGAAAGGTTAGAAAGTACCTGAAAAGTAACAAGATTATTGCAATATATAAAGAAAAAATATAATCGGAACAATTAAAGAAGCGACAATCTGAAAATAATCAGCAGTTGGAAGCGGGAAGCAACATGTACACTTGCCTCAAATTCACTCATGCCTAGGCATCCATTTACGGCCATTGTTGGAGTTACTGGGTTAAATGGACCTTTGTCCTGTCCCAGTGTGGACAGTCCTCTAGTAAAGTAGATGCATCTGTAGGTGCAGGAGTCCTTCAGAAAGAACTAAAAGCATCAGAAGCCAAACAGAGTTATCTGCTGTCGTACATGAGGACGCAGCTGGACCTTGCACTGCCATGTGTGAACACTGACACTGTTCGCTAGGTGGGAACTAAACCTTGGCTTCCAAGGTAAGGGCTCAGCCCAGAGTATGACGACAAGTTCAGCTGAAAAGGGATCAGAAAACCACAGCAGCAAAAAAAAATCAATCAAGCGTATGTATAGAGAAGGGTAGAAAGATTGCTTATTCCAAAGCAGATAAAACTTTAAGAAGGAAGGATACAGCAGTTGGGTTTGGCTGGCTTTTCTTTGTAAGTAAATAAAAGGTAATTGCAAAGAACAAATCAAATAAAGTGTCAACTGAGAACAACATAAGAAATAGGAGGAATAAATTGCAACAGAAGAGATTTAGGATAGACATTAAGGAAAATTTTTTAATTTGATATGGATACTTAAACATCAGAAAAATTGCTGTGGGACACTGTGAAATATATACTGTTGCAAAACACTGTCAGGAATGGTTAGATGCAGTTGATCTTGCTGCATGGGTGGGGGGCCAGCCTCGATGGATCATAGAGGTCCCTTCTAACCTTTTTTTTTTCTGATTTTCTAACTGTTTTCCTTTGATGTAACTCCGTACCTTGTTAACAATGTAAAGGGGGCTGTACAAAAATTGTTGTGCCTGTATAGTATAAAGAGGTATGACACGTATGTGCTGACAGGCCCTTACTGCAGAAATTATATACAGTTGGTATCAGTTCATTTTATGTAATTCTCTGACAAGAAGAGATACGAGCAACAAACTACTTAGGTCAAATGAAGTTACGGTAGAATCTACTACTATTTCTATATGTGCCAGCACTCACAGAAATCTCACCCTGACCAGTTGTGCATTAATTCTTTACATAGCTGTCTAAATAACATCTGGAGAGTGTTAACTATTTTATAGTTTCAGTGTACTTGTTGCTAATAAAAGGGGATAGAAACAGGGCTGTTCTAAAAAAAATCTTTAAGAATTATTCCACTCTACATGTGGTGTATTTTAATACTATTTGATACAGATTTATTGTTTTGCTAGAATATGTATATAGACATAAAAAAGTGCATCAAAACATGCTTAGTAGAGATGTTATTCTTCTGTTATTAATAATGCAGTTAGGGTTCTAACTTTTACGTCTTCTGAGGGAAAAAACACTACCCTCTAATGACTTGCTGAAGAAGAAAACAGAATTATGTGATTTCTCAAACACTGAATGTAGTTAATTCTCAAGTCCAAAAATCAATCAAATCTAAAGGGATGGGTCAAATGGATGCAATTTTTCACCTTTGCTAAATGAAAGAGAAAGTAATTATATTCCCCTTTAGTGATATTTTTAAGCACACCGTAAAAATCAAATGGCCTAGCAGAAACAGAAAGCTTCTCCATGTAAGATGAAGTCAAAACAAACACATTCTAGCAATAAAACAAAATAAAGTTAATAAAGAGCAAGTCTTAGTTATTCTTCCCCTTTCATTATTAATAGAATTAATAACTTCTTCCTTTTCTAGTTTCACAGTTTATTGTTCAGAAACCATATCTGCTATATTTAAGGCATGTTGTAATTCATCTTCATCATGTAATTAAGCATTTGTCTCTCTAAATTAAATTATAATTACACATAAGAGAAAGCATAAATTAGGTGTAGTTGCATTATGAACTCTGTCTACCTTATTGATAGTTACTTTCAAAGTACGATAAAAAATGCCTAGGATATCAAAATAAAGGTATCTCAAAGCATTCAATAAATGAAGCACTGTTTTCTCAAAGCATATTAAAACGTGAAATATCATCTTTATTTTATTTACATGTGTGTTCTTGTGAGCATACACTTTTTTCATATTGTATAGTTGAAAGGGTATTTTTCCTGTCGTTAAATATCACTTTTATCCTAAAGAAAAGAGAGACTCAAACTTGTACTCTTATACCACTTTAAAAGGAATGGATGGGAGAAAAGGTTTGATTTCGACATAAAGGGAAACAAACCGGACACTTTTCTTTGCCACTGTTTCATTATTTTTTGCATTATTTTATGCAAAGTTCTCATGTTAGCAGTGTCAATAGCCATAATTGGGAAGACACCCCTACGATACTCCCAAGGATGTTACTTCATGGGCAACAAATCATCTTCATTATTCAAATCACGCAATGATTTGTGTTTGCATAGGCTTATTTTTACTTTTAAACTGGTTCTACATTCAGATAATTCCAAAGATAGTGGTTTTGTTATAGGCATCACTAAGAGCACAAGATTTAGATCTGAGATACGTAGAAAAATACAAATAAGCAAAAAACTCACAGGAAAGCTGTCATACTTCAGAATATTTTTGAATTTCCTTTGAAAATTTGTGCAGATATCTGCATCTGTTTCATCTCCATGGAAAGAAGAAATCTCAAAAAAACATTACTAAGGGAAAAAGTATTTTATTATTAACTGTTAAGAAGTTTATTCTTATGGAAGATGTCTGGCATCTTTTCTCACATAGTAAACACTGCGGACCCACCTAGGAACTTCTGTGGAGTTTCTAACTTTTCTTTAGATCAATGTTTATATTAATGGAAAGTAAGATTCTAAATTAGGCTACACAGAACATATTATTTATACATATTTCTATAGATCTAAATTAATTTCTGGCTTGCGTCGAAGTATAAAACACTGAGTATTATATAATGATGTTCTACAGACTTTCTAGAAGTAATACAGGAAATACAAATGGAAGTGAAGGATAATTCATTTAGTCTTGCAAACTGAAAGCTTATGTTAACATTGGTCAGCTATTTGAATAATACTTTTAAGGGATGAAATGTAAATCAGATTATTTTTCTCTCTTTAAATGTAGTAATGTGCATAGAATGCTTGTGAACTGTAGAATCGGTTTCACTGACTGAGATTTTATGGCACAGTAATATTACAGCCTACATTTTTCTTATTTCTCACATAAAATTTTCAAACTTGACTGATTTTTCAAAGCATTCAGCAAAACTTCACTAAAAGTAAAAGGCATTTTTAGTGTCTGCATATGATTCATTGAAGGGTGAACTATTTGGTTTTAATTTTAAATATCCAGCTTTAAAGAATTGTGGTGATCCATGAAAAGAAAAAAATATATTAATTATCTGTCCATGAAACTTTTAAGTTACTGAGCTGCTGCTGAGAATCCTGTCCTTTAATGTAAAGCAAAGATGTATTTGACAAAATTACTTTGGGTGACCTTTTTAATAGAAGCCAAAAGCAAACAATTGTGTGGAACGTTGGAATCTACCTCATCAGTACAGCAGCTGTTACTTTAATTAAAGGATTCATACTGATGCTGTGACTTTCTTCAAGTAATACTAAGACCTTCACAGAATCAGAGAAGAGTCGAGTTGTAAGGGACCTCTGGAGGTTGTCTGATCCAATTCCCCTGCTACAACAGGGCCATCTAGAACTCGTTGCCCCGGACCACGTCCAGATAGCTTTTGAATATCTCCAAGGGTGGAGACTCCACAATGTCTCTGAGCGACCTGTGTCAGTGCTCAGTCACCCTCAGAGAAAAAAATGTTTCCTGATGTTCAGAGAGAACCTTCTGTGTTTCAGTTTGCGCCCATTGCCTCTGGTCCTGTCACTGGGCACCAATAGAGAGTTTCAATCCATCCACTTTGCACCCTCCCTCCCTTCAGATATTTATAGACATTGATGGGATCCCCTCTGAGTCTCCTCTCCAGGCTGAACAGTCCCAGCTCTCTCAGCCTTTCATCACAGGAGATGCTCCGGACCCTTCATAATCATGTGGCACCTACAGGACAACCAGGCAATCAGGCCCAGTCAGCATGGGTTTGTGAAAGACAGATCCTGCTTGACTAACCTGATCTCCTTCTATGACAAGATGACCCACTCAGTGGATGAGGGAAAGGCTGTGGATTTTGTCTACCTAGACTTTGACACCATTTCCCGCACTATTCTCCTGGAGAAACTGGCCACCCGGACAGGTGTACTGGTTGCTGTGTTAAAAACTGGCTGGACGGCTGGGCTCGAAGAGTTGTGGTGAATGGAGTTAAACCCAGTTGGTGTCTGGTCACAAATGATGTTCCCCAGGGCTCAATATTGCAGCCAGTTCTCTTTAATATCTTTATCAATGATCTGGACAAGCCAATAAAGGGCACCCTCAGTAAGTTTTCAGATGACACCAAGTTGGGTGCGAGTGTTGACCTGTTTGAGGGTAGAAAGGCTTTGCAGAGGGATCTGGACAGGCTGGATCGATGCGTCAAGGCCAACGGTGTGAGGTTTTGTTAAAAGTGCCAGGTCCTGCACTTGGGTCACAACAACCCCATGCAGCGCTACAGGCTTGGGGAAGAGTGACTGGAGAGCTGCCTGGCAGAAAGGGACCTGGGGGTGTTGGTTGATTGCTGGCTGAATATGAGCCAGCAGTGTGCATCCTGGCTTTTATCAGGAATAGTGTGGCCAGCAGGACTAGAGAAGTGGTCGTCCCCCCTGTACTTGGCACTGGTAAGGCCCCACCTCGAGTGCTGTGTTCAGTTTTGGGCCCCTCACTACAAGACATTGAGGTGTTTGAGCGCATCCAGAGAAGGGCAACAAAGCTGGTGAAGGGTCTAGAGCAGAAGTCTTATGAGGGAGTACCTGGGGGAACTTCTTGTTTAGCCTGGAGAAAAGCAGGCTGAGGGGAGACCTTATCAATCTTTTAAAACTACCTGAAAGGAGTTTGTAGCAAGGTGGGTGTCAGTCATTTTTTCCCAACTAACAGGCAATAGGACAAGAGGAAATGGCCTCAAGTTGCACCAGGGCAGGTTTAGATTGGATATTGGTAAAAATGTCTTTATGGAAATGGTTGTCAAGCATTGGAACAGGCTGCCCAGGGAGCTGGTTGAGTCACAATCTCTGTAGGTATTTAAAAGACATGTACATATGGAGCTTAGGGACATAGTTNTACATATGGTGCTTAGGGACATAGTTTAGTGGTGGACTTGGCAGTGCTAGGTTTACAGTTGGACTTGGTGATCTTAAAGGTCTTTTCCAACCTAAATGATTCTATGGCTTTATATTCTTCATGTCAATTTGAAGAACTCTCTTCAATATGTTCATGTCTGTCTTCCTGGAGCGCCCAGAACCGGACACAACACTCCAGCTGTGGCCTCACCAGTGCTGAAGAGAGGGAAAGGATTGCCTCCTTAGACCTGCTAGCAATAGTTTGCCTAATGCAGCCCAGGATACCTTTGGACTTCTTTGTGGTAAGGGCCCATTGCTGACTCATGTTTCTGCAAGGCTGATTTCCAGCTAGGTGGCCCACAGCATATAGGGTAATAGTGCTTTATTTGAAAGTCTGCATTTTTCAGGTCTTCTGAGAATTCAGTAAGAACATGCAGATAGATATTAAAACTCAGTTATAGAGTAAACACATGTATACAGAATACTTTTCTGTCAAAGATCAAAAGCATCAGTGTTTTGTGTAATGGGATTTAACTCAGGGCAGAAAGAATTTTTTCACTATGGTAGTAATACTAAAGTTTGTACCCTGGTTCTACTGTACACAGGGTTTGGTTTTTTTTTTCCAGTTGCATCAAAAAGCAAAGATAAAATCAATTTATAATAGATTGTCAAGATTCTTTTTGTCTGAACAGTGTAACTTCTTGTACAACATACAAATTAGTAAATGTGGAAAATATATGTCAGTATCAGAATCCGTGAAGGACTTGGAGTTGGACTTGATTATCCCTATGAGTCCCTTCCAACTTGAGATATTCTATGATTCTGTGACTTAATATATTATGAACATTAAAAACTTACCAAAACTGGCATAAAATCATAGAATTGCTGAAGTTGGAAGGGACCTTTAAGATCATCAAGTCCAACCATTAACCTACCCTGACAAAAACCCCTTCTAAACCGTATCCCTAAGTACCACATCTACCCTTTTCTTAAACACCTCCAGGGATGGGGAATCCACCACCTCCCTGGGCAGCCTGTTCCAATGTTTAATAACCCTTTCAGTGAAAAAGTGTTTCCTGATATACAATCTAAACCTGCCCTGACATAACTTGAACCCGTTTCCTCTTGTCCTATCACTTGTCACCAGGGAGAAGAGGTCAGTCCCCGTAGTCTAGTCCTGTTTGAACGGGATGCCCTTCTGTCTCTGGGTGTTTCAGGATTCTGCTTTTTTCTCCTAGTGGCCAGTCATAAGCTGGAAATCAAATGACAATGTCTTAAATTTGATCATTCTCCTTCATCCTTTCCCCACTGTTATCTGTGGCTATCGCTTCTTCTGTTTTGCTTATATTAGTTTATTTAGTGTCCTAAAGCACTCAAGCGAGGAGAAAGTATCCTGAAGAGCTTCAGGGGACATAGCTTGAGCAAGGCAAAACCAATAAAGAGGTACTGGAACCTGTGCCATAGCACTGGCTATCAGACTGTCTCACTGTAGAGGATTGTTAAATCCAAGGTCAGTATGATGTGGTTGGTGAATTGGAGTAAAAGTGATTTCAGTGCCCGTTGACTCTGCTTGTTACTGCTGTAGTCTTTCCTTGGGACATGTGCATAGACACATGCCGATCTTTTTCTTATTCAGAAAAACCTTTAGTAGCAAAGTTATTAACTGATGCTCACATTACTAAAAGCTGAGTATTTTTTACGTATAAGGTATAACATTTACTAGTAAGTGCAAAGTATTCCCATGAATAATTTAAGCTAAACCATACCTGTCCAAGTATAATTCACAATGCCTTACTCTGGCATTTCTTAGTGTGTGTGTTTACTTCATCTGTAATTCAGAAGAGGACTAATCTGTGCTAGGCTCACTGAGATTTGAGAGCATGAGCAAAAACGTCTGCTAGATGACTCCGAAAGTTACTAGTTTTGCAGCTAGCAGCCCATATACTGAATAAAGAATTAACGGCATGTGAAGGAAATCTGTGTTTTCACATGAGTGATCGTGTTTTGTTCCAGACTTTGGTCCTCTGAACTTACTGCCAAGTGTTAACAATGAACTTTCTCTGAAAGCGCTTTCCGTGTTTGGTACTCATATGGCTTTAAAAGTAAACCCATAGTATCTGAATACCCTTCAGTATCTCTGTCAGCTACTAATGAGTTCACAGACAGGAAAACTGAGGCAAGGAGTGCATAGGTAAATTATTCAAATTACTGACAGCTTCTGGAAAAAGGCACTGAGCCCAGGCTGAACTGGTTTCTGCAAGTACCACCCTGTATTTTTTGCTTCAGTATTACAAATTGGTGTTTTCAGGAGTGCAATGGGTTGGAAGATATACTCATTATGAAAAAAATAACAGTACTGGATTGAAACTAGGGTTTTTTAAAAAAGATTTTAAAGTTTTCCTGATAGTGTCATTCTGAAGTTATCTAATGCTTCGAGCTGGTATCTCGTGTAGTTCTGATCTTGTTGCAATTTCAAACTACAGAGTAAACTAAAAAAGAAAATTAACATGTAAAAACAGTACTCTCCTGAATGAGTATTACCATGATTAAACAAAAAGTAAATTTCATACCATCAATTTAAAATAATGATGATCTCAGACATTTTAAATCTCATTTCTTACATGCCTTTTGCTCAGTTTGGACTACCTGAGATTTTTTTTTTTTTTTTTTGTTCTTGGTGGTCTATTTTTCCTGCTTACAAAATATCCAGATATTTTACTTTGATGATCTGTTTGCTGGGCTCACTGACTTAAACAGTCTCCGTTCTGACTCTCCTGTCACAGTAGAATTTGTGATTTATCTGTTTATATATCCATAAAGATACAGCCTTAACTAAGTGGTCTCTTGCATAATCAGACCAGCTTAGAGTTCACTAAATGTAATCTTCAGCTGTGTATCTCAATTAATCTTGCAGACTGTGGCTAATCACATCCCCACCAGGCAGGCTCACATATCTCACCAAGCTGGATTATTAAAATCCATATTTCACGTTAACAGCCATGTGTGTGAGATTAGTTTCTAACTAGTAATGCACCTGCCATAAATACCTCATATCTGGTATCTTCTGAAATACTGCTGCTGTCAAAGATGAAAAAGCATGATGTGCATTCAAAACTAGTTTACATTTCTTTTTTATGGGCAAGTGATTTTTTTCTTGGGTCCTTTTCTTTGTTCTGATAGACCTGAAAATGTATAGAGCACAGAATGTAATGAAGACAGGACTTGGTAAATGATATATTCTGGAGAAATTGATAGAAGAATATGATTATATTAAATTTATTCTTTTTTTATCTTTTCAAGTAAAAGCTTAAGTGAGAAAACCTGCATTAATTTGGATTCATACCATTAGTCATACATTAAGGGCTAAATTCCATTTTACAGTGAAACTTTTAAATCCGGAGTAACTCCAGTAAGCTCAGTTGGCCTAGAAATTGCCTTAGCATTGTCGTTTTACTAATTACGTCCTAGGATAAAACACTTTCCATCTGATCAGTAGATGATTAGCAGACGATCCAGACACTGAATCTTGGAATTTCAAGTTTCTCAAGTCTTTTAAAGCAACTGATGCTACACTTCATGCCTCATACTTTTAAAAGGCAGAATTGCTGTTTAACTCCCTGAAGCCCCCAGTACAATTGTTGCACTAATGCCTGGGATTTGCAGTAAAGACCAAGCAGACTTTTCTCTCAGAACCTCACTTAAAAGATGTCTTTGGTTTAACAGGCCATCCGAAGAGTTAAAAGTGTACAGCTGCCAGAAAACAGGCCTTGCACAGAATTGCTAAATGTGATGGTGCTTTACTTAAAGGAAGTACAAGAAAATAGCGTGTTTATTATTTTCCTAATGCACAGCTCCTTAATCTAACTCCTCGTTCCCATGAGAGTGCGTCAAGGTCTATCTGCATTCAGAGGAGCGGCGTTTGTCTCAGAGCCGTCTGGTGGAGGCAGCTCCGGCTGACTGGTGGGATTGATGGGCACAGTCCCTGCCCTTTCACAACTTCCCAGGCTTTCTGCCGGGTGAATGCCTGAAAAGCTCCTGTTCGGTGCTCAATGGTTCTTGACAGATAAAACCTCTGTTCTGGTGATTTACAGCCTGATTGCTCAATCCTTTCTAATGAGCAAAACCTGTGTTGTAGAGCAGCTACATTTCAGTGGCATCTTCGTTGACCTTTGAGTGTTAGCGTGTGCTTCTTGGAATTTCGATGCTCGAAGGCGGTGGGGAGGCAGTGGAGAAGGAGAGAGGTTAGATGCTCCATGCGTAATCTGGAGTTTTGTTAAGGACCGTATGGCGAATTCATAACTTTACATAAAAAACATAGGCTGTATAAATAGACTCTTAAAACTGTCATATATATGCATGATTTTCCTTTAAAAATCTTTCTCTTATCCAAAAGTATATGTAGTCTGACAGAAAATATAGTCGAATGTGTCTGCTTTCCGAGCTTCCAGTTGTCCTTCAGATCTATCATTTATTCAATAATTATGTTAAAATAAATTTGTTTTAAGGATTTAAAATTATAGGGATAAGAATGAGATTATTGCAAGGGAGCAGAAAAATAAATGCATGTTTAAAAATTTAGGGCCAGTTGATGATAGTGCATATATTCAGCAGCGTAATTTCAAGGGTACAGTTTAAATATACAGAAATGATGGACATAAAGAAAAATCTGTTGGGAAATGACACTTGCTTATGCATTACATATGCCCTAGTCAAATAAAGCAGCTGATTGTGCCATATATTGCCAATGTGACTGATACATTTTTCAAATTGCATTTCGTAATGCGTGCTCCCGGATATATTGAACTCTGTGTAACAGTAGTGGTCCATTTTAAAATTTTCCTAAACACTATTTTATTTTTACAAGTCCATCACGATCTGAGGGAGCTGTTTGGATTTATTGTTGCTTATCTTTTGCAAACCTTCACATGAAATATATCCCATTATCAGTCACAAATTGCTGCTAATGTTTCAAAGTATATCACAGAACGAGGCGAAATGCATCAAGACAAATCAGGCACCGTACGGCTGGGTAACTGCTGAACACCCTCCAGAGACACACAAACAAGAATAAGAAATATGCTCTAAGTCCCGAGGTCAAATGCTTTACCTAAGGAGTACATTAATCCCCTAGAGAAGTGCTGCTTTGAGAGTTTAATTTCTCTCAGGCAATAGAAATAAGGAAGACAAAAACCAGCAAAAGCCATCCAACCCTATGCATTCACTGACATAAAATACCGGAGGGGGTATAATATTGTGTGTGTTTGTCAATAATATAGCAGTGTCAAGGAGCCTGTTGTGCTGGGCATTTTAAAAATTCAGAGCAAGTAACTCCTGCAAGGAATTTATCACCCAAAAATCCGTAGTCAGCAGAAGAGCAGACCAACTGCCTAATGTAATAGAGAATGATAACTACACAGGGTCTTCAGATCTGGTCATAGGTAAGTGAAACCACAACTTTAGAATTTTTATATCATTTACTATGAAATACAGGTTCTATATCCCTCCCAGCCAGCTAGCCAGCCTTCCCCACTTGTCCATACTATATCCATCAAATTATTATTTGATTACTTTTGTCTATTTAAAACCAGAAATAATCCATGGTGATGTTAAGAGCTGTCAGGTCTCTGATCAGTGTTAGATTTCAGACTTAACAGATCACAGCAAAGTAGTCGACCACCTCCAACTAGTTAGGTGCATGTGGTCATATTTGCATAAAGAGCTAGACTGATACTGTGACTAAACATGTTCTTAATCTTAACTGTCTTTAATGTCAGTGTTTAATTGCACATAAAGGTGATTTTGTTTTCTTCCCTAATATCTTTTGGCTGCTCGGTTACTGAGAGCCGACCCTGGAAGTCCTTCCTCTGGTTTGACATCACTCTACCTGCAGAGCATGATAAATTATGTTATTAGTATCAAATCAGTGTTAACCACTGTTGGAAGCAGGGGAAAAAAAAAACTGTTTCAAAGTTTTAAATTTTAAGAGTTTTAATTATTAAAGGTCTTTTCATACATTGACTGCCTTAATTTGCATAAAAAATGTGAAGACTTCTAGCACTTGCTTCCATTTATTGCATCCGTTTGCTTCAAATCATATGTAAGGAAGCTTAACCAAACTAAGCAAACTGCAGAGCAATTAGAATTCTAAATATATACTATTTAATTGTCACGCAAGCAGAGTCACGCATAAAAGGCGATACTATTGCCTCTGGAAAATCTTTGCAATGAAAGGGATCAATTCAAAGACTATTTCTTCAGCAGCAAAATGCTTTTACCAACAGTATCTTCCTAATGCCTTATAAACCACTGTCAGGTAACAGTTTTACCTTGGACTTCCCAAATACAGGTCATCTGGCTTTAGCTGGAGATAGAGAAAAGAGGATTTGGTGTACTAAAGGATCCTGAAGGTTTGCAACAAGCAGGCAGAAAGAACTGTAGATTTAGACACCAAAACCACCTACAGCACGCTCAGAAACTACCACTCAGATCAGTACAGAAAAATAGTCTGTAGACTGTCCATCATCAAGGAACTTGCTGAGAGAATAAAGGAGTGCTAAATTTTGCTCTTCAACTGTTAATTTCTATGAATAACATTATCTGAATGTGAGAAAACACAAATAATTTCAGAATTCCTTGAATAAGTGAAAAACTGAGGTGCATGACAAAATCTTTGTGTTTAACCAGATATTGGAAAGAATCTAGGCTCCTGCATTTCCGTATTACTGCTGTAACCATGAAGCTCTCTTGTATTGTCTCCTCTGCCTGACGAATTCTCAATTAATTAGCTAGTGAAGATTTGACCAGAAAACCTGAGGGAACCAGTTCCGAGAACAATATGGGCCCCATGTTTAGACTGTCCTGCCGAATAGGAGGATCAATTCCCGGATTTGAATCTGAATCAGAAAGCCACGAAATTATTTGAAACTGTACATCATATTCACAGGTAGCTTTGGTTTCTCTTCAGCCCCAAAATACTGCCTGCCCAGAAGTTTTTATTAAAGCATGCCACCAGCTCTGTTCTTTTCTTTACGCCACCACATAATAAAAGGTAATGCGGTATTTTCTCTACCCATGCTATCTGTTGTCCTCTCCTTGTCAGCCTGCTAACCACTAACACTGTTCAAAAGCTGAGTCTACAAAACAAACACCTGCATCATCCTTGCTGTTGATCTGCTATGCCAGTTGTTCTTCCGTCCTGGGAATAAAATACACAGTGCTATGTTATTTTAATAAAAGCTGAGGAGACAAAGCACGCACCTGTATTTTTGTTCACTCCACCTGCTTGTCCTGGTACGCTGCTGTCTCTTCTCCCTGCAGTAGCAAAACCCATGCGGCCACCATTAGTGCAAGTGCTGTCTGCTACATATAGCTTTAAATGTTATGCCTTGGTTGAGGAGAAAAAACTGAATAATCAAAGGCAGTGAAACCCAGAGAGCTGTGTTTACAAGTTATTGTTGTATCTTAAACGATTTTGTACTTGCCCCTGCTCTTTCAGATTATGAAAGGATTAGCTACCGATCTCAGTGAGGGGCAATTTGGACATGCCAGCAGAAATTACAGACAATATATTAAAAAAAAAAAAAATTGGAAACAAACAAACAAACAAAAATTTTAAAAATACCTGTACAAAGTAGAATAATTATTTTCTCTTACACCCTTAATCAGTTTGATGATTTGAAAAAAAGGTTGGAAAAACTGCTTAAGGAATGTCCCTGTGTAATTTTTTCAGTGGCTGATGCTGCAAACAATAGAGAGCTAAATATCACAGAATCATTAAGGCTGGTGGGGATCTCAGGAGGTCTCCAGTCCAACCTCCTGCTCACAGCGGGGTCAGCTGTAGGGACAAAACAGGTTACTCAAGACATTTTATCCAGTCAGGTCTTGACAACCCCCAAGGACAGAGACTGCACAGCATTTTGGGCAACCTGTGTCACTGCTGGACCTTCCTCCTTGGGAAGAAGTTTCTCCCTCTATTCAGTCTGAAATCTTGTCTTACCAGTT